>OY744515.1:267483111-267508111 GCA_963556195.1 Sepiola atlantica
AAACTTTTTGTAAGATTTATTTTTATTTCAGAATGTGTTTTCCTTGAAAATTGTCTTATCGACACACGAAAACCTAGTGGCGGCAAATATGATATCTTAACTACAGTTAACTTCGCTTGATTAGGGGTTCATACTGGGGAGATAGTAAATAAATATACTTACCCTATCACTAACCATCACTAAGTTACACTCCAACAAAAACTCCTCGTAAGACCACACCTTATCACCTGATTGTAGCGAAGTAATTGATATGTGCAGCCTTTGTTGCTTTCGTTTTTTGATGATACATGTTTCATTGATATGCCATTCTAACTAATTATTTTTACAGTTTCCACGGATAAAACGTATACCCTAACCCTAAGTGCAGAACTGGCCCCAGTCCTCTCCAAACTCTACAACAAATGCCCAGCTGAATCTTGCTTCCCCGATTCCTGGAAAACTCTTCAAGCATTCACGGAATAAGACTGCTCCTCAGCACTACCACCTAATTGGTCTACTCCCGATCTTTGCAAAAATCGTTGAATCCTTAATCAATCTAGCGATAGTCCGGCACTTAGTTCATGCTAAACTTTTTTCTGACCGCCAGTATGGACTTAGACAAGCACAATCTACTGCGGATATCCTAACGGTCATCTCTAAACGCATGTATCATACACTGGACAAGGCAGGTGAAGCTAGAGCAGTAGCGCGTGATATATCCAAGGCCTTTGACAAAGTATGACATGAAATGCTTTTCCTAAAAATTCGCTCATATGGTATTACTGGGCAAATATATTTCTAAAAAAAAAACAAAAAAAAACATCCAGGTAGTTCTCGATGGCCGTTCATCTAAGCAACATGACATAAATGCTGGTGTACCCAAGGGATCCATCCTTTGACCTTTATTGTTCCTGATTTTTATAAACGACCTCCCCGATAACATTGACCCTGAGATAGGTACATTTGCTAACGACACCCCGCTTTACTCTCGTCATTTGGGCAGAACGGACACGAAGATATCGGAGGCAATTGCTGAATTTTTAGAAAAAAAAGCTTTGATTGATTCGGGTCATCAATTGTTGGTAACTTTTAATGCCGCAAAGACAAAGCTCCTTTCCTTCAATAACTACAAGAAACCTCTTCACCCACCGATTGTCATGGCAAATAACACCTCACATGAGAGTTCAACATTCAAACTCCTCGGCCTAAACTTCACATGTAACATGAATTGGAACAAAGAATGTGGGCTTCTTCTACCGTGCTAGTAAACTCCTCACACCAGATATTATCCTGTATCACTATAAAGCCACTATCCGCTTATGCATGGAGTATTGTTATCACATCTGGGCTGATGCACCATCCACTAGTCTCTCCCTCCTAGACCAGGTCCAAAAAAGAGTCACTAACTTAACAGGTCCCTTGCTGTCAAGCAAGCTCCAGTCCCTGTCCAATCTCCACAATGTTGCTTCCTTGTGCTTTTTTACAAATTCTTTAATGGATTGTGCTCCGATAAACTGGCTGCTCTTGTGCCCCCTTCGACGAAAATACACTAGACCAACTCGAAAATCAGGTAAATTCCATCAGTTCATCTGTGGAGGTCCTCAGATGCCGGAAAGTCTTCTACTTCAATAGCTTCTTTCCTCGTGATGTCGGCTTCTGTAACTCCCTCACTGCCTCCTGTTTCCTCGACAGTATCGACATGCAGAAGTTTAAAACAGACATCTCGCTGCACATCTCCCAACTTAGGATGACACCTATAACCTACACCCTAATTCCCGGTAGATCATTACGTATACAGTGGCGTCCTGCCTTGTTTGGGGTGAAATATGTTTTTAAAAAACCCTTACCATAAACAGTACACTATCTATTGAACTTAAATGTTGTTTCAAACTGATTAGCTTGTGTAATATATATATATATATATATATATATATATATATATATATATATATACATATATATATATACATATATATATATATATATATATATATATATATATATATATATATGTGTGTGTGTGTGTGTTTGTGTGTATATAAATAACTGTATATATATATGAGTTGAAAAATAAAAAGGTATTATTAAACAGACGAATTCGTTTATGTTTAACATGTTTATATATATATATATATATATATATATATATATATATATATATATATATGTGTGTGTGTGTGTAAATTTAATTATTAAGTAAGGCAGTGTAAACATGTTCTGCTCCTGGCAGATCTCGAACTGTCTTGAATTATTTGTTTATTTTCGGATTCTCGCAACACAAGCTCGGGCTAATACTTGGAAAAAATCCTGATTTTCCATCCAAGATCTTAGATATATTTCCAATGTGAAAGAAATCCGTTTTCCGCATGTCTGCTTTATTTTCTTATTTTTGCTATTTTATTTATTTATCTGTTAATATGATCCTAATTAATATGTCTCTCTTTTTGATAAATTACTTCTCATTCCTTGTTTAGATTGTGCTTTCGGACTGACAAAACGGCGCTACTCCATTTTTCATTTTTTGTCTGGTGCAAATTATTCTCAATTTTTCACTTTGTTTATTTTTCTATGAATTATTACATACGACATTGTTAAGAATTAGAACTATTAGAACACATAGTTCTCATAATTTAAAATTGTAATATCATGTACGAGACAAAATGTAGAACAATCCAGACTAACAGAAAATGTGAAATATTTAAAGAAACACGGTAAAAGGGAAGAAATTGTAGGTTGTGTCTGGGGGAGAAATAGCAAATAATGTGCTCAACACAAAGTAAAAATTAACTTAAACATGAATTCATTCCGAATGTTGTCATTTTAACAAACACCACTCTGGAACATAAGCTCAAACAAACTTGTAAAACAAACAATAATAAAACATCAATGTTAACACAAAAATGTATGCAACATTTAAATCTAGAATAACATTAATAGTTGAATCAATAAAAAAACAGCAAACAAACAAATGCATCTAAATAAAAATAATAGTTATCTAATATCGGGGTAAAACAGAAAAGATTTTGTCTGTTTAATCTACACATAATTTGTGATCATGTAGCCTATTTATGAACACAACCATAGCGATTTTTTGTCTGTCTATGACGTAAGAGACAATGCGTGCGTTTGAATATTATTTTTTACTCAGTCTAAATATAATCAGGAAAAACAAATCTAAAAAAAATATTTTGCTTCTAATTTCTTGGCTGTCACTGATGAAATATGTTAGTTTCATAAAATAACAACCATTTATTTTTTGTCATTATTGTCACAGATTGTCATCGAGTTTTGTATTAAATTGTCCAGATTATATCAATTAATGCAATTAAATTGAGACACATCTTTTTGGTGAAACATCATTTAGAGTTTGATGAAGCGATTTTTAAATTGAAAAAATAGTGTATTTGCATATTTCATAATAAATATTTAAACTCATCGGTAAATTTGACGTTAAATAAAAATGTATTATATTCAACGTTAAATGCCTGATACATTTACACCGTTATTTAACTTTGTAAAATGCTATTCTCCATCCTAACTTAAATTGCGGTACGCATTGCATCGTCATCTTTAATGGTAAAAAGAACAGATACTTCTTTAATATATACCTACGCGCGTGAATATTGTTGATGTTAGCGTTAAGTACAAATAATACATCACTCAATAAGTTCAAGCCTAACTAGTAAAACAACAATTGTATGACTAAATTCTACTTATTCATCAACATGGTCACTTTCTAGAATGATATACTTATACCAACGCTTCTCTAACAGTTTCATGACGTGTTTGTAAAACGATTTCATTTGGCTTAAAATACGCTACAGTTACATATATCACTTCTCCATTATGTCAAATATATTTTATATAACGTATTGTTTTTTATGTCTCAAACAAACAGTTGTCGCTGGGGAATAGACTGGGGGTAAACGCGATTCGCGTTACAATTCATGTTTGTACAACGATTTGATTTGCCTTAAAATACGCTACAGTTACTGATATAACTTCTCCGTTGGTGTCAAATGTCTTTTATCTAACGTATTGTATTTAGGTCTCAAACAGACAGTTGTCGCTGGAGATCAGGCTGGCGGCAAAGGCGATTCGCGGTACTATTTATGTAGTTCCGCAATCGTTGCTGTCAACTTTTGACACGAGGCATAGTCTTGGGGTATTTTCTATTATTTTGTGCCCGTTTTCGGGGTGCGATTTCACCCTAAAATCTACTTAATAATGCTATATAAAATTCGCTCGTATATGTTCTTTCTTTCTCATTGTAATTGATGAAACACTACCTTACGCATCTCCAAATCCGGGGGCTAATACTTGCCTACCTTGGTCACTTTGAACATATTTCCTTTCTGCTGTCAACTCTGAATCGTCGACGCTTTCTTTTTATCAGGCAAACGCGTAGCCGACTTGGTACACAACGTTCGAATAATTGACAAAATGTCTTTGCAAATGCTAGAGTAAATGGCTTCTGATATCTTCAACAACCCTTCTATCTCACGCCACTTCCATGCGCAATAGATAAAAACATAATGGTGCACTTTCTTGAAGCTGTCTAGGACAACTGCGGAATTTCCAACGATCTGAGTGTTCAGCATACTTTGTGTCTGTACGACCACGTTTAAAAAGTTTTCCGACAGATTAATGTCTGAATAAAACTAAAACTTATCAAGTCATTGCTTTGCTTACGCAGTATTTTTCCTATCAGAGAGAAATGCTTTATCCATACATGACATTCAGATTGATTTCCTTATTTTTCTTTTACTACTCACATTCTATGAGCGATGTTTTTGACAAAGAGGGGAGAATGGCTGTTTTCCATCTAACACTTATTTTTGGCTAGTTTTTTTTTTACCTTAAAGTAGTAGTGTTTTGCTGCTTAGATCAAGAGGTTTCATGTTGTGTCTGGAGAGATTTCCATGAAACAAAAACATTAGCTTCAGTTAACCACCTTTAATTTGTAAATTAATAATCCGATTGGGATAAAAACTTTACACGTGCCGTTTGAACGTTAATACGTTTCATCACTATTTGTTTAGTGCCGCCAGATAGGGTTAATCCCTGGACTTATTGAGTAATGTGTTAATTCCGTCAACCAAAACCACTTTGTTCAGCCTATAAGTATTTTAATATAGTGTTTAGTTTTATTTGTTCTGGTTACCTGGGTCTATTCTTAATTTCAATTGTGTTTTAATTGAAAAAGTAACAAGAACGAAGTGGATATACCATAGACCACCAATCGATAGCAGGTACATAATAATTATTTGTCTCATAATATAATTTGAATTAAGCACATAATAATCAGCAGATAATTTAATGTGTAGCTTATATAATTAAATACACATATTATGCTTGTTTTTGTTTCATTTTACTTCAGTCGAATTTCTCAGAAAGCAAGGATCCCCTTCCTGGGACTAACACTTGATTTTTATATGAGATATATAGATATTCGAATATTCCATGAAAGTTCCCCTTTACTTCTCAAACGTTGAGTTAGTAAACAAGTTAAGAACATTAATTTTCTTCTCCCAAATTGATCAGTAAACTAGTTTATAGTATAGATTTTTTGTGTTCCTTTAGTCTTACTAGGTTTCAGGACAAGTATTCATTTAGTCTCGTGGAGTAGATTATTTAAGAAGGTTTGGTCAGGGTAACTTGTAAGGGGAAGTCTCATCATATCAGGTTGTCCTGACAAACCCTTGGACAGAGAAACCGAAGAAACTCGAGGATTGTGTCTCCAGTAGGTAATCAAACTCATAGATATGTGCACGGGTGTGTTTCTGTGTTAGTGTGCGGGCATGGGTGTGTACTGGCATTTCTATGTAAGAAGAACAATACTCCTGCATTATGAAAATATTATCAAGAAAAACCACATATCAAAAGATAATTTACTTCTAATCTCTTGGCTGTCACTGATGAAATATGTGAGTTTCATGAAAGAACATATATTTATCTTTTGTCATTATCAGAAACAGATTTTCCTCGAGATTTTGAGTTATTCTAAATTGTAATTGTCAAGATGATATCAATTAATGCAGATAAATTGAATCGCATTTTTCTTTTTAAATATAATTAAGAATCTGGTAAAACGATTGAAATTTTAAATGAAATAGTTACTTTGCAGATCTAAATATTCATAATTATCAATAGATTTTACGATAACATTGTTTCATGTTCCAATATCGTGCCCCGTTCATATTAGACAAGCATTTAAAGATTATTCCAGAATTGGCATACAAAGATTATTTCAAAGTAAACTACAAAATTAGTGTTATTAGTGTTCTTTAATTCAGTTAAAAAACATTTAAACTATTGTTCATTTATAATATACATTTCGTATTATTTGATTATTCGGACTACTTTTTTGATCTTGGATGTGATTCTCACAACGGTTTGGCCTGTGTAACTTCCGATGTTCTTCAGGTGAATTCTGTCGAACTCAAGTATTTTTTCTGTCAAACCCAGGAGTTTTGAACGGAATCCTTAATTTCAATCTCGGGGGAAGCATGCTCTTGCCTCATCAGTCTTCAGCAATTCGTAATTGTATTGTTAGTATCGCTTACACGGAGGATTAAACCTTCAACCCACAGAATACTGCCAATTTGCACTTATTATTACTTAACACTTATATGCGTTATGCTGCAAGTCATTGTAGGCAACACTAGTATGAATTATAGAAGTTATTATTCTATTCTTGTTTACGATATTTCGATATTTTGTTAAAATCTCAAGTGAAAACAGAACATTACCTTCAGTGTGTTCTCAAACGCCAACCTTGGCCCTTCGGCTCCATCCTTTGTTGTGTACAACACGAACTTTTAGTTAATCGTCACTTTATCAATAGGATCTGTCAAAGATTGTATTTAATGTAAGTAAAACACCATACACATAAATTGTCATTCCCAAATACGTATTTTTATCATTTCCTTTATTCCGTAATATAAGAAATGTATATAAAGATGTTTCTGAGTGTATTAAGCACTATACATTTACTTTCCTTATTTGCTTATTTGAACGCAGACTGTTAGATACGAAGCATTGTATATAATCACGTGGGGGAGATTTAAAATATTCAGTTGGTTCTCACAATCTGATGATGGAATCGCCGATCTAGATAATGAGATTGTATTTCAAACAACGATAGAAATTTATGAAACAATAAACTTGCTAATTTATAGACTTAATGAATTAATATTACAAATATTTGTCGTGATCATACAAGCAGATGTATTTAAAAGATGAATTACAAGATCGAAACAAAGACACGATTTACATGTTGAGTTAAGACAAACAACTATGACGATCACGAGATGGATAGGCTTATATTACTTGAAAAGTTTCTTATAACAAAATAGTATTCTTCGATAATCTTAGCTTTTATGTTTTTCCATAACAGCGGGATTGTTCTACACTGAATTGTAGATCAGCCAACCTTTTCTTCGTAAATGCACGGATTGTAACACAAGTGGAATTTCTCAGATGGAATAAAAAACATGTTGTTGCTGTCTTATCCTTAATTCGTATAAACTAGCGGGAAGATGATAAAAAGGTGATGATTGGTCAAACAATGTCACGTATTAAGAGAGACTGGTATTTTGAAGTGGGCAACTTTTAATTTAAATCAGTGTAGAAAATGCAGGGCTGCTGTGCGGACACCAATATTCCGGCTCATTGTTTCGACAACTATCAGACTAAAGACATCGTCGAAATATGTCATAAAGAATGACGATGCAAACCAACACGCGAACAGGATGATTTGTACAGTGACTACATCACTATTATTCTGTTTCGCTGTTGTTTTTGCTCATGGAACACTGTTGTAGTTCACAGCTAAACAAACATCAAATTAGAGTTTCATACGTAGGACTAAGCAAGAAACGATTAAATGATTTCGAATAAGGTATATATATATATACATCTTCTTACAGACAATTTAATCTGAAAACAAACTGATTAAAATAATTTTCAAAATGTCAAATATTAATATATCTGATGCTTACATTTGTTTATTTGGATGTATGCTACATATTTATCAATGGAGATTATGTAGCTATGTGCAATACAAAGGAATACATGACAAATGCCCATTGTATGTGATACAAAGGAAGTAGATAGAGTTTATAATGGGTCATATGTTCATCACTGTGAATAGAATTCGTTGTATTATTAACTACAATATCTCAATATTATCAATATTAATACATATTTTAAGGGATATATCTTATTATTCATCTCGTTAAATATCATAATGTTATGTTCTATTATTACTCGTAACATATTGAATATTCTTAGTTAGTTGTGTTCCAAAGGCGAGTCATACAAAAGTAGCCAAATTATTTCTAGGATATAGTGATGATATTCTTCCTTTCCGTCATGATTTAAACTATATAATTAAGAAGACGAACCGGTTCGGGCGCTCATGGTGTTACGAAATCGTTACAAGTCAAGTACGCATGAACGTATCTCAGACGTTCCCGTAAACATTATCTAGCTAATGAGAGCCGACCAGACATCAGGAAATACACATATTCACTCTGACATTAAGAGGTGATATCTTCCTATTTCTGTAATGTGTGGTTATAACTTCTAAGTAATACAAATATAATATCTTGACACTTGCAGTGCGTCCATGTGGCAGTATAAAAGATGACAAAAAGTGCTCCCGCTGTGGGCGTAGCACAATTGGTCAAAACAACTAATATATGGAACCAATAAAATCAGTGTTGCCCGAATCTACCTTATTTGAATTGGTAACGACTCACAATATAGACGATAGGCAATCTACTCGTTCCATTTCCGAGAGGAGGTGGTAATGCCTTGGATGCAGCTCTCCTGTCAATATTGCCGCTAGTGTAAACAAATAATTAATCGAAATGTATGTCATTTGCAATAATGTATAGTTTCTAAATATTATATAGAATATAAAAATATGAAGACAGAAAGAGCGAACATTTCTGAAGCTATGAAAAGAAAACAACTGTCTCGATCTAAAGAAATGGAAAATATACGTCGTAATTGATACAATAAAAACACGAAAAAAAAAATCTCAATTTGTTAAATTAAGTAAAAGAAAGAAAATGAATACAAGTGTCCATTCTCAAAATACATATCAAATATGTTGCTCATATTATTAAAAGAGAGGGGTCATTCCGCTTGGTTATTTACAATATAAAAAAGTAGTAATATACAAACACTAGAGATTAAAGATATACACATGTTTCTGAATGAGTATCGAGAAATTTTAACAATATTGACAGCGTAGTGCACTTTATATATATATATATACATATATATATATATATATATATATATATATATATATATATATATATATATATATATGCCGACATTATCGTTTTGTTGTTTTTCTATTCTAGCCTAAAAAAAGCTATTTTATACATGTTTTGTGTCTAGTATTTTAGCCTTGAAAATACATTTTATAATGTAATTTAGCCTTAGAACATATGTGATAGCACTGCTATTTTTCTATTCTAGCCTTAAAAGTTATTTTATAGCCGTTATGCTTTTTGTATTTTAACCCCAAAAACTATTTTCAGCACTTTTCTTGCATTTTAGCCTTAAAAAGCTACGTAATAAAACTGTTGTTTTCGTATTTAAGCCTTGTAAAGCTTTTGCTCTTGTTCCACAATCTAAATACTAGTGTAACCCTTCGGTAAAAATGACGGGACAAATTATGTTTCTGGAGAGTTCGCACTAATATTCATATAAATAATAATGTAATTGTTCATATATGAATCATTATCATTTCTGATGACCTTAAGTACGAAAATCAGACATATCCATGATATTACCTGGCGCCCTGTATTTTGTGAACCCATGGAAATTAGTACTGGAAGAGGAAGTGTAGACATTTTTATAAGTACAATTATTTCATAAACATGACGCGTACATTATTGTTTCTTAAATAATGCATATGATTTTAAAATATTTAAAAGGAAATTTAGTAAAACAGAAAGAATGGAAAGCAAGAATAATGTAAATATCTTCTTCAGAAATATTGTAATATAGACTCTGAAGACTAACCTGTTCTCTTTTATTGCCAATATGGTATTCGTTTAGTTTATCGATGTATTAATTTTTAACATAAATACTATATTTATGCAAATGTTTATCTGCAATAAATCGAAGTAAATAAGAATTTAAACTGTAAGAATAATGGAAGCGACGGTGAAAGTACAATGAGTTCATTTTGCACATATACTAAAATGTTGTTCATTCAATCTATAAATTAAAACATGCAAGGAATAGCCAATAAAAACGCCTCAACAAAAGAAATATAGGTGGAAAGAGGGTTGAGTAATTAGGTAGTAAATATACAGTAGCAAACAGACGATAGCACGAGCGAAAACAAATGAAATTATAACGGTGCTTGTAATGAATAATATGTCGCTGTAAATGAGTAGCAGTGACATTAGATACGAGGGTGAAAGTGAAATTACTCCCCACTTTCTGTCCAAATGACTATGTTTTAAAAAGTTGTATGGCCGGTGAGAATCTACACATTATGGAAAGGTAATAAAATGTGCGTATATTTTATGATAACACGAATGAATAATTGGCCTAATAACTTGGAAACACATTTTTGCATATAAAGTTTGTTTATATATAGATTCAGATATCAGAAGCTTCATTCCCTTAATAGTTTCAAGCACATTTGAGCGGTTGTGACTAATGACGGATCCCAGCCTAAAGTCTTTGGAAGAATTGTGTCGACAACAACAGCATTGGTGAAACAAAGGTCCATGAAGCAAGATTGATGCGCTCCCTGATTATATCTACATTTCTGGGCCCGTGTGATTCGTAGAACCTAATTGCGGACTTTGAGAGATGAGATGCTCTCCAAGGATCCTTAACATGTCATGAAAATACAACATTGAAAATGACTAAGTTAAAAACAAACTCAAACAATCAGTCTCCATATAAATCTCTACTGACTATTGTAAAGAAGATTATCATGAAGTGGAACATCCATGTCATGCGATCCTCAGGTCTGAGAAAGGCGCACCTGGAAAGAAACGTACAACGAGAAAGAAGGGGGGACAGCAGAGAAAAAGGTTTGAGAAAAAACATCAAAGAGTGGGCAGAGCTGGCGCTGTGGAACACGACCCGGAAGGCAGTAAATCGGAGGGTTTGGAGTGAACTGAGCGTCAGGTAATCTGTGGCGTCTCAACGGTCACCGAGAGCACGTGACAGATGCGATAATACAACTCTATAGTTGAAAAGTGAATAAAGAAAACATCGCTTACCTTTATATGTAAGATAATAGAGTTGATCCAGTATAAAACAGAGAAACTAAAACGAGTTTTCTTCTGATTTAAGTGAGTGTTTGACTGATTTAATGGAGAACGTCGCGATATTTGTACTCAGTTATGTCCAATTCAAATGATATTTAATAATTCTGGTTGTTTATAGTGTGAAAAATATGATTAATGATTTACATTCAATTTATTGTATGCTATCAATCGTGTCTAACAGGTGCTGTGTTAGTATATTCTGAAAACTTATTAATTTGACGTTAGCCAAACATCGAGTAATAAATACATCGTTTACGATACGATATGTGTTGCGTCATTACAAAAAGAAAACACATTTTATGAATCGATAAATATTTAATACTACATGTTGTCATCTGTTAGTTAATCAATTAGCAATTGATTATTTGATGAGAAATACACATATTATAATCCATTCATTGTTAAATCAACAATGAATTGATTATAGTGTGTGTACTTTCCGTCCTGATGTCATCAACGAAATTGTAGATTTGAATTAAATAGCTTAACAAGAGAAATGAATGCTTTTATATAAGTGACGTTTTAAGTCATTGAATAATAAAACACGTTCTGATTTTCTGTTCAAAAGCTAAACAATATGAATCAATGACTTATTTACACGATAAGTAGTGTGTTACGTCATTAAATAAGCCAATAAGTATTTATTTACTATTAGAAAGCTAAACATTGAATAATCAATAAACTGTTTACGATAGAGATCATGTTTCGTCATTAAATACTATCAGAAACTTGTTAGTTGCGTTTAAAATATGGTTAATCAATTGATAGTTTACGATGTGTAGTGTTTCCTTATTAAATAATATCGTTGAGATGCCGTAATAACAAACATACAAAACTAAAAATGTACATTTTACACAAACCATAAATGTATTTACACCTGCAAGCTATATATTTCACTTCTTGTCTGCAACTCCAATTGAAATTCTTTGGCTCTGCTCTAAAATCAATTTCAACACCTGAACAAAACGTAGAAATAAAAAAGCCAAAAGTTCACAAAATAATGGAACTAATACTATCGCTTAGACTGTTGAATAGATACCTCGATCAATGGGTAGTGAGCAAGCCCAGAAGGATGAAATATTGGCCAAGCGAAAATGTACATCAAAAATTAAAGCTATGTGAATATTGGCTGCACGAATTGCCTGCTTTCTTCATACTAATCTATAAGTACAAGTATCCCTCACCATTATTTACCTACATCCAACGATATTCTCTTCCTTTCCCCATCATATTAGATGTTGCCAATATCACTGGACTTGCCGACCTTCTTTATTTCATTTCTTTTCGTAGAGTAGGAATTCAAAACTAAACATTCATATAATACGCTAGTGTAGACTCATATGTAAGATTGCAGGTTATCTTCTATGCTCGAAACAGCTACGACGGAGAGGAAACGGCCGACAATGTGTGACAAGCAAGATCCGGACAAAAATGGACATATGTACAGATTGGTCAGAAAAACAAACGTGTATCTTAAAAAAATGCAAAATACAGTTGGCAATACGATCCGATACACACATACATGAAAATAGACAAGCCTCTAAAATGTGTCAAAGTTGACAAACAAAAACTCATGTTGTTGGTTAATTCCAAATATTTTACGACATATAATTACTCTTTTATATGTAATACTAAAGTAGAATATATATTAGTAAGAATTTATTGTACCATTTAATTTAAAAGATACGCTATTTCAGCTATTTATGCGAGAATATTTCCCAAATGTTGCAGTGTGTCGTTAAAAACAATCGACCCAAAGTAAGAATTGGACTCAGCATTACAGATTGGTTTGTTCATGATGAAAGTTTTACGCCAGTCATGCACCACAAATAAGAGTTAGTTAGCTTCGCCAAGACGGGGATATGTTTTCAGTCTAATTGGTCACGCTGTTTATTTGTGTAGTGCCTAGCCTCCACATCGCTTGCCTAATAGTAATCAAACTTGAAAAAACTATCGTTCATTGTCTAACTTAGAAGTGATTTAACTTTGATATATATAGGTCAGATGTTTCAGGTAATATCAATCGAAAATGTGAAAGTCACAATTTGAACGATGATATCGGTACTGCTCATTAAAGAGACTAGGTACAAAGTCCATATTTTATCCAATGAAGTATTGTGTCTGAAAACATTTGGGTTTTAACTTAAAATACAGTCAACGTACACATTTGAGGGAATTTTAACTTCACATTTTTCCAAATTTCATGTCAAGATATGAGTCTTGTTTGAAACCTTAGTCGCCATGTAACATTTCAGCTTGCTCAGATAAATAGTTCTTAAGTTATCAACGTTCTGTGACATAACTTCTTTGTTACTTCATGCAGTATGGATAAGTGAGTCTCAGATAAGTCGTTGATTTATACTTATCTTGCAGGCGGATGGTATGCTATTTCCCAACTACTGTTTTTGTTTACTTATGAAATGGATCAAATATTTTACATACATTTTATATATGGAATTGAAACTTAAAAAAAATTTAATATGGTAAATTTGGCAATGAAACAAATTATGATGTTAACATTATTGAAGATGCACAAACCACTGATATACTCCTATAAAATAGATAAGTTTAAATAAATCCTGATTCCACTTTTCTTTTTCTGACAATTGTTATAAGCTTTCATTCATGTGCATATCCATCTGATGCCCACAAAGACACATACAGACAGAGAATTAAAGAAATATAGTTCAGTTATAGGCAATATTATGGCAATATAATAAATCAGTTGTTGCACATAATACACCCCAATACGTTGGTCGATTTACTCTACCACAAAAGTAAAACACTTTTCAGTTATTCTACAATTTTGTTTAATCACAGTAAATAATAATCCAAGTTAACTTAGCACATGAAAACGTTCGCTAGTATATTCAAAATGAGAATGTTTTATAAATTAATCACAATTATAAATAAAGTCTGGTACTTGTGCATAGGCGTTGAGAATGAATATCAACGAACTCACGCAATTCATTCTCACGCCTCTGAACGTCATACAAGTATTTTTAGACAGTTTGTGTTTACTTAGTGTTACACCGGCCGTTCTTACACAGGAAAAACTGCAACGGTTGTCACTATAAATAGTGCGAGACGCAGAGAAGACAAAGAACAGTCTTGTAACTGTCTAGCCAATACTTGTTAATACACTTGTTAAACCAACCCTCGACTTCCTTTATTTATTATTTACTGTTTGACAACTTCACAACACTTAGCTATACATATTAATTGTTGTGGTCTGTAAGTGTTGAATAAATGAGCTCTCAACACATTGAAGTGTATACAAAATGAATGATAAGTCTATATTACGTAAATCCATGGAAATAAATTGAGAAGTACACTTGTTGACCTTGTAAAATACATGTAACATAATTAATAAGGTAAACTTATATGTAAATAAAAACGAAGTTTAAGACGTTTCTTTTTGCAAAAGTTATATAATATAGGCATGCTTCTAAAATTACGCTGCGAATTTAACATTCAGCCTTACTGACAGATATCACATAACACTTTAAATGTTTGCATATGTTAAAAGCTTCCGTTCTTACCAAAACTGTCGGTTTTTGTGGTTCGTTGCTGAATCGCCAGTACAAACAACAACGTAAAGACATACCAAAACATAATTGAAATGGCATCACAACAACTAAAATGTCAGTCCCCCTTTCACGTCTCCCACCCTAAGGCCATTTTAATTATATTGCCATTCCTCCACATTTAATTGCTGCCTCAAACTTATCTACCTAAAGTTTTTCATATTCATTTGATTATTTCTCGACCATTGACTTCTCACAACCTGGACTCTGTGGACTTCATCGTACCCACTTCAACTATTACCCTTCATGTCTTCCGTGATTTGCTTGATTTTTGCAAGTTATACATTTGCGCTAAAATGTTCTTTGAATCAAAAGTAATCCTCCTCAATGTATGGACTAATAGTTCAAAAACTGTTTTTATTCAAACCTGGTTGTTTAGCAAACGTTTATGTGTGTTTTCGTAAATGTATTTGATCAGTAAATCACATGACGTTTCCCGCAAAATACTTGTAACAGTATTTTTCATTTAAGTGAACGCCTCTTATTTCATACAGACACGATATTATTAAATATAATTTAATTCTTCGCAAAATCGTATTTCTCTATCAGAGAATCGTAAATGTTTTTTTATCAGAGAGTCGTAGATGTTTCTTATATATTGTAATCCTCAGATATCTTATTTTGTATTCCACAACGCTAAAGTACTACTTACTTCGCATGTCTTGAAAAATATTTTGAAAATATTAATTTGTGTAACAGGTTTCTCAGATGATAATATATCATCAATTTAATGGGGGTTGCTGTTTCCAGTAATTCATAAGAATATATAGGCATGCGACACACCTCACCTTGCCACTCGATGGTGTAGATAAAACTTTGTACTTAACCGCATACTTGTTCATTACCTTCTTCACTTCAATTATTTTCAATTATATCCAATAAGTATTGTTGATTGATGTATGTTTGCCCACGAGTAAACTCATCTCGAATATATTTTACTTAGGATATGCATTGTCTGTAATGGAAACGTGTAGTTCTCCCATATTTAAAACTATATTGCATGTTTGATCCTGTCATGTAAATATTGTAACCAGTCTTAAAAGCTTGAAGTTAAATTTTATATTTAATATATCACCATTATTCATACTCCATTTGAGGTTGATGCATGAATCTACTCTTTGATGATTTTTACTGCATAAACGTGTTTATTAATTCAACTCATACACACATATCAACTGCAATTCTTACTATTAAGACAATTACTTAATGTAGGTATCTGATAATAAAACGTTAACCAGGGGAATGCATATGTAAAACGCGTTATTTACATTATTGACATTTTTTTCAGATCAAAAATAGTATCTTCCTTGTCCATATATAACTACTAAGTGGTATTGAAATCTGTAATCACGTATGAAAGTTTTCACACACCTTTCAATATCCAATCACTTAAATGATGACTGCTTTGTCATAAAGAAATAAAATGTATGGACAAATATACACTGCCTGGCAATAAAAGCATATTATATTTTGATTTGCATGTGTGTAACCCTGATTGTGTAAGAGGTAAGACGTAGATTTAAGAAAGGGTTGCGTACGAAATTACATCCAGATTCCCGAGTTCGACAGAAAGATTCCAGAGTTCGACAAGGTACACTTGCACAATGACAGATGTTACATCGGCCGAAATGAGAGCAGTAGTCTGATTATACCAAATTCTACAAATTATCAACCCTCATCGAAAAAAGGTTCCGAAACAAAGTGCTATACCTGACGGATTGTCGAGAACAAATCCTCGACTGGTATTACCCCATCCCAGACTTTTCGATCAACCGAAGTTCATAAGAGACTGAACTGGTTGGGGTGCGCCGAAACGAAATTCACATTTTTATGGCAGGTGGAAGAGTCCAAGTAGTCCGTATAGGTGAGTTATCATAACAATAATAAACTTATTTAGTTATATAAACATATTCGACATTCAAGTTGGTTTGATATAATTTGACTTTAAATATAGGATTTAGTATGAACATAGAAAAACAAGTGTATCTCTACAAATAAAACGTTTCTTCATTGGGCACTACTGGAACTGATATATAAAGAAGTATTCATGAAGAATAATGCAGAATTCATATTTATATAGACATACTAGCAGGGCTATCCGCCGTAGCCCGGGTCTATAAAAAACAAAATAAAAGAGGTTAAATAGCATGTGTAACATCTTTATATTAACACTCTTATCTCTCTCCCTCTTTCTAACGTTACTGGTCGCTATATCTGTCTCTCTTTCCCTCTTCCTTAATTTTCCGTCCATCTCTCCAACCCACTCATTCTCCTACTCTTAGTTAAATCCTCTCTTATGTTTTTTGTTGAAAATAAAATGTAATGATTTTTTAAATGTAATACTTTAATCTTACGTTTATTGCTTCTTGGCAATCCCGAGTAGCAGAACACAATGACATTCGTCATGCCTGATAATTCCGTTCCTCCCAGTAGGTTCCACAATAATATGTAAAGAAATGATGTTGATAATGAAAATAGCCCGAGGAAATTTACATATAATACTGTAATTGGCATTTATTTCCCCATAACAACTCTAAGTAGAACAAAAGCATGTGTTACCCCATCGCTTACCAAATATAATAGAGTAATGTTAATAATACTTCTTTTTTTGCTCCCGAACAACGCTGATTATAACAAAAGTGTACCTTTCCCCGCCCCGCTACACTTACCAAATATAATACTGAAATGTTAGTAAGGAAGGCTCCACCGTACTGCTCAAAGTAGGTTGAAATAAAAGTTTGAAGAAGAAATAAAGTTGATAATGACAATTTAGTTACCAAAAGTAATACTGTAATCCTAAAATTTTTATCCCGGACAGAAAAAAAGGCCCTAATCAATTACTAATTTCTTTCCTTCTTCCTTCATTTTAAAATATTAATGTTGATGAATTTTAATAGTCTGAAGAGATTTACTATATATCACTTACCAAAACCTTCATTTTAAAATATTAATGTTGATGAATTTTAATAGTCTGAAGAGATTTACTATATATCACTTACCAAAACCTTCATTTTAAAATATTAATGTTGATGAATTTTAATAGTCTGAAGAGATTTACTATATATCACTTACCAAAACCTTCATTTTAAAATATTAATGTTGATGAATTTTAATAGTCTGAAGAGATTTACTATATATCACCTACCAAAACCTTCATTTTAAAATATTAATGTTGATGAATTTTAATAGTCTGAAGAGATTTACTATATATCACTTACCAAAACCTTCATTTAAAAATATTAATGTTGATGAATTTATATAGTCTGAAGAGATTTACTATATATCACTTACCAAAACCTTCATTTTAAAATATTAATGTTGATGAATTTTAATAGTCTGAAGAGATTTACTATATATCACTTACCAAAACCTTCATTTTAAAATATTAATGTTGATGGATTTTAATAGTCTGAAGAGATTTACTATATATCACCTACCAAAACCTTCATTTTAAAATATTAATGTTGAATAATTTTAATAGTCTGAAGAGATTTACTACATATCACCTACCAAAACCTTCATTTCAAAATATTAATGTTGATAAATTTTAATAGTCTGAAGAGATTTACTATATATCACTTACCAAAACCTTCATTTTAAAATATTAATGTTGATGAATTTTAATAGTCTGAAGAGATTTACTATATACCACATACCAAAACCTTCATTTTAAAATATTAATGTTGATGAATGTTAATAGTCTGAAGAGATTTACTATATATCACTTACGAAAACCTTCATTTTAAAATATTAATGTTGATGAATTTTAATAGTCTGAAGAGATTTACTGTATATCACTTACCAAAACCTTCATTTTAAAATATTAATGTTGATGGATTTTAATAGTCTGAAGAGATTTACTATATATCACTTACCAAAACCTTCATTTTAAAATATTAATGTTGATGAATTTTAATAGTCTGAAGAGATTTACTGTATATCACTTACGAAAACCTTCATTTTAAAATATTAATGTTGATGAATTTTAATAGTCTGAAGAGATTTACTATATATCACTAAGCAAAACCTTCATTTTAAAATATTAATGTTGATAAATTTTAATAGTCTGAAGAGATTTACTATATATCACTTACCACAACCTTCATTTTAAAATATTAATGTTGATGAATTTTAATAGTCTGAAGAGATTTACTATATATCACTTACCAAAACCTCTATTTTAAAATAGTAATGTTGATGAATTTTAATAGTCTGAAGAGATTTACTATATATCACTTACGAAAACCTTCATTTTAAAATATTAATGTTGATGAATTTATATAGTCTGAAGAGATTTACTATATATCACTTAGTAAAACCTTCATTTCAAAATATTAATGTTGATGAATTTTAATAGTCTGAAGAGATTTACTATATATCACTTACCAAAACCTTCATTTTAAAATATTAATGTTGATGAATTTAAATAGTCTGAAGAGATTTACTATATACCACATACCAAAACCTTCATTTTAAAATATTAATGTTGATGAATGTTAATAGTCTGAAGAGATTAACTATATATCACTTACGAAAACCTTCATTTTAAAATATTAATGTTGATGAATTTTAATAGTCTGAAGAGATTTACTGTATATCACTTACCAAAACCTTCATTCTAAAATATTAATGTTGATGGATTTTAATAGTCTGAAGAGATTTACTATATATCACTTACCAAAACCTTCATTTTAAAATATTAATGTTGATGAATTTTAATAGTCTGAAGAGATTTACTGTATATCACTTACGAAAACCTTCATTTTAAAATATTAATGTTGATGAATTTTAATAGTCTGAAGAGATTTACTATATATCACTTAGCAAAACCTTCATTTTAAAATATTAATGTTGATAAATTTTAATAGTCTGAAGAGATTTACTATATATCACTTACCAGAACCTTCATTTTAAAATATTAATGTTGATGAATTTTAATAGTCTGAAGAGATTTACTATATATCACTTACCAAAACCTCTATTTTAAAATAGTAATGTTGATGAATTTTAATAGTCTGAAGAGATTTACTATATATCACTTACGAAAACCTTCATTTTAAAATATTAATGTTGATGAATTTATATAGTCTGAAGAGATTTATTATATATCACCTACCAAAACCTTCATTTTAAAATATTAATGTTGATGAATTTTAATAGTCTGAAGAGATTTACTATATATCACTTACCAAAACCTTCATTTTAAAATATTAATGTTGATGGATTTTAATAGTCTGAAGAGATTTACTATATATCACTTACCAAAACCTTCATTTTAAAATATTAATGTTGATGAATTTTAATAGTCTGAAGAGATTTACTGTATATCACTTACCAAAACCTTCATTTTAAAATATTAATGTTGATGAATGTTAATAGTTTGAAGAGATTTACTATATATCACTTAGTAAAACCTTCATTTCAAAATATTAATGTTGATAAATGTTAATAGTCTGAAGAGATTTACTATATATCACTTACCAAAACCTTCATTTTAAAATATTAATGTTGAATAATTTTAATAGTTTGAAGAGATTTACTATATATCACTTACCAAAACCTTCATTTTAAAATATTAATGTTGATGGATTTTAATAGTCTGAAGAGATTTACTATATATCACTTACCAAAACCTTCATTTTAAAATATTAATGTTGATGAATTTTAATAGTCTGAAGAGATTTACTGTATATCACTTACCAAAACCTTCATTTTAAAATATTAATGTTGATGAATGTTAATAGTCTGAAGAGATTTACTATATATCACTAAGTAAAACCTTCATTTCAAAATATTAATGTTGATAAATTTTAATAGTCTGAAGAGATTTACTATATATCACTTACCAAAACCTTCATTTTAAAATATTTATGTTGATGAATTTTAATAGTCTGAAGAGATTTACTATATATCACTTAGCAAAACCTCTATTTTCAAATAGTAATGTTGATGAATTTTAATAGTCTGAAGAGATTTACTATATATCACTTAGCAAAACCTCTATTTTCAAATAGTAATGTTGATGAATTTTAATAGTCTGAAGAGATTTACTATATATCACTTACCAAAACCTTCATTTAAAAATATTAATGTTGATGAATTTATATAGTCTGAAGAGATTTACTATATATCACCTACCAAAACCTTCATTTTAAAATATTAATGTTGAATAATTTTTATAGTTTGAAGAGATTTACTATATATCACTTACTAAAACCTTCATTTTAAAATATTAATGTTGATGGATTTTAATAGTCTGAAGAGATTTACTATATATCACTTACCAAAACCTTCATTTTAATATATTAATGTTGATGATTTTAATAGTCTGAAGAGATTTACTATATATAACTTACCAAAACCTTCATTTTAAAATATTAATGTTGATGGATTTTAATAGTCTGAAGAGATTTACTATATATCACTTACCAAAACCTTCATTTTAAAATATTAATGTTGATGAATTTTAATAGTCTGAAGAGATTTACTGTATATCACTTACCAAAACCTTCATTTTAAAATATTAATGTTGATGAATGTTAATAGTCTGAAGAGATTTACTATATATCACTAAGTAAAACCTTCATTTCAAAATATTAATGTTGATAAATTTTAATAGTCTTAAGAGATTTACTATATATCACTTACCAAAACCTTCATTTTAAAATATTTATGTTGATGAATTTTAATAGTCTGAAGAGATTTACTATATATCACTTAGCAAAACCTCTATTTTCAAATAGTAATGTTGATGAATTTTAATAGTCTGAAGAGATTTACTATATATCACTTAGCAAAACCTCTATTTTCAAATAGTAATGTTGATGAATTTTAATAGTCTGAAGAGATTTACTATATATCACATACCAAAACCTTCATTTAAAAATATTAATGTTGATGAATTTATATAGTCTGAAGAGATTTACTATATATCACCTACCAAAACCTTCATTTTAAAATATTAATGTTGAATAATTTTTATAGTTTGAAGAGATTTACTATATATCACTTACCAAAACCTTCATTTTAAAATATTAATGTTGATGGATTTTAATAGTCTGAAGAGATTTACTATATATCACTTACCAAAACCTTCATTTTAAAATATTAATGTTGATGATTTTAATAGTCTGAAGAGATTTACTATATATCACTTACCAAAACTGTACCCCTGAATTCTTGAGAATGTTTTATTAACATGTTCCGTGTGTGTTCTCTGTTTGGCTGTTCAAATATGAAACTGCGACGTAAAATCGCTCAGAAAAATATCCGTGAGTTGTTAGAAGATTGATGCAACAACTTTTACCGCGAAGGGTTGATATTCGAACTTTTAAACCCAGAACAGGTGTTGATACTGAGCAACTTAGAACATTTTTTGCTACTGGTATTTTAATACATGACTCACTGAGGTAGATTAACAAATAATTTTCCATCTATTAAGTCTCATAAATGTTCTTCAGAGCTTTGTAAAGGACCTTGATTATCTTTGAGTGCAGTATTAAGCCAATTGTTTTCACATAAGCGGATAATATGTAAAAGTGACTATTGCACCCCAACTCGTGATTTATTCGAACGCATTTTCATTTTCACTAATTTTGACACGTTTGCCAGTTACTTTTGTTGAATAAGAAGTAGTATTTCTGTGTGTTTTTTGTTTTATTTCAGTTTGCTTTTCTTATGCGAGCTTTTCTTCTTCAACAAGCTTTGGAAATTCAAACGGTTCTTCTGATATATCTTTTAAAATTCTTCCATTTTTTGTTGTTCCGCTTTAAACTTAATAAAATAGAGAAATGTGGAGTTTAACTCGTTCACGTTTGTCTGTTTTTTTTAGAATGTAATTGATGTGAAACACTTTACTTTTAATGAATAAAAATTATCTTTAATTTCTTACTAACATACAGAATGATGTAAAATAATAGATTTGCAACAATACATATTTTTTCTCAAAATAATTTTGTGCAAAAAATGAATCATCGTAATTTAGCGGCAGTAGTTAAAGTTTAAGTTCACTGTGAATTAGTTACACTTCTTTTCGTTCCGTTTCTTTTCCTGAATTGCGTAGAACAAAGTGTCAAGAAAATAGAATCGCGTGCGTCTAATGTTGAACCAATATCGGCCTAAGTTCTGAATGTGTAAGGGGCAGAAAGAAAGATACCAATGAAGAATTGAGAAAACAAACACATTAAGAAAGAACAGTAGTGAAAAGCATACACATGAGAACATTCCCAGCTTGTCGGTTTGCTCCGACTGTCAGGGCTATCGTCTAGAATATTGACTTTTATAGCTAGTTTTCGCTGGGAGAGTTAAAGCGTGCGTGGTTAAATTCCCATAACAATATAGAATATATAATCATCTTCACGTGGTTACCATTCTCGGCACAATTTTGGTCGTTTCAATATATTTAGAAATAAATTGAAAATGAAAGTTATATCAGCACAATATTCTTGATGGCTGTCAAAAGAAATTTGACAGCACATTTTATTTTTGGAAGTTATAATTTCAAATGGAAAAATTTAGATTTATGTAAAAATTAGTAAAGGTACTTTTTAATATATAGTCCTTCACGCGTTGTCAACAATGATATATTCAATCATAAACGACAGCGATTCATAATCGTTTTGCGCTTCTGTCAGGGTGCGTACCTCATTTAGTATGTACCCTGACAGTTACTTTGCAATGTTATCAAGCGACAAAGGTATTTCCTTAACGCTGTATGTTCTAAAATCTATTGCTAATCCTCGCATTCCATGCATTCAACACTTATTGTACCAGATAAGGCAAACATTATGCCTCATTAACTAGAGTAAACTTTCGATAAGTTGTGGTTTTCTTCATTATTTTGCCTGGAAAAACAGAGATATTTGAAATACGTGGCCGACACCGACGCATACATAAATATAAATAACTCAGACTCATTCATATATGACTCCGACTCATTCATATATGACTCAGACTCATTGATATATGACTCTGACTTATTAATATATCACTCAGACTCATTCATATATTACTCAGACTCATTGATATATGACTCAGACTCATTCATATATGGCGCAAGCGCTACGGTTGGACTATATATTATCAACTTCTTTTACTATTCGATCTTATTGTTCATTTAATCAACTATTTCATAGGAATACACTTACGGTGTTTTTATTCTGATTGTAAAACAAAACTTCCTGCATATAGAATAAAAGTATGCATTATTTTTTTAAATTTAGTCAAGTAAGTTTTCTGTGAGAAAAGCGTCAGATAATACAATTAACTTAATGTATTTGATGGTTGCAACCAGAAATCGTAAATAGCAAGTAAAAATGACAAAGTTTAAGATCCAAGAAAGAACAAGTGTTAGAGATATTTGGAGAGAGAGACAGAGAGGTTCATACAGTTTAGAATTTAGTTGCCGATAAGACCGTATGAAACTTGTTAAACTATCTATGTGATTGGGTCATCGATTGATTAATATTAAAGGAGATAGATAGTAATAGTTCAGGATTTGTTTTCCACTCATTAAGTTTTCGGACCCGTTTTTTCTTAGATCAGACTAAAACTATTCAAATTGAAATATAAGTTACATATACACACGATAAACACTTGCCTAGAATATAATAATTGTAGAATAACGCAATTACTATGACACAAGACGCTAGTGAGTGTGTGAGGCGGGTGATGGTATTAGGCTGCGGAAAGGTATTTCAAGACAGATGGATGTATATTTGGGTCATATATATATATATATATATATATATATATATATATATATATATGTGTGTGTTTGTGAGGGTGTGGTGGTGATGTAAGACAACAGTTTTGCAACATAACCTTTTGATATAGTTATTGTAAATAATGTACGTTTTCTTATTTCTATGTTCATTTATTTCCACTTTAATTCCTCTAATAGCGAAATAGTTGCGATGTATACATTTTAACGTGTATTTCTATATAAATGCGCGTAATAGATTTGACGACTTGAACTCCGTATCTATGACAACTAATTCCATTCACAATCCCATATGTATATTTAGTCGTTTCTTATGTATTACCCAATTATAATATATAGCTGCGTGTATCAATGTCATGCCCACCCCTTTTGTTCACAGTAGTTAGGTTCTCTGC
>OY744515.1:267510611-267615611 GCA_963556195.1 Sepiola atlantica
ATCTAGATAGATATATAAGAACATAATAGAACATGTGTTTTTAATTTGCATCTGTTCAATGAAATCTTCAAGACTTATTGGCGGAGTTTATGATTTTATCTTATCTTGTATCATGGAGATATGGTACTATGATGTTAAATTATGTCAATTATACTGAAATAACATTTAGAATTTAGAAATGATTCTAAACTTAACTTCTGAAAGATATGGGGGTCACATTTAAAATGTAGGTTGTAACGTAGCGGCCCGTGGCATTAGAAATAATATGTGTGACCAGGATGTTGGAAATAGAAGACATCACATTTAATGTGTTGAACCCATAACGACCAGATGCACGACAGACTTGCTATCAAAAGCCACTTCACCATATCATGTTTGGAGGGTGTAAATGGGTCTGTTATCGGTCGCTTGAGTCACAGTCACGGGTTCGTGACGTAAAATAACATAATCTCTTAAAATCATACATAACCTCGTGTCATGGTTATCCTTAAACAGAGACTCGTCAGCCACGTTTGATCAACGTAAAGGATTTAGGATGTGGTCAGCAACATTAACTGGAACGTAAATATATTTGCGAAGTGAACGTTCAAACTAATTCGATATTAAGTATATGATGATATAGGAGATAACTAATCACATCTCACTTGATATGTTCCTTTATTCGCCGTATCTGATATAGTACTCTACACTAATAGTTATTTCTGTCTTTGGTTCATGAAAGATATAAGTTTATAAAGATTGCACATGGTAGCATACGCTGACTACTTGATTCGAAGTAGTGAACACAATTTTATCTCGAGTTACTAATCTGCGATGGAAATTCTTTTATATTTATGAGATACGTTATTAAAATAACACCTTTGGCTTAAGGAGTAGATGGGCTCTGCCTATCGCCCGGTATTCGCACTCCTAAGTCTATTAGCCAGGCGTAGAGGTACACGCACTGAGACGCTTCTAATGACACCTAGTGATTGGCCATGTTTACTGACTAAGGCAAGGTACGCCGTCGCTCTTCCCCTCTTTGGGAAAGTGTTTTTCACTAAGTCCTACAAGACTAGTCTGGGTCGCTCTTGTTCTGACAGGTTGAGAGTACAGGTTTAACAGCTTGTCCGGCTGCTGTTTCCGACTGGTAGTTAGGAGCCCAAACTCTTAGGTAGTGCTAAGAATGGCTAGTTCGGCAACAGTTGCATAATATCGTGGATAACCGTATGTGCCATGTCGCGCATGGAAAGGCCACCTACAGTTATCCTCATGGGCCAAGCCACGACTTATAGACTGGTTGTGTGAGCTTATTGGCACCAAACAAGCAGCCACTTTGCCCTCCCCACTCAAAACAAACATTAATTTACGAAATAAAAAAAACCTAAACCAGACACCCAACAAAACACATCTTCGTCTCCGCCTTTGAGGCTCGCATTTACAAATATCTGGGGACTTAGAACCAACATTAACGACGTAGAATTTTTGACAAACTCCCCGGGTATCCTAGCTCTAAGTGAAACGAACCTACAATCCTCAATTCTCTCACCACTTTGACATGACTAATTGCGTTCAACTCTACCGTAAGGACTTTGACAAACATATGCATGGGCTAGCAGTTTATGTTCGGAATACTGGAGACTGGAGAACATAGGTTTGACTCAGAAGACCAAGCCTACATGTGCTTTAGATTGCCCCTACATCACAGCGTTAGTTATTTATAGTTCTAATACCGTTATCCTTCGACCCAGGACTGTACTCTGCGTGACTCTGTCTCTGAAAGCTTAAATAGAGCCGTCTCACTCGACTCGAATGCCCAAATACATGTATTTGGGGATTTCAATGCACACTACCGTAACTAGTTGGCATTTTCTAGCGTTACTGATGCAGCTGGGAACTCAACGTTTAATTTCCCCTCAGCTCACGACCTCTCACAGATTGTCACTTTTCCGATCCGCCTTCCTGATCAGGCGGACCAGCAATCCTCACTTGTCGACCTATTCTTGACCTCACTACCCGATGCTTATAGAGCGAATGCCCAAAGCCCGCTCGGAAACTTTGATCACGTTTTGGTAACGATACTAATCACTTTAAAAACTCGTCCAAAAGCTGTAGAGCCGTTGCTCAAAACGACGTGAAACTATGAGCAGGCTTATTTCGAATCCCTCAGAGATCATATCAGCGACGCCCGATGGGGTGAAACCATCTCACTCCCTGCTGATGAGTGTGGAAATGAGCTAACCGAATGGGTCAAAGCAGGCATTGATGCTTATGTCCGTACGCGAAAATTATTCGGCAAACCACACTCTCCTCAATGGTTCACCTCAGAATGTTCAGCTGAGATTGCTGAGAGACAGAAGGCATTCCGAAAATTCGGCCGCCATAAGTCAAGTGTAAACAGACACACATTCGTAGAGGCAAGAAATGATTGCAAATAGTGATAGATGAAGCAAATGAAAAGTATAAAGAGATAACGAAAAAACGCATTCAGTCACGGAAACTTGGTACTCGTGATTTCTGGAAAATATACAATAGTGTGATGAACAATGGGCACTCGACAATTCCCTAGCTATAAAATCACAACGATGTTGTTTGCACGGCAACTGATAAGGCTGAATAACTGGACTCGACAAACCACCGCCTCCGCGAATTCCCATTGCAGACTAAAGCCACACTTGAGAACCTGGTAATATTCCCATCTCAGGTCAAAGTCATCATAAAAAACCTGGGCACCTGATCTTATACCAGAAATAGTAATAAAGAAATGCTCTGAGCTGGCCCCTGTCCTCTCCAAACTATACAGCGAATGCCTTGCTGAATCTTGTGTCCATGATAGTTGGAAAATTGTATCTGTGGTATCAGTATTAAATAATTATGAAGATAGAACTGATCCTCTAAAGTACCGTCCAATCAGTCTACTCCCGATCTTTGCTAAAATGTTTGAATCATTAATCGATCTAGCGATAGTCCGGTACCTAGCTTATGCTAAACTTCTTTCTGATCCTCAATACGGATTTAGACAAGCACGATCTATCGCAAATATCCTAACGGGCATCGCTGAACGCATATATAATACACTGGACAAGGCACGTGAAGCTAGGGCGGTAGCGCTTGACATATCCAAGGCCTTTGTCAAGGTTTCACATGAAGGGCTTCTGCCAAAAACTGCACTCATATGGTATTACTGGATGAATATTTAATATAATTAGATCCTTCCTAATAAAAAGAAAGATTCAGGTTGTTCTCGATGGCCGTTCATCTAAGCAACATGAAATACATGCTGGTGTACCCCAAGGATCCATCTTAGGATCTTTACTGTTTCTGATTTTCATAAATTACCTCCCTGATGTAGTTGAGACTGAGATAGGAATATTTGCTGACGACACCACGTTCTACTCCCGTCATGTGGGAAACAACGACGCTCACATATCTCAAGCAATGGCTGAATCCTTAGAAAATGACTTCCAATCTGTAGTGGATTGGGGTAAAAAAATGGACGGTAACTTTTAATGCCGCAAAGACAAAGCTACTTTCCTTCAATAAGTACGATAACCCTATTCAACAACCGATTGTCATGGCAAATAACACCCTACCTGAGAGTTCATCATTCAAACTCCTCTGCCTATATTTCACAGATAACATGAATTGGAACAAATACATTGACTACATTGCCAGGACTGCTGCTAAGAAGGTGGGCTATCTCTACCGTGCTAGTAATCATCTCACACCTGACATTTCATATATCTCTACAAAGCCACCATCCGCTCATGCATGGAGTATTGTTGCCACATATAGGCTGGTGCATCATCCACTAGTATCTTCCTCTTATACAAGGTCAAAAAAAGAGTCGCCAACTTAAGCTCCAGCCCTTATCCCACCGTGGCAATGTTGCTTCTTTGTGCCTGTTTTACAAGTACTTCAATGGACTGTTCTCTGATGATATTGCTGCTTTGGTGCCTCCACGATGAAAATTCACTAGACCATCAGACAATCTGCCAAATCCCATCCATTCACTGTGAAGGTCTCCAGATGCCGAAGAGCTTTCTACTCCAAAAGCTGATTACCTCGTGCTGCTGAACTCTGTATCTCCCTCCCTGCTCCCTGTTTTCCTGCCGGTACTGACATACATAAATTTAAAACTAATGTAAACAGACATATCGCTGCACAGCTCCCAATTTTGGTTGACCCCCCCCTAAAAAACAAAAAAACAACTATCACCCTTGTTCTTACGTCTACAGTGTTGTCTGCCTTGTTTCGGGTGAACTTTGTTAAAAAAATAGATACTGTGTCCGCCTTTCTGTCTGTAACGTAATAAAGACATCAAATATAATGGTGCAGTATATATAGTAATCTCTAAACTCCGTCAAACAAGACTTGCTTTCTAACATTTGCATATTTTTTAAAGTTTCTGATGAATTAATATTCTGTAATATACATTTAAAATTAGTATTGTCAAATTTTATTATATATTTATATTTTCATTGAGAATACTATTATTGTAATAATTAATACAATTAATTAAAGAGTGTGTATTTAAAAACACGACGGCTTTTTTTAAACATTTAAAAACCTTCAGTTTTAAGGGAGATACATACATAAAGACTTCAGTCAAAATACAATAGTTTGGTACTAAATAAATAAAAATAACTCGATAAAATCGGAATTTATAATATTAGTATCGGATCTGTTGTCACAAGATCGCTCTCAAATTTATATTTGAAACTGTTTAAACACTTTTCAAATAACTCAATTGTTTAAACTAAAAACTGTTAACTAACTGTGTCAAAAAAATAAAAAAATTACAAAAACGTAATTTCAGTTCTAACCGAATTTCGTGCAACCCTCTTTCTCTCCAATCTAAATCGCTTCCCAGCTGTCATCTTCATTTATAGCAGCTGATATCCACATATGCAAATCAGAGACCAACATAAAAACCTGCACATATGATGAGAACCTCTTTTTCAATCTGCAGACACGACATGAAATCACATCATTCTTTATCCTGACAGTGGGTGTTCCTCTTAATTGTCACACTCCCACCTGATCGTATGATCACACAAGTGGCAGATGGTGGTTGGTCGCTTTATCCTAGTACTTCTCCGTAGTGGGACAGTTATTTCTTTCTCTCTTAGATCAGGTGTACTAGGACCTTAATTGGCAATGTAATAAGGCAGCTCAACCAAGGAACGGCTGTCCTCTCCCTCAATTTCAGATGCAGATCCACTACTACTTGTATCGGAATCTTGTTCTATCCATTCAGTACTCTCTGATGATGTGTCATCATTGTCGTCCTCTTCTGAAGCTAAACTAGATGTCGATGCGTGCCATTGACGACCACCGAATGTGGGCTTATCACTCCAGTGACACGGCCTGGTCTGTATTTCGACGTGCAACGTCCTTGTGGATTTTTCACACAAACTGTGTCAACCTCTTTATAAAATGCAGAGATTTCATGGTGATTCGGATGAGGCACACCATTTACCCCTTTCAGTCTGATCAGGTATGAGTACAACAAATTTGCAGGTGCTGATGATACGGACACATCATCCTTGGGAGTAACGTTGTACAAATACACAGCCTCCATAACAGCCCAGCTCTTTCGTGCATCAATCCGCTTCACCTTCCTATGACACCTTTCCATAATACCATTTCCTGATAGCCTGTATGAAAAGCGTGGTCGGGAGTTTACACCCCACTCGTTCATGAAGTGCCTGAATTGTAGACTGCAACAGGCAGTGTCCTTATCAGCCATAATCTCAGCTGGGGATCACGTTAAAAAACACTGATACGAATTGCCGGATCACATGTGCAGTGTCTTGCCGCTGTAGTGCCCATCAGATTGACACCCACGTTGGTCCACACTCGATCAGTGTCAAAAATGGCAACCATTGTAGTTTGTGATGGTCATGCCTAGCCGGTTCCATACGTCTTGCACACTGAGCCCTCCCGTTTCCTATTGCACTGGAGCTGGGTCTATTGTCTGGCATTCCTCACAATTCTGAATAACTGCTATTACTGCCACTTTAGACTCAGACGGGTCGTATCCACGCACAGAATATAATGTTCGCCTGATTCCGAGATGCCCACTATGTCTATGAATTTCGTTCAGCTGTGTTGGGTTCAGGTTTACTGATCAGATCTTACTAGTGCTTGATCAACCGAAATATCGTACTTTTTCACAAGTATCCGCCTTATGAGCATCTTAAATGCGGCCTTTGTGGTGAATCAAGACTTTCACGTGAGCGCATTTGTCACCCAGTAGCACACACACACACACACATAGTCTGTTTTTATGTGTAACACATTGACCTTCCATTTATGTGCAAGGTTTAATACATTTAGTACAGCATCCAGCTTTGCCACGTGTATATGTTGGTAATCCTTTGTTGGTCGCAACCAGCATGCATCCTCGATGATGGCTCCACTGACGGCAAGAGCTACGCCCACATTAAACGAGCTTGCATCCACCCACTCATCCAGTTCCTTTGTGGCCACGCACTATTTTCCTCGGACGGGATCTGATTGCTGTGCGCAGGCAAGTGTATCTGCTATCATACACTCTCGCGGAGTATCGCTAACCTTGTCGTCCCAGTTCTGTGTAACAGTTGTAGCGTAACGTTTAATAAAGCCTGTTGCCACTCGAAGCCATCCACACACTGGAAAGTGCCCCACCAGTTTGCCACAGTTGGCCATTCTCTGCCCGAATTTCTAATTCCAGACTAACTGCACCATTTTACAGTTTTTCTGGGTCCTTACTAGTAAGTCCGTACAGGTCCAGATGCTTCCTTACGGATGCTGCCGAGGCCACATCCTCATTAATATATATGTCACCGATATACGCCGACGTTTCTCTCCTAATCTTCTCAGCCTGAGAACATCCCGCATTACAAGAGGCGCCACATTTAAGCCAAATCCTAACCTAGTTAGACAACATATTTGTCCTTTAAATATGACTGTTTAATACGGCCAGATAGAGCTCTTAACATGGATCTGTAGGTATGCCTTCCTGAGGTTCAGAATGCATATATTCGTTCCTGCTGCCCCCATTCTTGCATTTCCTCTGCGCAAAATCTGCATCGCCAGTGAGTGAATCAACATAGGTGCTTAATTCACGATAGCCTATCATAGGACGCACCTTATTTTTATTGGCCTGTATCACAGCCATCAGTGGTATTAGTCCCTTTGATGGGCCAAACTCTTCCTGAGTATATGCCAACAACCAACCGTTTTTTATCCAGGTATGCAACTAGCATTCATAATCTTCCCTTAATTTATTAGACATTTGATATTAAAAAATCTGATTTTCCAGTCTATCTGGTGCATAACCAGCTGACCATTTTCAGGCTGCAACCCACACTCTCTTTTCCGTTCGTCAATTTTGGCAACAAAATCAGCTTCGTTTATACAAAACGCTGCACAGATAGGTTGTGCTTCCCCAAACTCCACACATCCAGATTTTGTGAGACGAACACCAAGTTGCTGGTAAACTTTAATGGCGTCAATGCATATAACAATCCAAAGGTTTACCTTGCATAATCAGCACGTTGATTGTGGCAATGTTAACAGTCTCCGTATGTATCCTAATAGTGTCATTTCCGGAGCAGGCCTGCGTAGCGCCGGTCAATGTAGTTACAACCATCTTCTGCTTTGACCAAGACCGACATAGCTTTAGACTCCAGAGAGAACGTGAGTACCCAGTGTCAAGGAGAGCTAAGCATGGTGCAACATCAACATAGATGGTAATGACAGGTAGTGCTGAGTTCATATTATGACAGGGGAATAGATTGGCGCTGATGTCTTGTCCCCACATTCGTTTCCCGGACAATCTCTTACCAGATGTCCGTTGACGTGTAGTCTGCCTCCTTTGCCTGCTCTTTCTCGCAAAATGATTAGGGGCGTTGCATGTATAACATGTATTATTATATCGCCCTAAACCCACAAGTGGTTGAATGATTCGGGTAGGCTGTGTCGCAGCCACGACTGCCTCCCCTACTTTAGCATTGTCTTTTATCAATGCTCAAGCCCGAGCCAACAGCTCTTCTGAAGTCATATCGTCAACCCTAGAGGAGGGCTGCAACATCCTTTTTACTGATATTCGTCTAAATAGCACTGACGGCTTCCGCAGACTTGAAAATTATACGTCTACAGTCTCACCCGGACGCAATATAAGCGCCTCGTACTTCTCGTACGCATCGGCAAAGGCAGTGAATAGATATCCCTTAATTCGTGGTACATCGGATGTATCTTCTTGAGTTAGTTGCTGGTAAACTGCGAATGCTCCCCCAGTTAGCCGAAGTGGGATGACATTTTCAAGCCACTTTACTCCAGATAAGTCACACACTAATTCCACCTTCTCAATCCATTCAACGACTGCTTGAGTCCCATCAAACTCATGAATTATCTTTAGGTCAAACCGGCTGTCCATTTTCAGCCGAGATAGCTTGTTAACTAACTTGCCAGAAGAATAAAAGACTAAAAAAGAAAAAGTGTTGACTGTAATTCAATTTCCAACCGAATGTTGTGCAAACACCTACTCTCTGCCTTTCTCTATCCAATCCAAATCGCTTTTTCCCTTCGTTCTTAGCTGTACTCTTCATTTATATCAGCTGATATCCACATATGCAAATCAGAGACCACCATAAAAACCTGCATCTATGAAGAGAAGCCCCTTTTTAATCTGCAGCCACGACATGCAAAGCGCCTCATTCTTTTACCTGGCGGTGAGTGTTCCTCTTATTGTCACAAAAACTAAACGGACAAAATATGCGTTTATATTCGGCGTTAAATTGTACTATAAGGATTATTTGAATATGTTGCTTATTTCTTTGATGTTCGTACACATGTTGGTAGTAGTAGTATTGATGATACCACAGAAGCATCACAACCCTCTCACAATAATATAATACACGTACTCACATTATCATTTATTATTATCATTATTATTATTATTATTATTATTAGTAGTAGTAGTAGTAGTAGTAATAATAATAATAATAATAATAATTGTAATAATTATAATATTCATAATAATGACATTTTGAGGAAAAAGAAGAATTTACTAAATTAACTTTGAATATCGACGTGTTATCGTATTTTTAAATGTTTCACGAAAATAAGTACATAAATAGTAATTGTAAAAATACAAATAAATACGTACACAGTTTTTTTCTTCTGAATCACCCATCGTTTAAAAAGTATGTGGCATAATGTTACCCACGCGTAACGAAATTTTGGGAATAAAATTAAAAAATTAAGTAGGTTTGTTTTCTTTTTAATAGCAACATTTTATAGTATTTTCAAAAAAAGTAATTAATTAAATATTTTACGCAAGTATATTATATAAATAGAAAGGTTGTCCGCCCGTCTTTCTGTCTGTCACCATTTTTTTACGTAATAAATACATTAAATATAATGATGCAGTATATATAGAAATCTCGAAACTCTGTAAAAAAATATTTGCATATTTTTTTATATTTAAGTGTTTAATTAATTAATATTCTGTAATATACATTGAAATTGGTATTATAAAAGTATATTATGTATTCATAATATTTTCCCCGAGAGTACTATTATTATAAATAGTAATACAATTAATTAAAGAGGGTGTATCAAAAAAACGACAGCTTTTTAAAAACAGATAAACACTTTCAGTTTCAAGGGAGATACATACATAGAGACTTCACGCAATAAAAACTTATTTTGGTACTAGACATTTTCAAATAAATGAAAAGATATGATAAAAAATATTTTGGTACTAGACATTTTCAAATAAATGAAAAGATATGATAACAAAATATTTTGGTACTAGACATTTTCAAATAAATGAAAAGATATGATAACAAAATATTTTGGTACTAAACATTTTCAAATAAATGAAAAGATATGATAAAAAAATATTTTGGTACTAGACATTTTCAAATAAATGAAAAAATATGATAAAAAAATATTTTGGTACTAGACATTTTCAAATAAATGAAAAGATATGATAACAAATATTTTGGTACTAAACATTTTCAAATAAATGAACATATATAATAACAAATTATTTTGGTACTAAACATCTTCAAATAAATGGAAAGATATAATAAAATAATATTAGTATACTGATACTGTTGTCACCTCACCTTTTTAAACACTTTTATCAAATTACTGAATAGTTTTAATTACAATCTGACTGGACAAAATAAGCGTTTCCATTCACCGTTAAATAGTACAATAAAGATATTTGAATATGTTGATTATTTCTTTGATTCTCGTACTCATTTTGAATAACATTTATGAATCAGTCTTAAATTTCATTTTTATCCCGAAATTAAATTCTAATTCGAAAATTAAATTACTAATTTTAATGTAATACCGAAATCGCTTTCGGTAATTTTGTAATTTCCTTTTATTTCCTATTATTTTCTTTCTCAAGTTACATGATTAAAAAAATACACGTTAAACTTATGTGTCGTGTTTATTGTTACATCAATAAAAAGGCAATACGTTTTACTTTATTTTATTTATAAAATATTGTGATGTCTCCCACATCCATAAATAAAATACTTTACTTTTTTTATAACAACAATATTTTATTTTTATTTAACTACTTATGTTATGTAGTTCTGTCACAATTATATGAGACTTCCAACCTAGCAAAAATATTAAACCAGAGGGAGCGTATAGTTGCTAGTTTAAATAAATACTATTTTTTAAAAATATAATAACATATAATTCTAAATTAGTCTAAAAATACAAATCATAGTGTTAGAAGATATGATAGAAATAATGATGGGAATTGTGATGTTAATAATAAATGAAAAGTTCCAATGCAAAATGCAATAAATTTAATTCGTTTACATTGAGACATGAAACAATAAAAACACCAACATTTTTAATAAAGACATAAACTGAACGTTTATATCAATTCAAAGCATAATAGAGATCATGCCGATATCATATTATGTATAATATACTTTGGGAGTGTGGTCGCAATACTACACTTTTTGCAGTAGTAGTTTCGTAATTTTCAAAATGGCGTTTATCGCGTTTTGCATTCTAACATTTCAATTGTTGAATCTAGAGATTATAGGTTACCTCTCAAAATTATTATTATTGTTATTATTATTATTATTATTATTATTGTTGTTATTGTTATTATTATTATTATTATTATTATTATTATTATTTATTACGATTTCTCACGCAGGTCATTTGCACTGAGGCTCACAGGTTTTGTTCGTCAGCGTTTGAGTGACAACAACTCTCCATATAAATTTAGTGCTTTCCGCCTCTTTTGATAAACATCGCAATTCATGTTTCATTCTATCGATAGACGTTTTTTTATATCAGCTATTGAATGTATTGGGAATTTAAGTGACAAGAAGCCTCCTCAGTATTTTATTTTTCTACGTACATTTTAAATTGAGATCTTGACGGGGCTCTCCATTCGCTATATTGATCCTCCCTCACACTTCACATCCATTTTAAATGAATACAATGTTGGTGCTATCGCGTTTAGATGGTTAGGTAGGAGTGATTTGCAGTTTATACGATATTCCTTACATATCTATACAGGTAGTTTCAGTCCCATACGATTTGTTGAATGTGTTTCTGTATTGTAGGTTGCGTTTATTGTAGGTTGCGTTAATTGTAGGTTGCGTTTACTCCACCTTTCCTTTTCTAAGACGGTGTCACCTGGCTATATAACTTAGCTTTCTAAATGTGTCAGCTGTTTCCATCCGTGGCATTATTTGTGCGTACCCAATTTTCACTTGGATCCTATTTTATGGTCTAACTTTGAACCGTGGACGGCGATATCTACTATTAGCACTCAGTTTGATTCTTTTGGGGACTATCATCATCTACGGTGTATTTGATTGGATATTTTTTCTTGTGTATTCCCATGTCTGATACCATATTATGCCGGCAATGTTTTAATACCTGTTCCGATTTATTCTTTTAGCAGTTACATACATTACTACTACTACTACTACTACTACTACTACTACTACTACTACTACTACTACTACTACTACTTCTACTACTACTACTACTACTTATTATTATTATCATTATTATTATTATTTACTCACTAGGAGTTATCACACTGGTCATCGTCAGTGGTCACCCACTGCCGACAACCTGTGGTATTATTGTTATTATTATTATTATTATTATTATTATTATTATTATTATTATTATTATTATTATTATTATTATTATTATTATTATTATTATTATTATTATATTTCCTCTTCGTCTTTTAAATCTTTTTATTTACTCAGTAAGAGTTTTCACACAAGTATATCGGTGACCAATCACTGGCAGTAACACGCGATAGCCCCTAAGTGGGAGTGACAACACATCTTCTCAGATGTGTAGAACTCTCCACCGCTTTTAATAACATTTACTAGTCATTTTTATGTTATCGCATAAGCTGTTTACCATTGATTTATCGCTAGTAACAAACATTAGTGATCTGTTGAAGTTGAGTACCAGCATTCCTTGCACCCCACCGGTTTAGGTTTGGATAGTGGTTTACCTCTTGTTTTTTTTATCCTCTTTGACCCTTCACATCAGTTGTGTGTGGTACCAGCCGAAGTTGGTATTACCACATGTATGTGTGTATCAGTGTGAATTTATATTGTGTTCAGCGGTATTTTTATTTTATTCCTGGCAGATTTCACTTATCCTGGTTCGTATGATGTTCTTTGTACACATTTTGTTATTTTTCCTTTTAAAATAATTTGTGGCAGATTAGCGTTCGTTAGTTTCGTTGGTTGTTTTCGCATTCAAGAATTTTCACAAGATTTCGGCTGTTTTATCGTTGCTGTCTATTGTATGGTCACAATCTTTACTCTTTTTCCAATTATATATTACTATATATTAGATATATTATATATATATTTTTCCTTTCCAATATATATATATATATATATATATATATATATATATATATATATATATATATATATATATATATATATACATATATATGTATGTATATGTATATATATACATATATATATATATATATATATATACATATACATATACATATATACATATACATTTACATATATATATATATACATATACATATATACATATATACATATATATATATATATATAAAGAGAGAGAGACAAAAAGAGAGAGATAAAAGTATACGTATTTACTAACATGAATGCTTACATCGTTTAAATAACTTATATATAAGTATTTTAAATTATAAACAAGAGGAGACTGTTTTCTGACTTTCATTTTAATTAAAGTGTCGGGGCAGAAAACTATAAGAAGCTGACAATTTGATAAAACGACTGAACTTTCTGTCAATAAATCATGATTTGTTGTTATAGACAATCAAACATATATAATTTTCACTCGCAGTCCAAGATATATTATTATTCAGCTGACCTGAATGTCACAATTTATGTCTTTGTGAACGGATTTTATTGCACTAAATAATATGGCAGTCTGAAAGGCCAGTGAGGTCACATCATCCCCATGTGTGCGTGTGTGTGTGTGGGTGTGTATGTGTGTGTGTGTGTGTGTGTGTGTGTAAAGGAGTAAGGCTACCAACACTTGTAAAATGTGTTTTTCAACATTTATTTATTATTTTGTTATTTTGTTATTTTATCAATTTATAATTTTATAACGCGTTTCAAGCGTTGTGTGCTCTTCCCATATATGTAAGTTCAAATGCATTCAAATATCTGATAAGAGCGTACCACGTTTGAAACGCGTTATAAAATTATGAATTATAAAATAACAAAATAATAAATAAATGTTGAGAAAACGTTTTACAAGTGTTGACAGCCTAACTCCTTTACATATATATATATATATATATATATATATATATATATATATATATATATATATATATATATATATCATGATTTTTGGAGGAGTACAACATTTTATTATTGCAAGCATGAAGGGAAGACGTTCATGATTAAAAGTTAATCAAGAGAAAACAAAAAAAATGCCAGCCGACCGGTTTAGCCCTCTCGTAACAAAGACTGTATCGAGGGATTTAAAAAAAACAAGGGATTAAAAAAACGGGGTAAAAAGAGAGAGTACAGAAAATAAAATAGCGTTATGTTATATAAGCAATGGAGGATGAATCTTAGAGACTGATCACATCTAGTCCAAATAGACATTTAAGACGAACGTGGATCGTCTCCAAGATTTAGAGATGGTATAACGAGTGAGCATGACTGATAATGGTGAAGAAGTCCATGCTAAAATCCATAGCGCATATATATATATATATATATATATATATATATATATATATATATATATATATATATATATATATATATATGTATATGTATATATATATATACATATACGAGTGTGTGTATAAGTGATTCTGCTTTTATATATGTACATCTCATATGTATATGTAGAGATATTTTTATCATAATATATGATAAACTAAAAAAGGTAATTATTTATTTCTGGGAATATCTGCCGCGAAAACATACTTCAAGGAAAAGCTTTCTTTTTTATACACATATATTTCGCTTTCACGTTCACGCTGATAAGCACATTATCTATATATAAATTTAAAAAATACACAAAACGGAAATCCTATGATAGCATCTTAGCCATTACCTGTAAACATATTTACGAAGACTGAATACCATTTATTTAAATACATTTACAGTATATATTGTCTATTACACCGTAATAGTTTGCATACTAACTTCCCCACTAATTATTTGTTTTTATTGTTGAACAATTACATTCGTGACACGGGCAGAGAATCACGGAATTTTCAATATGAATGTGAATAAAAAAAAGTGGCCACCGTCAATGCTATCTCAGGAATAATATTGTGTGTTTTTTGCTTTAGTAGCAAAGAATGCATCGTTTTATTTAATCCTATTAAATTTACATCAATTATTTAGAGGGAAGTAGCTTTTGAACACCGATCAGAATACATCCATAAATAATTGAAAAGTAAAAGAAAGTGCCTGTAAGTTTACTATTATAGAAGTATATCTAATTATGTTGATCCAAATGTAACTCAAAGTATTGCATGGGCAAACAAATGTTTGCTTTATACAACTGAACGACAACACGAGGCCACGATATAATACATGCATACTGGTTTAAAAGAATCACTACCCTATACGAAAGTCTAACACATACACTGATAGGTTGCATCAACAAATATACACATCAGAATGAATAACCAAACAAATTACTACGTTAATACAAAAAGACACAAACATGGGAACGATCTGAACCAACTAAAGACCAATAACCCGTTAACAAACTTGTTTAAAATCCTTGCGGCACAACTGAAAGAAAATATCTACCACTTTCCTAACAACCGTGGACTACTTTCCAAGGAACTAAACTGTTTCCGAAAAGAGAAACAAATAACGCGTGATCTGTTATACATAGATCAGCAGATTTTGAACTATGTAAAACACAGCATTGATTGACTACAAGAAAACCAACGTCAGAATGCCTTACGCATGCGTAATTGAATGTTTCAGAATGTACAATATATTCGGCAAGATTATCAATCTTATTAAGAAAGCAATGGAAAAATGGAGACTAGATCTGGCATGTAGTAAGGCAACACCTGACTGATATAAGAATACAGAAATGCATCTATCAATAAGATTATGTATCACCACTACTTTTTATAGACATCATGGCGCTAAACTACATATTCAGGAAATTTTATGCCGGATACAGAACAAAGAATAAGCATCTCATGTATATAAACGACATAAATATATTTTCAAAAAGAAAAAAAATGAAATAGATAAACTGATTGAGACATCCAAAAATTTTAGCCAGGACATTCATATATAATTTTAAATGGAAAACTGAAGACAGTGGATTGTATGAAAATGCCTAACACAGAAGAAATTGTAATTTTTAAATAGTTGGCAGTTCATGAAGCAGACATTATTAAATATTGAGTAATAAAAATAGAAGATTGGTAAAAGTCTACCTGAGCAGTACGAGAAAACTAGCAAAAGAAAATTATATAGTAAGAATCGAGTAACAAAAATTAACCCTGATAATAAGATACTCTAGTCAACTCGTATGCTGGAGAAGAGAAGAACTTAGGCAGCTTAGGAAAATAATCGCCATAGACTATAACCAAGGAATTATACTGACACACTTTGCAAGTAAAACATCGAAGGACGAAAGTAGAATGATAATTATAGACGACTGTGTGAACGATATGAAAATGATTGGAAGAATACATAATCCAGAACAGAGAAAAACAAAAGACCGTCTCAAAATGAGCAATTCAAGAAGCAATCGAACTAGAAACAGAAAAAAACGACAAAAGACAAATGGAAGAGAAACTGCTTCATGGGCAATTCATAAGAATTATAAAAAACAAACGCACGAAACACCGGGGAAGGGTTAAGAAATGGACACTTGAAAAGAGAAGAAAGGGAATTGCTACAGACAACTGCACAGAAGAATGCGATTATAACTAACTACATTATAGCTAAAATACATCAAACTCAGGAAACAGGAAGCCTAGACTGGAAAAAGATACGTAACGGTAGTTGACATAAATGAAGCAGCAAACAAGCCCCAGAATAATACAAGAACCAACACAACTGCGTAGTATACTGGGAACTATGCGAACGACTACATTTTGAAAATGCAGACAAATTGTTCGGATACGAATTGGTAACATCACAAGGAAACACATATCATAAGATCCTTTGAGGAATGAAGGTAGAAACAGATCGAACGTCATGATATTTAACAAGTAAGGACACAACTGTAAGAGGTCCAGAATGTCAAGTACAGGCCCCACATCTGGGGGGGGGGAGGAACGAACGAGGATTCCCAAGTCGTTATCCAGCAAAATCCTCGAAACATTAACATTTAAACTAGAATGAAATAGAATTATGATGAAATGTTACTTGCAGAATGATCCTTCTAAGAAGCGGTATAGACAGCGAATGCACCAAAGCTGGAATGAGCTAGACATGTTTGAACTATCAGAACAAAAACTTGCAGGACAAGCTAGGGTGATTAGAACTAATGAATGGCTATCTGCTATTGAAATTGAAGAACTAAAAACAGAAATTGAGAGAGAAGACTTAAGCCAGCTTGGGGAGATAAATAAACTTGATGTAGTTGACGAAAAGTCTATGGTTAAAACAACAACATTCTCTGACAGCGAACATATTGTAACTGATGGTAATGAGGCTGTTTCCATAGATGCAATCGTGAAACATAATAGAACATGGGATGAGAGAAGAAGATATTGACATTTTCAGATTGTTAGAAGAAAGGATAAGAGCTGGCAAATCAGAAATGCGTCCGAACTAGAGATTTGTCAATACGAAAAGAGTTAAAACTGTCACGGCCAAAGTGAATGATGTCTTGGCATTTCAAGTAGTAAATAATCTTTGTCAGTGTAATATTTATTAAAGCTGTTGCTAATTCTGTATCAAATCTACTCGGAGTAGAAACACGTGAAAAAGACGTAAAACAACCGTGGTGGAGGAAATTTTAAAGGGTCAGATAAAACAACTTAGAAAGGATTTAAGTAAAGTGCAAACTGTCGAAAATGGCAAACTCAAAAGTCAGAGCGTTTGTCAATAACGAATCCTTAAGTGCTACAGACACCCGAATAGTTTCATGTGTGTAATTGAAGAACTGAAACAGCAGGTCGTAGCTAAGAATGCCAAAGGTAAACGTTTTAGCCACAGAATTTAGCAGTCTTGACAAAACAGACTGTTTCGAAACAGCCAGAAACTCCTGTGTGAACAACTATAAGGAATTGAAATAGGGAATTATGTTATACCTGAAGCTGACCAATCTAGTACATTCTGAAAAGGCATTTTGGAAAAAAAGTATAGCTTCAAGCTGATGTAGAATGGATCAAATTCATTGAAAGGGAGGTTCCTCAACAGTAGAACAACACATGGATATAACAGCCACTGTTGAGATGCTGAAAGAGAGGGTTTGAAAGCTTTCAAATTTGAAAGCACTCAGACCTGACGGAGTCCAGGGATGTTGGTTTAACGAAAATGTGAAACTTCTATGGAGCATGCGCATACAGACTGATTATGTTCTTGAACATTAAAAACCGACTTTGTCTTTCAAAACAAAAACGAGAGCACTTGCTTACGCATTGATATAGCCTACACCTTAGATACCAGAGTGAAGGAGAAAGAACATGAAACAATACATTAACTGCAAGTTCTAAAATGGAAATTATAGTATGGAAATGTAAAGAAGTAAAGGTGATTCCTGTTGTAATTAGAGCGCTAAGACCCATAACGAAAATCCCCCATAAATGGCTTAAACAGATTAAAGAGACAATTTATTTTCCAATTCAGCAAAATAGTTTGCCTGTTAGAAACGGCGAAAATGTTATGGTACAGCTTGATTGTCTAAAGAATTTACTTGATGTTCAAAAAAAATTCCAACTAACAACACCCAAAAGTTGAGACTACTATGAAACAATAATAATAATAATCAAATAAGTCTATGAGATAGGGTTGACAACATAAAACGAACGATGCTGATGTAAACAGCCAAAAAAATTCGGAAAATGTATTCAGTATACGCCGGACAATCACGTTGGTATGCGTAATGTAAGTTTAAAGAAATATCGTACAAAAGTGAAAACTACAGTGATTACGGTCTTACTAACATGGGACAATGTTATCGCCATTAAAGTGAACCGTAAGATGAAAGGATAAATGTTCGCTCTATAGTTTTTTTCGTGTCTAAAACAGTTAAAATAACAAAAAGCATTTATATTTTAAATACAAAATCATTTAAGAAAGAAAAAACGAACGGAAAATGAATTTACGAGTTTGTCTTTTTATTTTTTATATCAAACTGGTTTTGCAAACTTACATTTTTCTGATTCAAACAATATTACACAAGCTCAATTAATTGGCTGACACGTAATATTTTCTTTTACATTATATATTACTTTGACGTGTTACACAAATAAAGATGATGAATTATAAATTAAGAGAAATGAATAATTAAATATATAACTTCAAAACGAACCCCTGGAAGTAAAAACCTCTAAGATTATCTGGTTAAAACATACTTTTCATATTCACCTTAATTTGATAAAGTAAATGAACATAACTTTAGTTTTGAAGAAAATAAAAGAATTACATTAAAATTAATTTACAGACAAACACATATATTAGTTAAACAAATATTAACATAAATCATTAAAAGTTGTCAAATATATTGAATTAAATTGGATTTGCTTTATTTAATTATAATATATAATATATATGCTACAATTGTCTTTCGTAAACTTGCATGAATCGTAAATTATTCTGTTTCATGTTAGTATACGGTCTTGCTGATGTAATTGCATGGTCTGATCTTCTGCAAAAAGGGACTGTATCAAAGCGTTACTTTCATAGAACATTGTGTGCATTCGAAGTTGGAAATTACGTTGATCAGCTTCTGTTTATTTATGTTGTTGATTCGTTTTTTCGATTTGTCTCACGACCGATTTGGTATTGTCGTCCATGTTATATGAAATCGCCATATTTTAACGAACGTTTTCGACCGACGTCGGTCATCTTCAGGCGTAGTCAAAATAAAAGATTGGTGAATTTATTAAGAAGACACTTTTAAAAAAGATTTCGATACCACTTCAACAACACTTCAACATACCTTCGCCCCCCCCTCATAACGAGCATTGTTGATACTAGGTGTATTTACTTGAATAAACAACGCTTCTATCATGGGGAGACGAATACTGCAATGTGAAATCGCAAGAATGACCGTGTTCTTGGTTAAAATATTTCTGAATTCATTTTTTAGGATGCTATGTGTTATGAGGTGTTGCTAGATGAGACTTTGAGGGGAGGTGAGATGGCAAGTTAGTCGCCGTGATATGCTAGTTCTAGTCATACCGATATACGTGCTGTTTGTAGATACACATTCTCTGATAGGGCATTTAAACACGTATATGACATTACTAGTTTTTAGTAAGCTATTGTCGGTCGGGTTATTTTTATTAATAAAAATGTGGTTTTAGATTTCTTGTAATAAATAATAAATCTAATTTTAAAGTCATTATCTACGGGGGATATATATTTGTATATTATATTTTAAATTATTTTTTCACCGATTTTATAGTTGGGTGCATTTGGTTGCAATAAAAAAAGTTAATATTATTATTATTATTAATATTGTTGTTTTAAAGTTTTTATTTACGGCGGTTAGGGAGCGTTTTATTTGTTGATCAACTATATAGTTAGGCAAGTTATTGTTAATTAGTGTCTGTTTAATATCGGCACCTGCTTTATAAAATATTTTATTTGTAGAAGAATTTCTTTTGCCTCGATAAATAATATGTTTTATTACAGCGATTTTGTATCTATCAGGGCATTCACTATTACAATTGAGTAGGTTTGAAGCTTCGCTCATAGGTTTTTTATACGTATAGGTAATACATTCATCTGTAGAGGTTTCTATTTCTATATCTAGGGAATGTTATTATTAATATTAATTTCTTGTGTGGAATTTAATGTTGAATTATTTTTTTAGTGTGTTTTTGATTCGAGTTAAATTAGATAAGTTTTCTGTAAGTAGGAGAATGTCGTCTACGATACGTAGACATATATAGAGGGCTTGGGAATAATGTTAAAGGTTTTAATTTCCAGGTTAGACATATAGTATTCAGCAAACAATGGGCCACGAGCTGATCCCATTGATACGCCATCTACCTGGGTGTATGTTACCATTAGGGGCATAGAAGGGCACCTGGGTGGTACAAGAAATTAATAGTTTGCGTAATATGTTGGAGTTTATTTTAAGTGCAGAGAGAGTTGGCTTATTCTAAATGCTGTTAATAATTATGTTGATGGTTTCATGTATTGGGACATTTGTAAACAGGTTTTATACGTCTAAAGAAGCTAGGAGTTCGTTATTGGGTTGTATCGAGTGGAGAATATCTAGTGATTTGACGCTATAGCTGGGGGCAGATATGGTGTAATTAATCTATTTAGGGTTTTGGCTAGTTTGTGTATAGGTGTCTGAATTTCAGATATAATGGGTCGGAGGGGATAGCCAATTTTATGAGTTTTAATGTTTCTATATATGTAACCCGGCTTATATTCACCGATAATTTTAAAAAGTTTAATAAAGTCTATGTGAGCGTTGTTTGCTATAATTAATATATTGATGCGTGTTTTGAGTTGTTCGGTAGGATTACGTTGTATTATTTTAAAAATTTTATGTGTCTGATAAAATGTGTAATTTTGAATGATATTGTTATTTGGGAGATTATAACAACTCTGTTGGACTTATCTGCGCGTTTAATAATGATGTCTGGGTGGCGCTACTGTTTAACCATATATATATATATATATATATATATATATATATATATATATATATATATATATATATATATATATATATATATTTTAGAGGAAGCATTATTAAAATCAATGAAACAGACGAGTGGACAAAATAAAAAATAAAGGGAAAATTGTTAAAATTACCTTAAGGCCTTATCGTCTGACCCTCTGAGAGGAAACGTCAGAATGGTAAACTAAAAGTCGAATGAGATATGAGGGGAAAAAACTTATTTAGTTGGAGGAAACGATTGAGAGGAAAAAAAAAGGGTAAATCTCTCAACGTTATGGTGGCTTTGAATCATTAAAGATCTCCATCTGATGTTTCAAAATCTTTTGTCTACACAGGCTAGGTCGAGAGTTGTTAATGACTAACGCCTCAATAATATTGAGATGGTAGTTCGACCTGGCACTGTGTAAAACAGAAAACCACCCATCGGAATACTTGTCAGAACAACTATTTGTACCAACGAGGTTATTGCCGATGGCTGATTCCTGTGCCTGGAAGTTCCCGGATGATCTCGAAACCATGTGTAGGCGAATATCACGTGGTATGTGTTGGGATATTCTAAATTCTAATCTTTGGGATGTCTTGCCAACGTAGTCAGCTCCACACTGACACAGGAATTTATAAACTACAGAATTCTTTTGAATGGCTGGCAAAACATCCTTACGAAAAGAAGAGAAAAAGGTTCGAGTCGTGTAAACTACCCTCAACATGGTTGCCGGAAAACAACGTTGAGTAGAAGAAGAAATCCTTTTAACAATGTCAAGGCCGTCAGAATCAAACCATGGGAGTTTCAAATAAATAGGGCAACGTGATGGGCCAATAAATTTACCACCATTAAATAAAGCAACTTTACGTGCAATGGTGCCTTTTATAGTATTGATGGGATATCCATTAGCAAGAACAATATTAGTAATTTCACCAAGTTCTGCATCGAGTCGTGTTGGTGAACAAATCATAAGTGCTCGATGAGTGAGAGTACCAATAAGATTTATTTTTCTTGCTCTTGGGGCGAAGGAAAACCAATTTAGATAAAGGCCTGTAAATGTTGGTTTTCTATACACACAGGTTTCAAATGATAAACTAGATTTAGACACTAAAACATCGAGGAATGGTAAGGAACCACAATCCTCGACCTCCATAGTGAATTTCAACGATGGATGCAAGTCACAAAGAAGACGAAGAAACTCTTCAGCATCACTCCGTGAGGGAAAACAAGCAAACGTGTCATCAACGTAACGTGTGTAGAAAGCCGGATTGATCACTTTGGAAAATAATTGGTTTTCCAAAAATTCAACGATATTGGCTAACGATGGACCAAGAGGGCTGCTCATGGATATACCATCAATTTGCCGATACATTATATTATTGAAACTGAAGGAAACTGATTTAGTAGCAAGTTCCATCAGTTCAACAAAAATTCGTTCAGGAAACTGTGGAGACTTTAAGGGGCCGCGGTAAAGATAATCTGCACATATACAAATAGTTTTATCCAAAGGTACATTGGTAAACAGACTACTAATGTCAAAGGAAGCCAAGAACTCGGTATCCTTTGAGAGAGATAATTTGTGTATAGAAGACACAAATTGGAAGGAATCAGAGATACAATAGTCTGAATAAAAAGTAAGTACGCGCTTAAGAATATCAACTAACCATTTCCCAAGTGCATGGTGTGCAGAATCCAACATTGATAGAATAGGCCGTAAGGGAACGTTGGGTTTATGAACCTTGGGTAAGCCGTACATTTTAGGCCTTTGAGAGCCGATAGGTCGTATTCTTTCATATATCTCTTTAGAAATTAACTTGCTTTTATAAAGTTGAAGAAGCCTTTTCTGGATTATTATTTCTATACGAACAGTGTCATCGTGGCTTAAACCACACATCTTGAAAAATTTATTTTTATCTCCAAAATGTTACACATTTTGGAGATATAATCTACTTGGTTCAGGATTACAACGCCTGACCCTTTGTCTGGACGAGTGATATAAATATCAGAGTTCGACTTAAGTAATTTCGCAGTTTCAAAATGATTTTTCTGCCAAATACAATCGCTAGACTTAGTATGTATAGCAGAAAACCTCCGACCTAATTCACCTTACTGGATTTTAACGCTAGTTAATTCATCAGTTGAAATAGGCGAATGTCTTTTTAGTTGAGAATATAATAGTTCAATCTCACTAAATATGTTGATTTTATCAACACGGAGGGGAGGAATGCAAAATTCTAAGCCGGCAGATAAGACACATTTTTCAGTATTGGATAGAGCATAAGACGAATAATTAAATATATGTTTATCCGAATATGCTCTAGTGCCGAACTTCTTGGTAATCAAATTCTGCAAATATTTATTATATGAAGAATTGGTTTTTTTATTTTATGAAAACTCATATAAAATATGCAGTAAAATTATTTGGTGTGGCTTTTGCTATCAAAAATATATAAAATAAAAACGCTGCTCATATTTATTATAAAAACAGATAATGGTATATATATATATATAAGCATCTATTGTTAAATTTAAAAATTAAAAAAAATATGAACGTTAACACACTTATACAAATCACGTGCTGCATTCATGTTCTTCATATTTGATAGTGGGAAACAACAGCTAACCCATTTGGCCCGGCTGTAATAACAACAACAAGCCGGTAAGAGAAAAAAATACAAATCCGATGACATCAGGATATATTACACACCTAGGATGCCAGGTTTTGGCGAAATATTTGTATCACTTTAAACTAACAAAAAGAAAATGCTAGTTTATAATAAAAAAAATCAAAAAAAAATCGGTTTCGATTTATTATTTTTCTTTTTTATAAAAAAAAATTGATATCGCATCTTAATGCTTCAAAAGGTATTTATTTTACATATTCCTTCTTATATATATATATATATATATATATATATATATATATATATATATATACTATTAAAGTTTTTTATATATAAAATCTGCTTTTAAAAAATATCTCATTTGACTCGACCATATATTCTTTCATATTCAAGTTTACTTAATTTTCTAGCATCAACATTTTTCGTCAACAAAAATATTTGTAAGAAATGCGAATTTTAATAACCCCTTTTCGATGCCTTACAAAAATTGATTGTTTAAACTATAATGGTTTTCTATGTTGGCAATACGTGTTGGTTTATCATGTAAAAATATGTTATTGTTTGTAAAAAAAGTCAATGCATATATTTTTTTCTTCTCACATACTTCTCATTAAAGTGAAACAAAAAGTTACTAGGGAAGATGCAATGGTTCTGCGGTAACAATCTATTTCGGAGTAAGCATCGATAGATCAACGTTAATTATAGGAAAACGTTTAGTTAACCGCGGCTTTTGTTAAAATTATGTTTCAGTATTTTTTCATGGAACACGTAAACATTGAAAAATTTCCTCATAGCGATTTAAGATAGCAGATTTTTATTGTTAGTATGACCGAAAGTAGTTGAAAGATGTGATTAGCAAAAAGTGGCAGAATGTTAAAAGAACTTCCGAATTAAAGTGTTGTTTTCTAAAGCGAAATTAACTTTTGATATTTATAAAACACACATTATCAAAAGAAAAATAACAAGTCAGAATAAAATATCGATTCTCAGATTAAATGCAATCGATAACAACCTCTTAAAATTCAACAAAACTACATTAAATATAAGAGTGAACTTTCACTACAACTGAATAACTATGTTTTTAAGTTTTTACATAAAATTGTATCTGAGGTAGTTAAACAATGACTGACTTGTTTACGAGGAAACGGAAATTAATGTTGGTGAAATAAAATTCGGAATTCACTCATTTTCCCAAATTCGATTTATTTTATTTCGTTACGCTAATCGATGAATAGTAAATAAAAACAATGATGTGAACTTTACATAAGGGCGAAAATATACAAACAGACACACACGCTTTAAGTCGTAGAATTAACATAATATATATATATATAATATATAAATATATATATATATATATATATATATATATATATATATATAAGTCTAAAGATATTTTTATGTTCGAACTCATGGTGATATGGATATGCTCGAAATTTTGCATATTTTCCTGTTTACTTATTTTTCATCGTTTCTTTTTTGTTATTTTTCTTATATTTAACTTAACCGCTTAATTAACGATATTTAATTCACATGCAATGCTAAGGAAGCTTAATTCGCGACATGATGATTCTACATAAGTTTCATCGAATGTTTACTTTCGAATCGTTCCTGTATTTTAATTGAATCCATTACCTTTCACTATATAAATTGTTCGAATCGTATTGTTAACAACTGCGCTGCGACAGTTAATACTAAAATGACTTTCTGCTAATTATTGAAATATTTAAAACTAATTTTGCTTCAAGTTAAACTTAAAAGTGTGTCGTAATTTTTTCAAAGTGATACTTACCAATAATTAGCAAATTATTGTTTGTTTTTCTTCTGTGGATACGAGTAAATTATTTAGAAAATAAACTAAATAACTAAAATATAAAAAGTTTAAAATACCAGCGGTCGCTCCGACCTTCCCGAAGATCGTGTTTCACTACGAGTGAGGCATAAGCGATAATAAAAAAGGGAGAGAGCGTTGGTGTCTCGCTTCCTTTCTCTCTGATTCTTTTCTATCACTTTCTTTTTTAGTTTTTACATTTTACTAAATATCTTGTTTATTATTAGTTAAGTAGATGCCTTTACTGTCACGTAGAACAACCAACTTATTGTGTGATGTTTAAAATAAACTGACCACTATTCTGATTTACATATTAAAACAATAGTTTATGAGGAATGTGATCCGTCCAAATTACGAAATAAATATTGATACGTGTATTGGTATGATTGTAAATTCACATGCTCCGCCAAATTACCCACCATCCATCGCAAAAGTATTCTACCTGTTGTAAGCGATCACGTGTGAACAGACTGACACCTTCACGGAAAGATAAAGAAACAAAAAGTATTATTTTGGAAATTAAAGTGGCATTTATTTTGCATATAAATTTAATATAACATAATACCTAATTTTGGAACCAGTTTAAGGGCAGTTAACACATTTTATTTTTCAACGGGAGTTTAATCTGCTGCGTTTTTTCTTGGGAGAGTTAGGGTTTATTTTTTAGGCGATTACATGTTTTATAACCTAGTTAAAAGAAATACACATTTGGTATATTCCCTAAAAATATAGAATTCCTCGGAACGGGGGTACATAGTACATCATATATACACCCACACATACACACACACATATATATATATACAACTGATGCCCCACTAAATTCACAAAAAAATGTTCTTTGCTATCTCTGTTTTCCACGGTATGTACATACACTCGCTTAATAGATAGCAAAATGTATTTTTTCGGTAGGTGTTAATTTACTCTATATATATTTATTTTTTCACTTATTAATTTTTCAACTTTTTATTTGAATGTTAAGCTATTGAAGTTTGTTGCGTTTACTTTTCCCGTAAAAATTGAATGAAAAACTTTCAAATCATATTTTTATGGCGGAAAGAGAAACAAGAACATTTTTTTTAGAATATTACTGGGGGATTATTTTCGCAAATAATTTTTACACAAAATGATCATAAATTTTCGAGCCATTCAATGGTTTTAGCAGTTAGCATTTTTTGCTATTTGAGATAAATTATGTACGTTATTTTTTGGGGGGGCGGGGGCGATTGCGTGTGGTTTTACGACACCCCCAGTCGAACTTGAATAAGTGTTAAAATGTATTGCTAAACTGCTCTAATAATTAAAAATAACCATGAAATATCTCAAAATCTACAAATTAACCAAAGTTTGTTCGAATGTTGGAATTCTCTAAATATGTTTTTTGATAAATTATGGCTTCTAATCCCAATTAATTTCTGCCCGGAAGGCGTGTAGGTGTTGCTAGGATGTCTCTATCTCCCTCTCTCTCTCTCTCTCTCTCTCTCTATCTCTCTCTCTCTCTCTCTATATATATATATATTAATATGTATTCATATATATATATATATATTAATATGTATTCATATATATATTAATATATGTGTATATATATATATATATATATATATATATATATATATATATATATATATATATATATATATATATATGTATATATATGTAGCATCAAATATAAACCAAAAGTAAAACTTTTAGTAGATGGAACCTATAGTGAAGAGGTTTAGCTCGATATACGAGATAGAGCAATTGTAGAGATAGAAGAAACAAGTGCTAGTGGTATTATTATTATTATTATTATTATTATTGTGTTTAAAGGAGTAGATATGGTTAGAGATTCGAGTCTTACTTGGGAAAGCACTAGCACCAATATATGGATGTATTGTTTTTTTTGGGGGGGTTGCTGTTATAGTATTTGTGTTGTTTATAGTATTGGGGATGCTTACGGTTTGTATGCTTGGGTTCTGATCCAAGTTTAAGTTAGGGTTATTGGTTGGGGAAGATGTTATACCTTGAAGGGTGAGATCAGATCCAGTATTAGTTAGCGGTAGTTGTTGGTCAGTGTGAAGGGTGCTATTTAGTGCAGGGAGTTGCAGATGGGGATAGTTCAGGGGAAAGGGGGAGTTTGTATGTTGGCATTATTTTGCATATTGGTATTAGTTTGTATAATGGTGTATTGTTTAACAGTACAGGAATATATAACGTTACTTTGTATGCACTCACCGTTTAATGGGCATTGTCTAGATGTTTGCCAATTGCAGTTATTAGTGGGGTGTATGGTAGGTGCTGGTTGTTGGGAAGATTTAATTTTGTTGTTGTTAGATGTGATGATGGTTTGTGCTATATTGGACATTGTGGAGTAGGAAATTTTAATAGAATTCTTATTTAAAATAGTGCTGTATTTATGTGGGTGTGAGTTATTTAAAATTTTGAAAAATTCCTTAGCTGTATTAATTTCTTTCTCCACCCTGCTTCTACGCAAAAGTTTTGTTCGCTTTCTACAATTCATTGGACATCTTTTAAACGGACATTTACCACCGGACAAACCACATATCTTTTTTACGGAACTTCTGATTCACTGCATTTTTTGAATTTGAACATTGTTTTTTTCGAAAGCCAACTTATCTGTCTGTATTTCTCCTATGATTATAAGATCTCGATTTTTGAAAAGTCTTTGCTTAAGGAAAGAATAATAAACACTAGTTTATTACTGAATACACCTTGCATTGAACAACTGAAATTTGAAATAAATTTAGACAATCGTCGCATATTTATCACTCTTTTTTCTTCTATATCTGTATATATACGTATATATATATATTAATATGTATGCATATATATATTTTTTATATATGTATATATATATGTATATATATATGTATATATATTAATATGTATGCATATATATATATATATATATATATATATATATATATATATATATATATATATAGCCAACTTAAGAGACGAGAATAGAAGTCGTAAAAAATCCAAAATGTATTACATCCTCAGTTGTTCAAAACGAGGGATTTATTTTCCCTAAAATCATGTTTTTTCAAAAAATTGAATTCTTATTATACAGATGGATAAGATAGTAAGCAGATTACCATGTTTTAAAAAAAGGTACCCATTTGATAAAAAAATGTTAAAACTAAAAGTGTGTGTAGAGTTTTCAATGCAGAGTAGATGAATTGAGTGCATATGAAAAAAGGTTCCCCGTGAATGGCGTTCCTCGAAAAATACCATAAATGTAGATTTCAGGAAAAGCTTTCTATTAGATCAATTTGCCTCTCTAAATCAGATATAGACATGCTCAGTAAAGCATACAGTATTTGAGTATATCTGATATAAACTGAACAGAGCTACTTTTCTCAATGACAATCATCAGATGAGGTGACATTTTGCTTTGAAATCTTAACGACAAATATAAGTTTTATTTACACTTCATAAACTTTGATATAGACAATTATTACTAATCAATTTCTCAAATAAGGCACTCATTTCTGCCAAAAATTACTCTTATGTTACGGTCCTAAACATATGATTAATAATACAACCCAGAAGTACACTACTACAATTTGATAAAAAAATATGGACGAGTCAATACACTCCTAATAACTATGACCTCAGTATAAGAACATGAAATTTAGCACAGGTCAATGATCTAGTGGGATTGTACTTATTATGGCAACTTAAAAATGAACCTGAGCATTCTTTCCAGACCTAGAAAATGCAATAAACTATCACGAATCTGCATACATTTTAAATAAATCATGGACGCCATGACCATTGAACCCGAGAAGAGAACATCTCACTTCCTTGACGTAAAGCTAGACTTGAATTCTGAATCATTTAGTCCCTACCAGTAACTTAACCTGGGTTTTTTAAGTCCATAAACATTGCAACTACTCGAAATCTATCATTTAGCCCATTGCCCCGCTGTTTTTATGTACTTGATATGTTAAATTTTTCGTCTATGTCTGCAGGCTAATAGAAATTTATTTTTAGAATTAATAACGTTTTCACTCACCAGCGATTATCATAACCATCTTAAAGGTGTATATTGGCAGTGTATAAGATTTAGAAGTTGTTTGAATCACCCAATGCAGAGAGTGAGGGATGTTTTACTTTCAAAGTTTTTTAATTAAAATAATTTGGAAAGTCCCTGAAAAGTGGTCGTTGTTACTTCTAAAAGAAAATAAGTGACTGGTTATGGGGTGTTTTATATGGAATAACTGGCTTCTATATAAGTGTATAGTTTATAAAGTGTGGTGTTTACATCAAGTGCATAAATCTTCTGACATGCAATCGGTTTTTGGTTTTGATTGATTTGATTCTTTCAACTCAATAGATTTTGCGATTACCTGTTGATTTGCTATCATTTAATCTGCCCCCATTTCTTTCTAGAGTGAAAATACGGTGCATTAAACACTCAACATATTTACACTTTTAACATTTTCTTCTGAAATGTTTTCCTTTTATACATTTTAAACGTTGACCCTGGTAATCTGTTTACCATCTTACTGATCTGATGATAAGAATTCAATTCTTTGAAAAGCTGTAGATGTAATAGCTTTTGTATGGGTTTACAACTTTACCTATCATCTTTTAACCTGCCTATATAATTTCTCTATCACATATATTAGGTATTATCATCATATTAGTATTTGTTGGTTTCTTATATATATATATATATATGTACACACACATATATATATATATATATATATATATGTATGTATATGTGTATAAATACTTAAAGAACACTTTATAAGAACATAATTTGAACAAGCATAGCCCCAATTGTATAATCGATTATTACTTGATCCATTTATTAAGATGAATCATAACGAATATTAATTTTTATGAAACCAACACTTGTTTAAATGTATTTATCTTTACAATTCCTAGTGAAAATAATAAAGCACCTTTCATTTCCGGTATATACTGACTCATTTTCTGTGGTGTAAGTACATTAATTATTTTCTTTGCTATCTTACAATATAACGTAAATATAATTATTAAATATTTTGTAGTATAAACTAATTCATGTTAATCTAATAAACACAATCTTTATTAACATTAATTTTAATTGTTTTTATAAATAAAATACATATTTTTTTCCGGTTATTCAACGGGAATTGCGACAAGTGTGAAGAATAAGTGCAACACGTTACTTTTTCTGGCGTTAATTTTTTCACACAAGACGTTCGAGTGGATTTTTATTTTTGTGAAAATTAGCATGTCTAAAAAATACACTAATAATGTAAAGATTGAACCAAAAAGAAAACAAACAATGTAACAATATATATATATATATATATATATATATATATATATGTATAAGCTCAGTGTCGAAGTGTTATATGTTCACATAAGATCTGTCTGGAAATCATCCAATCACTTAATGTTTATCAAAACTAATCCCTGTGGGAAATTACATTTTAGTTTCTGTAAAACGGCTTCCTTCGGTACTCGACAAACTATCACAACTCCTCTTTCACCATTTATATCAATATAGAAAGTTGCATATAAATATCGGCATCAACTGCCAGCTAAGGGGAGTTTAGCTGTTATCTTTATTATTTGTGCAGGATTGTACGTGTATAAATGTATCAAAATTATAATAACAAATAGGGTTTACTAAAATGTTGTTTATATATATATATATATGTGTAATTATATATATATATATATAACTATATTATAACTGCATTTTATTCTGATAAAAATAGAATAAGAATAATATACATCAATCTAGTATCTATCTAATTTTAATGTTTTATCATATTCTATTTTCATATTATATAGCTATTTCGTTTGTTTCATTTTAAAGTTTTATATTCATGGGAATATGTTGTGTAATTTTGTCGGTACTCGAAATGACAGAAGTGATAATCCATCAGATTTAAAAAAAAAAAATAAAGCTGATCTTTGTTTCTGAACCTTGTTTTAATAAATGTAACCGCGAGCATACGAATGTGTCACTTGTTAAAGACGTACACCTAACAGATTCAGGGTAAACTGATGATAACATTATATTGGTTATGCTTTATTAGTATGCTTATGTATACGAAGTAAACTAATTACCGTATATTTATTATGATTCTTAATAAATAACGAACACCAGTAACTTGAACATTTGAGCATATCAAACCGGTAGCATGATTTATATTTCCCTCTCTTTCTATATCATAGTGCGTACATACCTCGATTACTTGTGTACGGATTGCACAACTACACATTATTCGCGTCACACTTTGTAAATCATTCTGTTTATTTAGAAAACGTCGAATCAAAGCAGAACTATCTAAATAATATCTAACATCTGAAAGGTGTCTATGAATAACGATTGTCTTCAGTATTTATGTCTGAGTTTAATAATGAAGTGTTTCAACACAATCCATTTTATTTTTAACATAGCTTAAAGTTGTGTCCTTTGCTATCTGCCCATTCTAAAGGCTTCCATGTTTGCTTGGGCAATATATGTAACAACATCGAGAAAACCCAAAAGGCAGAAAAATATATATGCATTAATCCTAATACAAACCTTGAATGATTATTCAAAAGTTGGCTTGTTATGACATGCACCACCGTCGATGAAGATGGGCGTGGATGGTTTATTTTTTAAACGTTAACATATGTTAAATTTCTTTTGTAGAAACTTCGTATTTCAATTGCCCATGTTGAAAGAAAACATTTGAAGTGTTTTGCGGGATTTTTCTTTTTCAAAGTTAAAGGTTTTGTTTTCCCCAAAATTTTGTACATTAATATATTATGGTTTTGTGTTAGACTAACAATTTCCTATCTTGATGTAAGCCATTTAAGACATGAAACAAATAACATACACCTCATTTATTTATTTAACTTTTTCATTGAAGAGATTAATCTAAGTACACAACTCCAGTACGCAGTAATTTTAGAGCAAATAAAAATATTCAAATTTGGATGTATCTAACATAGAATAATAACATAACGGAAACATTTGCTACTTAGATGGAGAGAGTCGCTTTCGTTTTGTATCAAAATGTAGAGTGTACAATTACAAGTTATGAATAGTAAATACATATAAATATAAGGTACGAGAACAATGTGTCTTAGAAACCTTTCGTGAATGGCAGTTTTAGTATGATAGTCGAAACGTTTCCGAATACATGTATGTCCATCTTAACATATACCGAGCAAGACTAAATTATAAACGTTAAATCGAATGAAAATAGCAGTTTTTTTTTTAAATACGAACCAATAATTGGCGGAAATCATTGATCAAATCATTGACCAGAAAATATCTACCTGTTGTCTTTAAAACTATATTAGGTAAATAATTAAGTGAACGACTTCAAACAACTATAGAGTATTCGTGGAAATTGCTTTGGAAAGTTCATGCTCATGTATTTTCTTGCCGAACTCTAAACACTTCAAGTATGTACGCTATTGAGAATAAATTTGCATCAGAAGTGTGTTGATATATCCCGATTTTAAACATAATTCACACCCTTTTTACTTTCTTAACTGCTTCACTTCTAGTCCTGCTTAAAGTAATTGGCACTGGTCAAAAGTGGTTGGCTCATTTTAGCTTACGTTCATTTTGAGCAAACGCATGTTTGTAGCATCTTGCCTTGTTTGTAGGTGTTAAATAATTTATATTTTCTGCATCCTTCTTTATTGTATGTTGATCGATAGAAATCACTTTGTTATTTCTCATTTTGCACCATTTATTTCTAGCTTTTTATTACGAACATTTCAACATTGTTATTGAACAGAATTTAGAGATATCATGTGTCAGGAACCTTTATCTAATATTAGTGTGATATTAATAATAACTTTGGATCGAAATTTTCAAACCTCACAGACATTAAGCTAAGAACTTGTTTTGATAGTTCAAAGCAAATTACAGATAATCAAAATGTTATTTGTATAACAACTTCTAACTGAGTATAGTAATAAATTACTATATAATATATACGCATTATTTATCGTTCATTAAGACTAACCTATTCTAACAATACAATTCGTGTCGATGAGAGCATAAGCATAAAATATGAAATATATATTTAAATCTGTGACTATAAACTGACGTACAAACATTCATGATATAACAAATCAGGCGAGAATTCTATAGATTTCAGCATAAGAAGAAACGAAGTAAACACATTTCAAAACTAGTGAGAAAGACGAGAACATGTGTTATGGTAACTGCGTGGTGTGACCATGTTAACGGACAGGAATGAAAACATCAACTCGGAGTTTAGAGAAAACAAGTAGAAAAGTAGCATGCAACATAGAAACAAAAGTTGTAGTACGTTAGTCTTGACTTACAGTATAGAATGTGCTGGATTCAACGGAACAGTCAAAAGTCTGTTATAGGTAATGTATCATAGCACCTCCTCCAAAGCATTACCTTCTCAACATCAATAGTATCGTTTCTTCTTTGGATTAACGCTAGTCTGAGGCTGCTTGGTGTATTTTTATGTCGAAAGTGGTGTATCTGGTAACCATAACTTTATTTGGAGCATGCTGTCGTTCACTAATTTTGTGTACGTGTATTGTATGGTAGAATTGATGGCTTCTATAAAATTCAGATGTTATATCCTCCAGCTTTTTAATTTTTGATTTTAGGGCAAATCTTTAAATATAATTTTTGCTTCGACATTCAACTTCAAAGCAAGTCACCTTATCTGTAACAGTCTTTAGCTTTTCAGAAACCGCTTAGAGCTGAAACGTTAGCGATTCCAGCTCTGGAATCATAAGTTTACTCTCTTTAACTATTACAATTGTTATCCAAAGAATATGACTTAATTCCTTACAGTTTCGTGTTAGATGTTTTAAACGTGGAATGTGTGCCCTTATGTGCTTTAATTTCTGTCAACAATACATTTGGTGTCCATTTCATACGATTTATACTGGTTGAAACATATCCCTTCTTTTGTTTTCTCTAACTTGCTCACCCGATTTTTTTTTGCTGGTAAAACGTCCTCCCCATGATCTAAAAGTAGTGCTATACATATTGTCGTAACTACGAAGATGAGGGGCATAAGAAAGTTCTGAAACAACGTATACGTTCGTGTCAGGTTATATACTATAATTAATTAGAGTCGACGCAATTACTTTGAAAAGGAAAGCGTTGAGTCTGTTGTTTGGAATTGAAACAAAATATACTTGACACACATCCAATTATTTTCACTTCTTTCGTTACATGTATTCGTAAACTGCCGATTTTAACCATGCATTATTAAAAGACAACGCCAGTTCAACGCTAATCAGATATATCAGTTCGTTACACATGAAATGCTATAACATAAAAAGTATACGTCCGAACCATACAAATGTTAGTCTAAACCGTCCCTTACTTTTAAGCTTAAAATCGGTAGTTTAATTATAATAGAAATGTATTTGCATGTATTGGCAGCTATTCTATATTGACAGATATGATATTTTCATTAGTATATTTTGAGTGGTATTATGCAATACTTAATACATATAAGAAAACTTCCAGAATCAAGAAGATTTGCCAACATAACGACATAAGCATGTTTCGCATCAATACACTAGCTTACGTTGTATTCTGACTGGCTACATTGTGATTATCCTAATGAAACCCCGTAACTTTTATAGTAATAAGAAACCGCATTAAATTCTCAGAGGTGTCCTACACTAAATGAAGGTGAACATCATACCATTTACTTTTTTACATGACTTTTTGGGTGGTAACGACTCTAATTCCTCCTGCTATTTTACAAAATGTTTGAAGGATACACGTAACATCCCTCTTCTTACTAGAGACTTTACCGTAGAATCTGACGATAAAGCCTACTTGTGCTTTAGATAAACTTTTCAAACCTGCGTTTATTACTTATTATTCCTCTACCGTTTTCCATCGACAAAGAACTCTTACCCTAACCCTAACCTTAACCCTACCCTAACCTTTACCGACAACGTCTCCGATACACACCATTCTCCTCGGATACGAGCAGCCACATCAACATATTCCGGCTGTTACGGTCAACCACAGAGAGTGTTTAGGTTTTTAGAGCTACAAAGACCAATCGAGTAAAAACACGCTTTGTTTATCGATTGAACATTCTCTTCGACAAACACTCACTTTCCCCTCCCCTTAAAGACCGTGATGTCCTACTAGCCTGACTTTACAATCCGACAAGATATTATAAACGTGCTCATTCATAATCCCTAAGAGATATCATCATAAATTCATTGTTGAGTTAAACTATATATTTCTCTGCTAAACAGTGCACAAAGAAGTTAACCGAATGCGTCAAAGTAGGCATAGAAGCATTTTCCAAAAGCAACAGTCGCATAGAAAACCATACTCTCCCAAATGGTTCAATCTGATCTGGGCAACTGTTATTGCAGTTATGCTGCAAGCATTTCGCCGTTTTAACCGCCATAAGTCAGATACATGTATAAAAAGTATCTCATCAAGAAACTAATGTAAGTATGTAGTGGCTGCACCTAAGTGTAGGTGTTGGGAAATGACAGGAAAACGTATGAATTCCCATGAATTACAAACTCGTGATTTCTGGAAAATCAATAATACTGTGATAAACAATGGGTAATCACCCGCTATTCAACTACCATGATGTCGATTCTACGGTAACAGATGAGACTTAACTGCTTGCCGAGAGGTTCGCCTTACTCGCCATTTTGGACCCCACACACTACGTCCTCTTCAACTTTCTACTAAAGAAAGAACAAATACTAGATGATTTGATGATCACCATTTCCTATGTCATGGATACACTTTAAAAAAGTGATACTTCCAAAGCTGGTAGACCAGATTTTAATATTGTGATAAACAATGGGCAATCGACAGAGGTTCGCCTTAATTACACTTTGGGACTCCACAAACCATTTCTCATTAAAAAAATTGCTACTTCCAAAGTTGGTGGATCACATTTTATCTTCGCTCCAGTAATAAAACACTGCTTTGCTTAGTTGGCTCTGATCTACTTCAAGCACAATAACCTTGCAGAATCATGCATCTGTGCTTACTGGACAGTAGATGGTGTGGTACATAGCTTTCAAGAATTCTGGTGAAAGTGCTTACCCGTGAAAGCTCACACTGCCTTTCGCTTATTCTTTCAATTATTAATCAATCTTGCGATAGTCTTCCACTACGAATATGCTAAACCAATTTCTGACTTATCGCGCTATACCAATATACAGCGAATAGCAAACGTCCTGTCTGTGCGCATATACCATGAACTAAATAAGAAAAGTTGCTAGGGCGGGCCAAAAGTTTATATAAGCAGATTCTTCTTTGCTAAGAGAAATATCCGGGTCGTTCTCGATGGATGTACATCTAAAAAAAATCACACTCATTTAAGTGCACCCCAGGGATCAATACTTTGATGTTTGTCATTCCGGATCTTCTTAAATGATCTCCTTGATGCAATCTTTTCCGAGATTGGTATATGTGCTGAAGACTCTAAGTTATTTTCGCGAAATAGGTGCAAATCGAACACACACACATCTCCCTTAGTCTGATGTACAATAAGGGCAATAATTGATTGCTATATTCAATGCTACCAATGAAAGCTCATTTACTTTTACAATAATAAGAAACCTTTCTAATTACAGATTACCTTTCCCTAACATTAGAATATATACCTAGCATGAGAGGCTTCCTCTATCAGGCTAGAACACTTTTCATACCTGACAGTATCCTATAGATTTATACATCAATCATTCACTCATGCGTGGTGTACTGTTGTCACATATCGGCTGGTCTACTAACAACTCGTCTTTCCCTCTTGGACATGGGCCACAATATTGTATCTATCATGATAGGTCCAGAACTGTCTACCAAGAGTTTACCTCATGTCCTATTGCTGCAATGGTGATTGTTCCGCAAGTTCTTCAATGAAATGTACCACGACAAACTTACAAAATTAAATATCTCTGACTGACCCACAACACAATCCTGATGCGTTTCTCAAATCGCACGGCTTGCCTTTGGAATTGCCCCCCTGCTCCTTGATTTTCTGAATGTACGAACAAGCAGAAATGCGGACAAACATCGTACTGCACAACTTTCCATGTGGGATGTCCCCATTACATATGACCCCAAATCCCAGAAGTCGCTTCCGTCTCAGTGGTAATTGCCTTGTTGTGTGTGACTAAAAGGTAAAATACACATAACTCCAGAAAGTATTATTAAGAAATTATTGGGCGATTTTTCACTTTTATTCTTTGTTCGTTGAAAACAGTAAAACATTTATCGGGTGACGTCAACAATTCTTTCTACAATCCTGTTTATTAAGTAATCAACCTAGGAACAATAAATTATTTCATAAATTCATTTTTGATTTACATATCAAATTAATAGTGTGCAAGACACATCACGCAATGGAATATGTATTTTATAACAAAATCAACAAGATGCACTTGCTGTTTCCTATTAATCTGTTTGAATCAAAACGTTAAAATGCTGAACGAATTGCAATGAAAATGACATAGAAGAATGAATAAAACTCATGCTAAAAGCACTTACTGTAATGTTCCGACGTAAACCTTTGATATTGTAACTGGTGTTCCTTCTGGGAGGTTCAAAGTCTTTAAATTGCCGAATGTTCTAAGAATACCATCTGGGCATTTTTATTGAAATCGTTGATTAACGAAATGTACAAGTACAGCATAAATATGCGTTGTTGCGCGAAAGTAAAATCCTCTTTGATTGAGGCAATTTTTAAATTTACTAATTTTGCAGATATGTAGTTCGCCGTGAAAGAGGAACATAGCTATTTTAGATCACTTCGTAGGCACTAACTTTAGATGATGCAGGGAGGCTGATACCATCAGTCACATCCACTAAAGGATTATATATAGAGAGATAAATTTATTCACCGGAACAAAGGAATCGTACATTCTTTATACATGGGTGGAATATGCCAGACAAGATGTTGTAGACTTTTTCCTGGGGTTTGTCGACTACTCTACAGTAGACCTGCTAGAGACTTCAGAAAAGTACATATTATATCTTCAAAGACCTGGCTTGAACTGGTTAACAACGCTGATCACGTGATTTGGGTTTTGCGCCAAATTACGACCTCTTTCGTGAATCTCATGCATTGAAGAGAGCACTTCTAGTCAATCATGTGACTGCCATATGTTCTTCTCAAGTGCTTGCATAATTTGAATGCTGAATGTTCATTTTATCTGATCTAATGTAATTAATATTTGAATAATTCTACAGCGCAGAACATATAGTCAATTTTTATCTCAAGTTGCCAACAGCAACCATTCACCTTTTATGTCATCATATACATATATCATAATATTAATAATAATAACTTATTTTACGCGCATTTCCCTCTCTCTCTCTCTCTTATTCCAATAGTTTTGCATTTCGCACTTTTCTTTTTTCCTCTCTCTCTCTCTTCCCATAACTCAGTCTTTCCAGTTCTATTTCACCCTCTCTCATTTCTCCTACTTCTATTTTCGTTGACATTTCTTAATAACCCCTGAAAACGCCATGGCATCATCAAATATCATCCCCCCTTATCTTTATTGCCATGGAGGAATGTTTACAAACAAGATGACGTATGCCGCTCATCAACTGTGTACGTGTAGAAACATAGTTTTATAAGTATACGAGAGGTCTAGAGATGTTAATGATACGTCTATTAGAGTGATCTCTGTACTGTATTTCTATTTAATAGATGGCGCCACAAAACGATGTGTTTTATGACAGTATCCACCGAACCTGCTTATAAAAATATGTTTAATGTATGACGTCATACTTCACTGAAGACATCAAATGAGGACGCCATCCAGTATTGACAGGAACAAGATCACAAGCGAGCAAGATGATGTACTAGAATAATACGTATTGTATCAAGGGTGTATAAAATTCACAAATACTATTAGAAGTGTTAGGAACTGCAAGACTGACGGACACCAAAATACTTAGAAATGATAAAAAAAATATTTAATGTAGTGTGAAATTTGCTAACACAGACTGAAGTATGGCGTTCAGAGATTTTGAGAATATGCAAAGATTATGTTTCGCTGGCGATGTTTTTTTTATATATAAAACGTAAGTATAACATTGCTAGATAATGCAGAAACATTGATCGTTTTTACAACACAAAAAATATTAAAGACGGAGAAAAAAGGCGACACAATTCGGATCAATTTGCAATTAATATCTTCGAAAATGGAGGTTTGGACGTTCAAATCCTTACACTCTTTATTCTAGCTTAGCCGGAAAACCAAATATCGAAGATAGAATACCGTTACTCAATTCTATTCGGATTGATATAATTGTTCTGCATTTATAGTACAAGCAAAGATAATATGACATTTTGGATATACATTTTTGTTGAACTATAATCTAATATAGTGTTCAGAGTAAATAACTTATGTGTCACCCCAAACCAGTACCAGAACAAGCATACGAATGTTTAATATAATTAACATGACACAACTTCAAATTAAATATTATAAACATGGAACTTAATTTGGTTGTACAGAATCAAGGCTGATATATTCTATAGTATATCTCTGTAAAAGCTGATTCTTAATATCTACTCACTCATCTTCTCTAAAGTTAAAACACTTTCAAAAGAAATAATAGAAATACCAATTGATATATTCATATTCATCATTAAAGGTGTATAACGGACATCATCGATGCAGAATATCTTCTTTTGTGATCATCTGAATTCCCAAATGATAGTTGGTATTCTCATCAGTCGACAAATGGAGGCAATGTCTCTTTCATTAGAGGCGAGTCATGGGAAAAGAAATAAAATGTTAGGAGATCCAATCTATTAATCAGCACCGTTTAAAAACATTAAATGCCATATAAAAACACTTGATGACGCACTGCACTAAATGAAAACTAATAAAAAAGACTGTGTATTGTTCGTCAAAAAGCCAAATGACATAAACAAAAAGACATTGAATAATAAGTCCCTTGGTGTTGTCCTTTGTCAAATAGTTCGTTCCAGAATAAATGTTTATCCTTGAGGGGGGTTATGTTATATTTTTGTAAGTCCCTCGTGTGAAACAAGTTTTTTGGTTCGCACAACTTTTAATAGAAGTGTTTTTTAGAAATAAGTTTAAACATATGAATATGTATGACTGTGCTGATATGCATCCAAAAGTTGACACACATTCTACAATGCCACATTAATTAAAAAAAAAACGATGTTTTAAAACACACATGATTGTTATTGTTGATATACCCGATAAGAAGCGAAAAAGTGCCACGAAACTTTCAACTTTAATGTTTCCATTTAAAAACAAAATGAATAATGTGTTTAACTAACTAAACAGTCTCTTTAAGAAGGAATAGACCGTTGTGTCATGAGCAAATACACACATCTAAGACGCATAAGCTGTCGATAAAATGTCGAGTCCTAAATAAAATAAAGACTGACCAGATCGCGGAGACAGGCAAGTGCACTTACCATTTTAAGTTGCGAAATACTTGTCGTTTTCGCGACGTTGTTTGACTGTTTGAAAAATGTTAAATGTGGCCTGTGGTGTGACTTCGTAAAACTAACAATAGATTGACGGGCACTGGTAACAAAGATGGCTCGCATATTACTCAAATTAACAAACACACGACTAGCCAAGAAAGCGTTAGAAAAAGAAAGAAAAGAAGGAAGCGCTACCTCTTTTATATAACTACAGCCAGTTGCTTTGTAGTGCGTGGCACATGACTCCGTAAAACGATTCTTGCAGTTACTGCTTCTAGATCTCTCATTCTTTTTTCTACTTTCTCTCTCTCTTTCTGTGACGATTCCCGATAAGTGAGGGGCGGTTATTGACAGTTATCTGAATGTCAGATATAATAGTGAGTAGGGAGAAATAGTTCACTTCATCCAGACGTTGTCTGGAAACTTCTTTCCCAGCCACCTCCACCCCATAGTAGAATTATATTTTACAGGAATCGGTTTTTACTGAAAATCATGGGACAAAACTAGCCTCTTTAAAAACCTACCACCACCTAGAAAGGGGTTTGCGTTGTCATTGTGCATGCCAGTTGGAATGTCATACATGTTGATGAAACGTACCGGTACCTGAACGAAAGACAACACACCGATGTCAGCCAACACCTCTATGTGCACGAATTTTACACTAAGACAAGGAAAAATGTGGAAATATCTATCTATCTTCTTATTGGTTTTCTTAATCCAAAGAGTTGGCAGCAAAATCGATTCCCTTGTGGTTCAAGGGTACAACTAGCTCCACACAGGGAATTGATACAATGGGTACATTAGAAGGCAGGACATATCTGCCATTGTACTTTCTTAACAATGCACAGGTAGCCAGGACTGTCTGTACGGCTTGTCTTTCTTCAGCACCTAGTGGCCTTGTAGGCTCACAATAGCCAATATTAACTCAAACCCCAAGTGTTATTGGTAATATGGCCAAATTCCGTTTCTATTAGAGTAAATCAAGAGCTTTAGTAAATACAAGAGGGGAGTTATACGTAATAAGTAGTTACCTCTATTAATAAGTTCAAATAAGGACTGAACTACAAACAAGTATCAATTTAAGGATTGCGATTGCTTATGTGTCTCCATTGATTGCAGGTTCGAATAGAAAATCAGTCAACCCCTCATGACTACTTTGTAATGAAGAATCGAAATATAAATATAATACTCTGTTGTAACCGGATCATTCAAAACGGGGTTGAATATATTTAGATTTAGCGGTCTTTGGAATAGTAAATGAGTATTGAGCTTTAGAGAAAGATGTCAATATTATGTCAATAATTATATCAGTACAGCAAATAAGATTAAACTCTTAGTGCATGCATACTTGCATGGCTCGGATCGGTTTTAGAAGGAATGGCGGGAAAGAGTATGAGAATAACTGAGCAGCGGATACGTTAGCAATTTCTACCGGCATATCAGGAGCTGATGCTGTTGTGAAATTGACAAGTCTCGTAAGTTCTCGTTGCGCATAATTAACAACACTAATCAAACGATCACTTTGACAAAAGGTGACCGGTAGCTCAATTTATTAGGGCTGGAAGCATTACCGAAATTACTATGTCTGATAAGAAAGAACCAGATGTCTGATGAAAATATGAAAGAGACAAATGTACTGGAGAAATTCAATTAACAGATTGATAGGTTGCTGATGAGAAATATATTCTTGTTCCTTAGTGTAGACTTAAGCAGAACGGATACAATAGAGATTCGTATTGATACAGGAATGAATACATCAATAAGAAGATGACAGTGTAAAACACGACCCAAGTGAAGTAAATCAGTTGAGTCAGCGGTAGACGAATAGATGCAGCCAGGTGTAATTTAGAGTCCCCAAAGCTCGTAAAGCTTCACACTATATTGAGTATTCATTTACTCCTCTCCAGGAGTTAGGCACAAGGCCGGTTTTTATCTTACTCCCACAATTAAGATGTGACCCAAGGTCGGGTCGGGAAAGTGGGGTGTAAAAATTGCCTGGACAGCCTCGTCGGCATTCCCCGGTAAGGGCGCCTCAGACAGTAAGCAATAAACTTACTCCTCCCCAAAGAGGAGAGGCAAAGTCGGGAGGGTGGACCTCCTAGAACTACACAGGGCAGACCCATTGACCGGCGTAAGTCCAGCCCGAAGGCCAAGACAATACCAGTATGGGGTGCAGTATCCATCGGAACAGATATTACACTTTGATCTTTGCCAAAATATTGAGTAGAGAGAAATAGATTATGTATTAACTTTAGAAGACTTAATAAAGTTACAAAAAAGACGGCCTATCGTTACCAGTCATTGTTGATATAGTGGCCTCGCTCGTACTTTTCTAAGTTGAATTTTAAGTCTGGATACTGACGATGAAGGTAAAAGTGCACTTACGTTCCACCTGAGTCGGTTCCACTTTGATGTGATGCGGTTCGGACTCACAAACGATCCAGGTATTTTCCAGGAATTCATGTGAATTTTCTTACAAGACGAAGAAAGGTTCGCTCTTACATATTACGACGACATTGTTATATTATCCAATACAATTTACAACCACTTGGAGAATATGAATAATATCTTGTATAGTTTCGGAAAATATAATCTGAGGTGAAAACTATCTAAATGTGAGTTCTTTAAAACTAAATTGAATAAGTTGATGTCAAAGTGAGTTAGAAGAGGATACACTGAGTATTTGTCAACCTCAAAACTATAAAATTAGTGTCGAATCTGACCACTGTGAGGAAGATGGGAGCGTTTATCGGAATTAGAAATGATTCTGCTATCACCGAGCAACTAATTAAGCTAAATTGAACGTAGGGGCGTTTCCAATAGGACGATGCATACCATACCGATGTTAGTAGCTTCAGAAATAAGTTCGCAGATATGCTGATACCGGTTACCGCAATCCAAATAAGGACTATATATATGTTTATAATCAGATAGAGGGTAAACTGGAAGAAAAATTAGTTTCCTTTTTATCTCATGAATTAAATGACACTCAGACAAGGTGGTCAACTATAGAGAATGAACCATATACTATACACTATGCCTTTTATAACCTAAACCACTCCTAGTATAGTGCAACCATAACCATCTACACAGATAATAGACTATTAGAAAATTTACTGGATTCACCCATACCAAACAAAAACATTGAGACAAAGGGCTTTAAGTATGGCTTGTTTCTAATTATAGCATACAATACGTTTCACGGATCTCTTGTCACGTTCTCGTAATACAAGTCGGGACAGTGCTGATGTATTATGACACGTAGTAAAATGGCAATTAACGTGTATCAAGCAAATATTATGATGATTGCGTGATACCATTAGTCATACCATGATTGTGTCAAGTCATGCTAATGGGTATATCTTTTTTGTTGCTGGATGACAGCTTTTGTTCTCTAGACACACTTGTTGCTTTTGAAGTCAAGTTTCGCGATCGAAGGTTACTAGAATGGAATCATTCAGTAGCACAATGAGATATCACTGACACGTGCAAAGTTGTTTGTGACATTCTCAATTAAACTAACACCATACGATGTGGCATTAAATTGCTTAGAGGAATGCATAAGAAATGTCAAGTTTTGAGCAAAAGATGTCCAACAAGTGTCCGTTGGGCATATAACTTTTGAGACTCTAGTAAACACTATGAACGGGGAGGATAGGTAGATGAAAAAAGAACACCAATACTTACTGTCAAAATATGAAGACTATAGGTCTATGGCCAACAGGACGAATAGTTTAATAGTGTTATTTGTGGGCAATGCTATGATCGCCATCTTTGAGTAACGTCGGAGGATGCCCTATAATGTAATCAGAGGAGCACTAGAAAAATAGGAAATACGCATGAGCAGAGGTTACATATGGTAAAATATAGCATTCTCATTATGAATGTTACAAGGCATGCACTTTCTGACAACGGACGCAAAGTAAACGAGCTTATTTTAAGTATGAAGAGTATCGCAGTTTCCATGACAAAATCCAACACAAAGGTTAACAAATGGGTATCCATATCAGTAATCATAACCCATCGTTATACAGAATTATGGTTAATAGGCAGAGGTAATATTTTATGGACATCTACATGGTCTTGAGCTACTTGGAACTACAGCTCAATTTATTGTGAATTTGCTTCATGCCAAACCAATTATGTGAGGAGACAGCCCCTTACGGTCCCACTGTTCGAACCACAATACGAAAGTCGTATTTTACTCAGGAGCGCGTACCGATGTGAGTAGAAATGGGAGAGTGAATTAACGCCAAATTACCTCAATATGCGAGGCCTAGAGTATTGCATAACGCTGTTAATGACGGTTTAGTGTTTACTTGCTTAATGTACTCAATCTTGCGAGAGCTTTGAACAATAATTTATATATATATATATATATATTTATATATATACATATATATATATATTTATATATATACATATATATATGTATATATATATATATATATATATATATATGTGTGTGTTGTTCGTCATGAATATATGTACACACATTGTTACTCTCAAACAACGCACGCACACACACACACTAAATGTGTAAACGGTGGGGAAATGTAGAATTTCTATCAGGATTATAACGTGTTTTCTTGGGCACGAGAAACAAACAACTGAAAGGCAGCGTACTAGTCTAATATTCAAGTCCGTTTATGGGCACACGTTACAATTATATCGAGCTCTCTTCATTTTTAATGTGATTATAACTTTGTTTCTCATACCGGTCTATATCACCCTAGGGCAGAGGAATAATAATAACAATAACAATCATATGTAATATATGTGGCTAAAATGAGACATACATACATTCACATACATAATACATAGATGCTAAATATATATATATATATATATATATATATATAAAATATTTGCAAAATTATAAAACACAAACTTTTGTGTTTAGAATGTGTTTGACGTTTCTTACATTGTTAGTTCTAAAATTAGTGACCAGTTTTCAGACTGAAATTCAGTCAGTATCAGGACGCAGAAAACACGTTTCAGTTATAATTGTATGGCTTTGCTATAAACAAAACAACACTTAGGTTACAAAGACTTTTACTTGATATTCATTCTCGCACTACACTATATGGGAAAAGCAAATAAAGTGAACATTCTTTATGTTCTATTATATATATAGGGAAATTGTGAAGTTTTCATTATCTTTTTCCTCCAATGTGAACAACAAGTTTTTAGAAAGAACCTGGTATTTACGCAAATATTTGATCTATTATTTTTTGTCATGATGTTCATATTACCAAAACGTGCCAAAAAGACATAGTCGTTGTGATAACTGTGATGTCGATGTGCGCAGACTTTTTTCGCCGTCTTTTTAAACAAGTGTGAGGTTTGATTTCGGTATGTATTCCTTTTATTCGTCAGCATCAATATTGACTGAAAAAGGTGTCCAGTACGAAGTCGGGGACGTTATTAACTTGTCATCGGGTATTGAAATGTCCAGCAGCATATCCGGTTTCTGCCAGATTCCTTGCTGCTTCATTGTAGACGGTCGCCAATAGTGCACTTAGAAGACAAAACAGAAGAAGAATGCCAGATGAAATAGGAGAAGACATGAAAGTATTAGGGGTGGGCCAAGCAACTTAACATCAGGTATTACAGAAGAGGAGAGACAATTATTTAATACGAATCCAATATCCTCTTTCTCATTGTATTAATTTCGAATGGAACCCAGTGTTATGCGAATCCATTTGCAACAAAGAGTATCAAAAATGGAACTCAAGTGAGCACACACCACCGCACAAAATAGTCGCACTGAACGTCATATATAAAATCAAAGTAATAACGATGTCGTTAAAAGGCTATAATGGCTAAGTTTTCCGATTGGTATCAAACGAAACGTTGGCTTAACATTGTAATAAAATGTTAAAGCATGAGAAAAACCTGAGATGTCTCTGCTAATAACGCTTGGTTATAAGTATGAATATGTATTCTTTTGAAAATGATCTTGCGTTAACAGGTTTGAAAGGGAGTTGTCGTATTATCTTATGTGAAAAATAACTATGGTTATTGAAATTCTTGTTTTTAATTAAATTTTCAAAATTATATTGTCGCACTCGTAAATATTCTCTGTATGCTTCCATGTTTTTAATAAATCTGAACAAACATCGAACGGTACTATTTGGCCGTCAGCCTAAAATTTAACTTCCGGGTTTAAAACAGATATAGTTCTGCTTAGTTTCAGCAGGTGATCCCTATTTCGTCATGCTTCGGGAGGTGGCCCTTTCTGGTCGACTGGGGCACGCCTGACTATTCTAATTACGTCACCCTCTTTAAGAAGATCGAGTAGCTACGCGTAAGAACGTACGTTGTGTAACATCCAGCCCCTATATAAATAAGGGAAACTACTTACTTGCTTCTAAGGCAGGGTCCAAAGTGTAGTATATGTTATTGATGGTTGCAAGAGGTTATCATCCCATGCATTTTCATCTCCCTTGGAATATTCAAGTATGACTGATTGCCTGCGGAGACGTCACTGTTGTGGGATTTGTGAAGCACATGCCAGACTGCTGGCAGAAATTATGGCTTTTAAAAATTAATCTTGCATTGATAACGGCTTCTATTTTCAATTTTATAATAATGAACAATTTTATAATAATGAAATAGTATATTTAGATACGTTCATGCAGCTCTATAAAAAGTGTTGTCGGTCTGTTGGTCTGTCACACGTAAATATGAAATAGTATACTTAGATGCGTCCACCTAGCTCTATAAGATACTCTGTCTATCAATCTGTCACGCTTGTTTAAAATAGCATTTTTGTTGGTTTGTAATGCTTATTTATTTGAATTTGAACAGAACATATTTGGTAGGGTTTGAACTCAGCATAACCTATTCGATGTTCTAACTGTGTTAATGTACGTATAGCTGTAAACTTCGGGTGTAAATCGATACGTGAGGCACGCATTCATCAAACGGATGGCTATGTGGATTGATTATTAACAACGCTTACCTGGAGAATGACATATGAAGTGTAAAGATACAAACTTAAGACATAAATATTCGTTGAGTAATTGTTGCTGAATAGAGATAATTTATATTATTAATAGTATACTTTGTTTTTGGTCATCAATCCATCCCAATTGAGTTGTCAGCCAATACTAAAAAACTGAAATATAACACAGAAACGCACGTGGAGTTCAAATACAATCATACACATAATGACGAGATAGAAATTGTTATAATGCGATAATTACATTTTAACACGAGAAAAAGCCATGATTTATTTGGTATCATTCCCTAAGCAAGTGAACCCATTCGATAATTTTTCGTTTGCCCGCCATCTGACATTTAATATCTTATGATGACTTACGCAAGTTGAAATGATGAAATTATGAGTTATAGATTTTAATTTTTGTTTCTCAATAAATGAGCGAATATGCACCGGAAACGTAAATAAAACATGCATTAAACGTACACACACGCATACACTCAGATATTGACACATACCCACACATACATACATATACATATATATGTATATATATATATATATATATATATATATATATATATATATATAGACATGTATATATATATATATATATATATAAATATATTTATATATGAAAGAGAGAGGGATGTATTAAATCTCTAAACCTGTTTTTCATAGTAAGCAACTGAATATCCGTAAGTAATTATTAAGACTAGCGTAAATCCCTGGGAGATGATTAATACAGTGATAACAAGAGATTGATTGACTTACACAGCAAGATAATTTACTAACGAAGATTCTGGGGCTAAATGTTTGTTTTTTATAGAGATTTAGGAGGAGACAAATGTCGAGACCATATATATATATATATATATATATATATATATATATATATATATATATATATACATATATACGTACATGTTACACATATTACATATATATTACATACATACTAGAGCAATACTCGTACTAGGGCAGTCTACATTAATTACTCGATCAATGCTGCAAAACTTTTATGGTCTCTCACAAAGATTACAATTCATTGATAATGATACAACACCTAATGTTAATAATCATCATGTTAATTACATAATTTTTATATTAGAACATATATAAGGCTATAGCTATAAGAGATATTAAGAAGTAATATAAATTGTGGGAATTTTATCGTAATCACTACGAATCAAATTTAATTACAATCTGAAATATTTGAATAGGTTTTAGCCATATTATCTCTCCTAAAAATATTTAACCTTACTGGAAAGAAACTGAAAATTCAAAATTGATGTCTAATCTTTATTACAACGATTAAAATTAGGATATTGAACCTCATTACTAGAATCGTTTTCTTTTTATTACGAACTCGCATATCATTAAATAGAATCTTCTATATTTCTACAGTCTCTTATCGCGGTCTTTCATTTTCTGGCAATAAACCGCTGTCAATATTCAATGCGTCCACTTATTTTATTACTCGCTTTTCTTTCGTCCCTGTTCTAGATTGTAGACATAAAATGTTCACCTACAATGCAACCAGCAATAATAGGTTTCTAATGAAAATTACATTTATTTATCACTGTGTTAACCAATTTCAGCAATTGTTTTACGGATATTCTTAGGATATTCTGATAACATTATTTGATGTATTTCCGTATTGTTGTGCATAGTCTGTACAGTTATTAAGGTTTGTTTTCATATTTGCAAGTGTCATGAGATAATAGCTGTTGACTTCTAACCAACAATGGGACATTTAAAATCACTAACTGGCGGACAAAAATAAATTATAATAATGGAACCCGCTAAAGAGGCGTTATTTCAGAGACGATACTGAAATGAGCGGGTATAACCTAAGATACACTTGTTGGTCCTATAAGAACTCATGCAAGAGTAAATAAACATCTGCTGCCTATTGCAATCGCTGGAGAGAATCATTGGTGCTTTGACTAGAAAACATGAATCTTGCTCTACTAAATGACTTTGTATGCAGGAAAACGCTTCTTCTTAGTCTGTCCATGCAAATCAAGCATCCCCAGGCATCAAAGTTACAAAGTTGATGATCTGGCCTCCATGCTTCCTCAGATGTAAACCTAATAGAAAACATTTAGTCTATCATCAAATAAGATGTTTATGCAAATGGATGTTAATTTTTGTCTACAACGGACTTTTGGGAAGCCATTAAGACTGCAGCCACTAAAATAAATCGACTGATTCAGTCAATACAATACATATTTAAGTGATAATGGTCCATGCTGGTTATGTGGTATTTGTTTATTATATATATTTGACTATATATAATAATGTATGTATTTATTTATATCAATTAATTGTTAAATAATACCGTCATTCCTTTTTATTTAATTTTATTTATTCCTTATTTCCATAATAAACGTTTATTTGGTTGTTTTAATTTACAAGTGGTCGATTTGAACGATTTTAACGATTATGTGATTTTCTAAATTCACGCACTAAGTTTTTGATTATTTTAGCAACACTTATAACAGTGTGCTAATGTATGTGTGTGAACATTTACGAAATTGAGTCATAGACAATTCAGAAATAACTATTTTTGTAAAAGAGAGTTAACAAAGACACACGATTGATTAAAGCTTTTTAGTCTGATGTAACATCACTTCGTGAGAAATAATTCTGAGAAGAAACTTAGCGACTATTTATGGACCTTTTTATTCAGTTTGCGCAAAAACGTATTTTTGAAAGTTCACGTTGGAAATATCGCTTAAAACTTTAATGAGAAACTGCTATCTTTCAATAATTGAACAGCAATTGTTTTAACATGTGAATACTGTAAACATGTTTTCTATAATAAATGCTTTGATCTGAATTGTTTCCGCAAAAAATATAGTGAGTAAATCACTTGGAAATAGTAAGTTCATAGACATATTTAAAGTAATCATTACATAGAACGTGTATCACTTATTTAATCTATATATATATAAAAGTAAGTTACACATGTATCTAATCATGTAATTTCGTTGTAATATTTACTCGGTATCCGTGAGCGTAACACGGCGGCGATGATTATGTAGTAACTTAAGCGTGACGGTGTGGAGGATGGACAAAACAATTGTTCAGCGTGACAGAAAAAGAATTATTGTAGAAACTTGAATGTGACATATAGAGCGACAGGCCGAATCTCTTATAGATATGATGGATCACATCTAACATAAGTTTATTTAATCTTCGCCTTCGAAGTGTGACAGTCTTGACGACAGGCAAAAACTCTAATCAAAATACGATAGGATGCATCTAAAACACTTTACAGACGAAAAGCTAAAAAATGTACGACATCTTTTTCCTTCATTTTCTTCAGAAATAAAATCTTGTTATAAACAAGTGTTGATACTATTACAAATACCCCTATATTCCATATCTCACTTAATGAAATAGAATTTGCTAATATGTAGTCTTAGACAAGATGTAACACTTACATGAGAAAACGTTCTAGAGTTGAAAACATCCCTTGGATAAAAAATATCTATGGAGCTGTTTGGTTGTATCAGATGTTGGATACGGGCCAATTTAATTGACGATAATGAATGACGAGGACAGAAATATATTGGCTGAGAATAGTTATTCGTTAACAATAGCTTTCTATTTTTTCTGTGTTTCTCGTCTTTGAAAAACGTAAATAACCATGAAAAAATGTCTTACATTCGTGTAAAAAGCAACAATGCATAGAATATTAACTACTGCCTAAAAATGGTATTTGGTGCCGTCATAATTAGTGACATAAAGGCGTGTTCAAATGATGCCAGTCTATACTTAAAAATGAAACACATTAAAAGAAGGTGAATAGGAATTTGTAGAAGACACAAGAGGTTGACAACTATTATTCACAACAAGAAAGGCATTAATATATATCTTTTGGAATTCGGCGATAAACCCGCCTAATAACTATCAAACCACAAACATGACAAAATCCACATTCACTCGAGTCTGTAAGTTACATCGGATATTAACTATACATTTTCTAATAGAAAATTTACTGAACGCATTGACAATATAGTTGTTAGTGTTTTTAATCAGTGATAAAACATAATCGAAATCAAATATATAAAAGTTAGTTGGTCGTTTTCCACTAATTTTTATTTCAGTGAGTATAACATATCATTAGGACTGACGCAACTTCCCTCTTAATTGAATTAATGTCAGTGTCTTCCCTTCACTGGGGAATAAGAGTATTACGTGTATATACTGAAATATATACTGAAATATATTATTTTCTACTAAATATAGTTTTTAGTTGCACTGATCTATTTATACTTATCAAACTCGTTTATTTTAATTTTATGTCACAGATGTTCATTCAGTTTACATTTGCTAATGATTTTTAATGTATGTTTTAGGATAAACAATATATTGTATGTCTCTTTCTGCAATATTCGCACTATGCTCTAATTTGATTCAAAGCCGGATGAAATTTTCGCATCTACATTGCGTACATTTGTTAGATGGGGAAGGGGAAGAACCGCTTCTTGATACTAGGTAATAATTTCAAGTGTTAACAACTCTCACGTCTAATATAATTCAGCCATCTGTCTGTCTGTCTATCTATCGATCTATCTATCTATCTTTCTTTCTCTCTCTCTCTCTCTCTCTCTCTCTCTCTATATATATATATATATATATATATATATATATATATATATATATATATATATATATATACAATATCTGTCTTGACGTCTGAACAACATTTTGTTTTCTGTGCCACTCAGTACCACAGAGGAATTGGGGTTGTTTTCAAAGGAAATAAGCTTCATTTCTTGAAAGTCTAAGTATTCTCTCAACAGTACGCCACAACTCAGCGTATCATCTGGCTACAATGGTTACGATGACAATTTACAATGAGATAAATATAGCATTATTACATTTTTAATACACAATGAAGTTACACATTATCCTTGTGAAGTCGAGGCATTGGGTATGATTGATAGGACCTTCATTTAGACTCAGTTTTAGTCCCATATTGTATGAGTTGATCGGATTAGTTAATTGAATCATATGATATCGAACGGATTTGAAGTTGAATAATCAGTAACTCAGATAATCTTAGGCAGCCATATACTCACGTAAATTCGGGAAAGATAAGGACGCTTAGCTACTATGGAGAATCTTTAAGACCAAACTCTCCAGATGTTATTAGATGAGTCTACGAAAAACACGTGGATTTTAAATAATACTGTGACCCCTTTAAAATTTATGGCGAAATAAGATATATTTACCGCGAATTATATAATTATATAGATTTCGTCTTATACACAAAATATAAACGATATGTAACTGAACGAGGTAATTGTGTCAATAACCTTTAGAAAAATGTATATTTTCTATGCTAATAAATCCATCAAACGTAGATATATACTGTGTCTATGGATATTATGTCTTCTTGTCCCTATTCATTCATTAAGGCTAAATAAATAAGAAGGTCGGTTTCGATGTAGGGAAAATTCCTTTCTGAAAAATGAACAATCTTGACTAGAAAAAAAATCCTGACTACTAGAAAAGACGTACTCCACGTTGATCATATCCCATTTTATTTTAATTTCTATCTCATAATACAACTGAAAACGATGCCTTATTTTAAGCACAAACATAACTTTTGCGTGTGTAGTTTTAATCAAATTGTGTGGTTAATGTTGTATTACTGGACTTTAAACTAATTTTCTAATCGCGCAAGATATCTAAGCAGCTAAAATGAAATTTTACATTATTGTATTGTATTTATAACTTACATATTCCACTGATATACATTAAGAATACGGATATATGTAAGTTATGAACTTTAATACAAGTAAGTAACTATCTAAAGATTGGCCAAACTTTTATATTGGCTAAACTTCTCCATATTGTATGACGTATTCCCGAGGATAAACCACGGAAACGTTAATAGCTCAAGAACTATTTATCTGACGAGGCTGAAGTTTTGCATGGCGATTACTGTTATCGAAAAGCATCGCATCCATACATCAAATTGTGAAAATTCGCAAATTGAAATTCCGTCAAAACTTTATATGGGTTACGTATCGAGTCACTACAATGTAGACAACCGAAGTTGTCGAAAAATATGTTACTATAAGCTTTTCTGTGATATTGATTTTAATATTCTAAAAGTAAATTAGTTCTTAGTTAGACAATGACCGATATTTTCACCAAGTTTAGTGACATTTCGACAAGTTATGTGGACGATAAGCTGGACAAAAACAAATATAGCGGAAAACTCGACCGAAAAGATTATTCGTTTGATGAATAAAACTGTACCATGTATATATATGATTCTCGAGTGTGCTCCTAGTATATACCATATTTTGATATCGCATAAATAACTATTCTCTTATTATGATTAATGCGCAAGTAAACATCTAAAACTATTGTTTTTAGTTGTCATGATGCCATGAAATCGTTTTGATCTGACATATTAGCATAATACAAAAGCATTAGTTTTACTTTTGAATGTATCGAACGCCGCTTAAACACACTTTTGTAAGCAAAGTTTATATGATTTAACATACAAGGAATAAATTTAGTCTACGCTAAAAATGGAATACAAAATACAAAGTTACCAAATTTAAAGTGTGTGGACCGTTAAACATGGTGGGCACTCGCATTTCAGAAGAACACCCACTTGTGTTCATGATAGATCTTTTACAGGTGTCATTTATTTTGACATAAGGAAATTAACTGTTTTAAGTAGGAACGTGTTGGAAAGACAACAGTTGAACAGTGATATTGAGGGTGAGAAGTCGCTTTAAATTTATTAACGGAATGCAAGCTATTTCAGCTCTAAGAGGAGATTATGGAATTCGGAAATTATAGTTAAGCAAATATTTCTAGCCATATAAGCGTACTGTTTTGTTCCAGTGCGATGTGCCGTTCGTGGTCAGAGTATGTATGTGTTAAGTGCATTTCTAAAACACATTGTTCCGTTTTTCACACCTCTTATTTTGAAAACATTGCTTGATTTCTTGAACGAACCGGTTACGCTTTCTCCTCCGTCTCAGTCATTTTTATGACGCGTTCTGCCCTGCTTGTTTGTTTCCAGATATGTATTAACCCTCCATTAAATCGAGATTTGAAACGTGAAGCTGTCATTACAAATGTATCTACTTATTTCTTACGTCTTCCATCTCCATCCGTCATAGGTTTTTCTTGACTGGTACTTCAGTCGATTGTTCTTTTCACTATAAAATACGAATCACGTATATTACATGCACACATTCTTCCAACCATTGATTATACTTTTCATATATAATTCTTTATATACTGCATTGCTTATTGTATGGTAAAGCATGCACTATTCTTTTGAACTGCTTGCCGGGGGAAATTTTATTCTGGGGACTTTCATCTCACAACCTGGCGCAACTACTTAGATTTACTCGGCACTGTAGGTTGCGTCCTGGCTTTGGTTTTCTGGTGTCTTCTCTGTGACAACAGAGCACTGCTTATGAGTCATGAGTCATGACCATATCCCATTTTGCTTCGATGAAGGCTCATTTCTTTTTGTGAGTTAAATTTCCGTCAACAGACGCATGGGAAGTCCGTATATTGTTCTTTATTCGTTATCCCGTAGTGTTTCTGAGTCGTTTTCCGATAGTTTCTTTAGATTAATCATCCTATCTATCTATCTATCTATCTATATATATATATATATATATATATATATATATATATATATATATATAATATAATAATGAGATAGGTTTTACCACTATTAAAACGTTGAAATGGTAAACGCACCATAGAATGTACCTCCATCCATACCTACTCACATATATACATACATGTGTAAATGCTTGTACTACTAATATGTTACCTATACTCTCACATACTGGTATATCATATACATATGCCTATATAAAATACCTACCCACGTATATATATGGGCATATTCATACAGCACATACATAACTACACACAGTTACATATGCTCATTACCCTACACGTATTAAACACGAAATAAAAATAAAAATACAAATATATAACATTTACACGTGTATAAACATAACTTTACATCTAAGATATTAGTTCAATCATCCATATACATACATACGCATACATCTGAACTTATTTGAGCCTTATTTGCCAACACTTATCCACCATAATATACATACATGCATGTATACATATATACACATACACATACATACACATATATATGCATATATATATATATATATATATATATATATATATATATATATATATATATATATACCGATACATACATGCACCCACATACATACACATGCACAGATATACATACATATATACCACTACATATGTATATATACCGTTATATATATATATATATAACATACACATACACACATGTGTATACATATACACCATTACACATACATGTACATATATATACACATAACATAAACATACATAGAATTATTATATATGCGCACAGTCGCCTACACATGTGTATACATACATTTGTATGCATGCACACACACGTACATATGTACACAAATATCGATATTTCTATAATTAAAACTAAAGTGCTTCCATCATTCATTATTGCTCCTAGTTCAATTTTCTTATATTTATACCTGTTCTAGTATTAATACAAGGAACTTACAAGATAAGTACCAAAACGGCAAGCAAACTAATTAAATGCAGCGTATGTAATTGTAATAGTCAATTCGATATACACACAAGTGATAACTATGATTAGGGACATAAATCATATCCTTATAGGGTGAGGTGTAGTGATTTTGGATACTATATAGATTACTTAAGTTCCAAAATATAAAAGCATCGGAATAAAAAAAACGAAATCGGAATCAATATAATAAGTAAATAAATTAATAACAAAAAACAAATGATAAAAAATATATAAATAAATTAAAAAAAATAGGAAAAAATAAATGATTTTTTTAATAAAATAAATAAATAAAACAAAATAATAAATAAATAAATAAAATATCAAAAAAATAAAAAAATAAAATTAAAAAATCAAAAATAGAAAATAAAAAATAAAAAAGTAAAAAAATAGTAGGTCTTATACTAGCAATGAAGTAAAAGTCAATACAGTCAAAATAATAATTTGATTACAATGTGGCGTAATAGTAGTTATTCGTAATCTAAAGTCTGCTTAGTGTGTGTTTCTTAGAATGCTCGCAGTTTAAACTCGTTTCTTGTCTTACGTTACGAAATTTTTCTGTATTCAAATTTTACAATTTCAAGTGTCTCATCTAGGCATAAGAAACAGGGTGAGGTTAGGGTACAACATGTTTTATATTTTCTTATTATGCTCCATCTAATTATTTTTTCTACTCTATCAATTTCCAGAAGTGTCGGGACAACGAAGTGTACCTGTATTTTTTATTTCTAAAATATAATTTGTTCATGTAATACCTATCCTTAAAACTGCTTGGCGTGCTTCCTATATATAACCTATTATCGTCTGGATTTTCAGCAGTGTAGATTTAAGCACAACATATTACTGATGCGGTGACGCAAATTATTTTGTAGGGTACATTCATGCTGTCTGTGACAGTTACACTTGTTAATGGTTGAATTACCTACAATGTCTCTATTTGTATCATTCCTTTTAAGTATTTTATTTTTGTTGTTTTTATTATTCTTTCTAGGTTATATGTGCAACTGGAACTTAGTTTCAATGTATTCTTATTAACTAGATTATGCAGTGGGATGTGTGTGTGTTTATACGTTGTAGGAATGTGTTACCTATTTTTGTTTTCAGGGGATGTAAATCAGATTATTTTCCGGACTCGATTTTTAGAGTTGTTCGCATTTGTTTTATATTCTCATATTTTATATCAGCATTTATGTACTTGCTATTCTTTAAGGCAGTGTTCTAAATATTGCTATAGTTGTTACAATGAATAATAACATAGGTGTAGAAGATATATGTGCATATAGAGATGACGGGCTCATGGTAGTCAGGTAATCTACTAGCCCGAAAGCAATAAAATCAGAAAGATAATTCATAAGGAAATAAATAAACTAGGGCTTAAGGTTGAAACATGTATGCACATATGTAACCAATAATGTTTGCATGAATAACAATTTATACTAAAGAAGAACTCTACTTGTTATTGAGCATTTTTTATAAACACTGGAGTTTCAACGGAGTTACATCTACAGACATTAATACAATACGTTTAATATATATATATATATATATATATATATATATATATATGTAGAATCACATATGAAACTAAAAGTAAACCTTTAGTAGATAGAACCTATAGCTCATTCAACTAACCCTCCCACCTTCTTCCCTTTATGCTTTACTTTCCTTTTTTACAGCCCCCTTCCTAATTTAGCCTCGTCTTTAACTAAAGGATTTCTCCTTAGAATTGCTTAAATATTTCACTACAAACGTCAATTGTACACAATTCAACTCTAATTCCTACTCCGGCCCAGGAAGTATTTCAAAATGGCCCGATTTCTCATATTAATTCCGATTAAGTCCGCTCCGGCTACGATTTGAACTGAACATCTCACTATTGAAGTTACTTCATTTTTGCACGCTTTTCCATGCTGCCTTCACGAAACCCCTTCTTCTCCATCTAAATCTTCTTTTTATTGGACACCTTATCAACGGACAATTACCAACTGGACACACCCCATATCTTTTTTACACGAACTTTTTTTCACTCTCAACCTCTTAATATGTTTTCATATGTCGAATTCTGGCTTTTCCACTGCCAACTTATATATCTATGTCAATCCCTTGATGATAAAATGTTGATATTTTAAAAGCCTTGGTTTAAGGAAAGAATAATAAACATAATCGTATTACCGAATATACCTTGCATTGAACAATCGAAGTTTTAAATAAATCTGGGCATTCGTACATGCTTATCACTCTTCTTTAAGCTATTTTTATGTATATATATATATATATATATATATATATATATATATATATATATATATATATATATTTATATATATATATATATATATATATATATATATATATATATATATATATATATATATCAGGCTGCGAAGTCATAGTTAACTTTGTAAACTGTTTGCTAATGTTATTTTAATGTCTTTAGTACTAAAGGCGAAACACACAAATTAACCATTTCGAATTACTCAGTAATATTAAACTGTTTAGCTGACCAATCGAAGTTCCAATCTTTCATTTATTTATTTCATTATATAACAAGTTTTAATGGGGAATTTATTTGCATTTTTATGCTGCAACAAAATTAAATTCCCCGACTTTGAAATCTTTAAAGACCACATCAATTAACTTTTTTGTTGTGTTTTCTTATTAATTAAATTTTATAATGTTCATCTACAGTAAATCTTCCCAACATTGGAATATAGCAAACACACACTACCACAATCATATATGCGTTGTTTTTGTTCTAAATTCAAAAAAAATTCAAATGGAAATTCAAAAAAAAAATGTAATAAATAAAACTACTGCCTCAGTATGTGCTGCTCGGAAGGCGGGTAGTTTCGCTAGTATATATATATATATATATATATATATATATATATATATATATATATATATATATATATATATATATATATATATATATGTATATATATATATATATATATATATATATATATATATATATATATATGTGTGTGTGTGTGGGTGAGTGTGTGTGTGGAAATTAGTGCTAGTAGAAAAATGTAATATAAAATGGTGTTATTTAAATAACTAAAAGTGTAAAAATAACTGCATTTTACTAAGTTAGCCTCAACAATCAGTCAATCCATTATTCTTATTCAGATGTTTTTATACATAACTAAAGTGGCACACTTCCATTTGATAGAAACGAATTATCATAGCCAGACAAAATCACAAATGGCTGGTCTAAAAAAATCACTAGTGCAAGTTTTTCTCCATTTCGCTATTGAAATTCTGAGTCAGGAAAGATCCTTGTGGCAGATGACCACTAAACTGCCTGCTACAAAAATGTATATAGGTATTTAAACTAGAAGATTTACAAAGTGATACAACCTGACTCACAGCAGTACATCTAGGACCATGAATCTGGTGCATATTTCCTATCGTAAGTCAAAATGATAATAATGACAAACACATTTCTCGCATTTCACATATGGGTGACGAATACACATTTTCTATATACTCTATTTTGTAATTTTATCACATATAAAGCATGTTGTTGATGTTGTCATTAATATTTCGTAATAACTTACAATTATGACTTTTCTTAAATGACTTCAGCCTACTTTTATTATAATCGATTGGGAACTTTCCGATTCCACAGGAGGAAGGAGACACACTTTCGAAATACTTGCTGTACATAATTACCTTTTTCCTTACTCAAACTAATTAATTCTAATTAAAATCAAATTAGTGGTACGCCCCCACTGACTTATAATAATCAAAGGTGAAGATCTTTCAATCTAATTAATTTGATTTTAATTGATTTCCTGATAAACAGAGAATGCTAAATTAAGATCATTGAACCGAATAGCTTCTCGCTGTGTATGTAATCTCCTTTATAGTGCGGGTTTTGGCGCGTATCCCGACGGAATCTGAACGTGGGAGTGTTAGGGTTGTTCAAAACGGAAGTACTCTAGATAATTCACACCAACATGTGAGACGTTAAAGCCGGAGCTAGACTTGCTACTGCCACACAGTAAAACCGAATGTTTAAAAAACGGAATGTTTCCAGCGAAACGAAATTAAGTTTTACTCAAAAGTAAAATAAGTGAACCCCCCTTACTTCGTTCCTGTTCTTCACTACCAACTACGGGAAGAATAATTCTCAGTTTTTATTACGTATTTTTTTGTTTTGGAAAGAAACCCGGATGTGAACATCTATTTTCTATTGACTTGTTTGTATTAGTGTTGCCGTATAACAGTGCTTATATATACATATAAGTTTAGACGGATGTATATGTAAAGTAAATTGCAGTAATTCTTATTAGAGTGCAGAAGAATATTACATGTGTACCACAATGTAAGCAAAATATTAAAATCATCTCAGTCAACAGCTGCTTCCTTTGCACGAGGAAAAAATAATCGTCTGGAAAATATTCGCTGAAAAATATGTATGCTCATATTGCATAAACAAACCATGTTTTTCTAGCACATGAAATGAAGAGTTCATGTAGCAAGAATTAGACTATTGACCAACACAACCACAACATAAAAGAACCATGTGTTTTATAGCACATGAAATGAAGATGTTATGTAGCAAGCATCAGACTATTGACCAACACAACCACAACATAAAAGAACCATGTCTTTTATAGCACATGAAATGAAGATGCTATGTAGCAAGCATCAGACTATTGACCAACACAACCACAACATAAAATAACCATGTGTTTTATAGCACATGAAATGAAGATGCTATGTAGCAAGCATCAGACTATTGACCAACACAACCACAACATAAAATAACCATGTGTTTTATAGCACATGAAATGAAGATGCTATGTAGCAAGCATCAGACTATTGACCAACACAACCACAACATAAAATAACCATGTGTTTTATAGCACATGAAATGAAGATGTTATGTAGCAAGCATTAGGCCATTGAACAAAACAAGCACACCATAAATAGGTCATTATTAAATAGATCCTACCTAATTCCCCAAATCACGCTGCAAACCAAACAGCACACATGTTTCGGTTTTACATTAATATAGTTGCCTAGTGGCAAAACCTTGAAGTTTTACTAAAATCTGGTTAATAAATATCATGTCAATAGTTTTATAAATAAATACTTAGTTCTCATAATTAATGGAGAACTGGTTCATCGTGTTTCTCTGTGAAACATTCCTTTGGTATCTTAACACTTCTTCAAAAGTGAAAACAGTTTGTAAAACTTTTGGCAACAACTAAGCATTTACAGCTGGTTAGTTCGGTCATTTATTTGTCTTATGATGTAATGCACTGGATTTTCATAGAACTTGAGATTTTGCATATGTTCATATATAAATAAGTTTTTTGAACGTGTGTTTTATGAATATTTTTTTTTATATTTCGACAATTCTTATTTACCCGTTAAAATTTACATCTTTATAATATGTTGATGTCTGTTTCTATTACTGTACATCTATAATAAATATGTATAGAAACATGATCATCCCTTAAGGTTCAAAATCTATTACCGATTTTATTTCAATATTCAATACGTACATCATATTTTTGACGATTCTGTAAATTATAAGAAAGATCACTATACTCTCTCTTCAAGTTAACTCTTTCCTAAGGCAAGCGCACTTTCCCAGTTCCTGAATTAACATCATGTTTTATTTCAATGCATCACTATACACACATCTTGAATATGTATTATTAACAAATCATGTTATGTAGCCGTTTGTAACATATTTGCAATGGATTTACAACTAGTTTTTTTTTTCGTTTCTCACCCAATTCATTTATAAACTTGTAAATAATTGAAAATATTCATTTTTCGTTATGGAAAATAATCTTTAATAATACTATAAAACAAATGTATGGGTAAATCAAGTCAGAAACACTTACATCGGTATTTATCTGATGCAAATGTTAAGTTATGTAATTGTCCTAAAATAGTTTAACCTTTATTCAAATGCACAGATGTATATTAACATATTATATGAAGAAGTTGAATTTGCAGACTATTTAAGGCTAGAAATAGTAGCCAGCCCCTTACAACGTAGGGAAAGTGAGATAAACAAACAGGCAAACTGACAAATAGATATATAGATAGATAAATAGATAGAACGATATATACATTCACAGATACGTAAATTATATTTTGATTTTAATTAAATTCCGAAGTTACTTTGCCGACAGTAGTTCGTTACTACGTGTTCGTGTAATGAAAATGTTGTATATATATATATATATATATATATATATATATATATATATATATATATATACTATATAACTATATATACATAGACACTATCGTTAATCCGAGTTCGATGTATGACGATAGCAAACTAGAATGTAGAGAAAACTAAATAAAACTTTAAAAAATGAAGATTTTGACGATTAACTGACATTAAGTTTTCAGTTTTACAATTTAAACTTGATATATATCTATATATCTATATACATATGTATATATATATATATATACATATTATATTATATTTATATATATATATACATATTATATTATATTATATATATATATATATATATGTATATATACATATATATATATATATATATATATATATATATATATATATATATATATATATATATATATATATAAATTATCTATATATAGTCTTACAGGTTGTTCATCCGTAGAACTATTGAATACGTTATTTAACAAAATCCTTAGTCCCAAGCCGTTGGTAAAACTCACCTGTTTTCTTTGTCAGTCATTTTATTTAGCAATCGTCATTCCCATGTATTCAAGCCGGTGTTTGCACAGACTTTTGATCTTACTATGATGCTAATGCTCTTCTATGAAGCATCAGTGGTTTGTCATGAGAACTGGTTCGACGATTTAGTACACCCATATATAGATATATATATATCTATATATGTATATATCTATATATATCTATATATATATATATATATATAAGTATTATCAATGACAATATATGTATTAGCATCAACTATCAGGGCCCTTTTACTTTGCAGTCTCCTTACAAGATTCAGCTTGATGAGTGTCAATTAGTGCTAACAAAGCTAATACAAGTCAGATTCATATTATATTCCAATAACCATGTTTTTATTTTATTATTTTTATTTTTATTGTTATTTTTTCACATTTCCAAAAAAAGATAACATTTCTGTAAGATCTATTTTTTACGGTCCGTTTCATTTGTCTTGTGTCAAACAACAGTTTTATGTCAATATCGTCTCTGAACATTACAAAAAAAACAGAAAAATTCACAAAGAGTAAAAAGTTATTGGATTAAAGTGTCTTGAGAAAACCTACACTATATAGTAGTTTATTTTTGGGTGAATCCAATTCGTGTAAATTGAGACCTTAAACAATAAAAACACGAACATATTGAATCTAGACTTCGAATGAAAGCTAGTTGTTTATGTAAATCGGAATACACTATTTGGTATCATATTATGCCACATATAGTTTTGGGGTGTCGTCGAGTGTTGAAATACAACCCTTTTTGTAGGGACAGTTTCGAGATTTTGAAAATGGCGTTTGTCGCGTTTTGCGTTCGAATCTCTTCGTATATGTATATTAATAAACATATTAATAAATCAAAGACTGCACACCACCTAGTATTAAATATAGGCATATAATTAAAGTGGAGCCTGATATTGACTTTTATGCTAGTCGGTATTCACCTGATAATACGAGTTAAATATAAAACGTAATCACAATTAACTTTAAGTATAAATACCCTTACAAGTACTTTTGTATCTTCATAACACTTTATAATAAGGTATTTTTATATCATTTGATAAAAAATGAAATACAATAAATACATTGATATTTAATAGCTCCTTTCGGTATTTTGATTCATGTCTAGGTAACTATAAACTATTTTCGTTGTAAGGCACAAATTCACACTTAGTTTCGCATTTAATAAAAACTTACTACTTAAGTGAAGAATTCTGGGTAATTAATCTTATCTTAGTATTGATTTAAACGGTTTATAAATAAATACTAAACATATTCCACAAAAACACCAAATATAACAATCTTAATAGTTGCTTGAATTGATGGCTGAGTCTATGAAACTGGCTCTAAACTGTTGCACTTAAAAGAGACCGGCTCCGTTGTTAGCTTCGTATCCAAATGACCTAAATAGACATCTGAAGACTAATTGATGTAACTTTAGAAAGTAAAGAAATTACCTTCAAGTGAATTAGAATTTTTATAAATAAATTATAGAACTTATTATCTATTTTAAGAACTATTAATGCATTAAAATTTATAAATGCCCACACAACTTTTAGAGTCTACTAGCCTTGAAGGAAAAATTCAAAATGGCATATTAGTGGATTCCCCACATGTCAGTTCGCTCTTTTCTTTGTTTTTTTTATTTGTGTTCACCCAAAAATGAACCACTGTATAGCGTAGGTTTTTCAAGACACTTTAATATAATAACTTTCTTTCTCTTTGTGATTTTTTCTGATGATTTTGACAAGTACAGTTTGGTCCAAAATTCTGTAATCCGTCTCCACATATGTTTGCATTTTGTCTTCCATTGCAGTCGATCATTCCACGAGTATCCCACCATACGCACAGCAACATCTTTCTTCCATGAATCGGGAATCTTTGGGGTGAGTTGCGGAGATTTACCTGTATAAACCCACTGCATTTTGGGGTACATATTACAATAGTAAAGTCAGCTGCCATAACCGATTTTGACAGGGTCAAAAATTAGCTAATGTTTATGTCTGTAAATTTTACTTGTTGCGATGAAAAGACGATCTGCATTAATTTTCTCACTTAAGGAATGAAGAATGCAAACGCCTAGCCCGTTAACCCCACCATCTTTTCTAATTAGCGGCAGATTGTGGGCTGTGAAGTAGTGAACTTCTCTGCCAATTCACGAGTACGTAGACAGGAATCATTTGCAACTGACGGGTTTAAAACATGACTCCGACACGAAACTTTAAAAAACAATTTTTTAATTGTCGATCTATTATGCAATCTTGGTCATAAATGCTACATATTTTCGTGGTTTTCTCTGAAGCACCATTTTCTTATTAAACCTCCAACAGAATCACATGTCGAATATATAACCCCACTCCTTCCATATAAATTTATGATTTTACGACCATACAAATTAAACAGCTCTTCAAATAAAAAGAGACTTTTATTTTTAATTTAGACTAGTAAACCATTATTTTATGTATTTTAAAATTACCAAGAACGCTTCTAAATTGTATGAATAACATTGCAAATTATTTAGGAATCGACCTAATATACTATATATTTACATATACATACATATATATACGTATATAGCATTTATATAATATATATATATATATATATATATATATATATATACATAGTATATATATACACACACATATATATATATATATACATATACGTACATATGTATATATTAATTATTTTGGTAAGATTAATTGTATAAGTCAACATATTTAGAATATAACGCTTAAAATTAGTATAAAATAATCGTCATGGTTGAAAGTGAAACAGAAAATGAATAATTGTTAATTGATCTTTTAATACGATGAATTAAATTCAAATCACGCTTCTATTTATTTATTCACATTTGTCGAGTTGTCACAATATAGTCTCCCTATATTTGACCGCGGAACTTTTTATTGTTACTTCGGTATAGAAAATATAGTCAGCATCTCCTTCTGATTTCTTATTTACTGTTAGTGACAACATCGAAATACATGATAATATAAAAAATGCATATAATTATAATAACATATCGAATAGCATCTAATAACGAGTTTGCTTTTTAGAAAAATACAATTTTCTGACAGTGAAATAAGTGAAATGGCATAATTTGATGAAATATACTGTAACAATGACGAACAATCAATAGTGAATAACGCACGCAACAATGATCCAATACACTTAGGTTGTGCTTACAAACTTTCAGAAACTATCCCATTACGCAAAAGGTGCAAATAAAAAACAGTTGATGTTTGCTTACATTTCCATAAGTATAGATGCCCAATGTAACATGTAAATGTTCTATAACTCTCCTGCCCACGAGTCGGGTCTAAAAATATTACATACTGCACTTCGGGGAAAGATGGGCTTATTAATGTCCTCAGCCAAAAGAAGGATGTTAGTTTATGTTTGATTTCGTAGGTATAGAGAAATATCATTTTGCGAGTCTGCCATTCAACTTGCGAACACAAATATAATTTATAACATCCAACAAATAAATGTGTTATTTGTTGATTAACTGGGCTCATGTTTTTTACTTGGCATGAGAGTTATTTGTTGCAGCACTGAGACGGGAGCGAACAGCAACCTTTGACCGGCACAATCTGTGGAGACAATTACAGACAGTGCAGTAAACCCACGCATACGGACATGTTTACTACTAGTGTAGTGACCATCGGATTTTGGAACACGGCAGAAGCCAGAGAACACTCAGAAATTCACATCCAATGCCTAAACGATCAAAATGCAGCAATTGCGAAATGCATAGTTCATGCATTAAACAACAAGGATGAAACATGGGCAGCAGCTAAAACAAAGGCAAACAGATAATCTGAGAAGGACAAAAAAGCGATTAATGTGGCTTCTATAAATCTCTCGGTTTTTCTTATATCGCGTTGATATTTTCTTTGAAGATTGTTGTTTTAATCAGGATTTGAATTATGTACAAATCCACCCCCAGCAAAAAAGAGAATACAGTGTCATGTAGTTAAAATAAAATGTGTTTTCAATGGTGTGTGTGTAAATTTTAGTTTACATAAAAAGAGAATAAAACGATTTTCTTTAGAGAGGGAAAAAAAGAATGGAGAAAAAGGAAAACAAAAGGAGAATATGTCTCGTAGTAAAAAAAAATTGTTTACAATAATGCCTGCGTTTGACGGTTTTAATTCATACAAAAAGAAAAATAACACAATTTCATTGGATAAAGAAAGAAGACAATGGACGAAATTGAAAGGAGAAAGTATGCATCGTGTGGTAAGAAATATATATATTTATATGTATGTGTATGTGACAAGTTTATTTTGTGAATCAAAGGCAAAGAAAACTGTAATTTCTATAGAAATATATAGAGGGCGGGAGAGAACATCTGATGTGTGCTTGTTGTTTTGGAAAGAAAGAAAGAAAAAAGAGAGAAAGAAAAGAGAGCTATAAAGAATAGAAGTTGAAAACGTGAAAGTTTGATGTCAGATATATTGACTTGTTTTAAAGAAGAGATTTGGGGCAGGGTGTCTGGCGAGTTAGATATTGGGATTTTTGTTTTATATTGAAGAGATTTTTCCATGTGTTCACTGTGGTTGTGAGATATTAAAACATACACTCATCCCGGATTAGAAGAGGATATGTATATAGATGTATGGTCTGCTAAGCGGATGTGTAAATTGATTAAATAAGAAAAAAAAGATAAAAACGAACAATTACTGCCATAGATGCCTGCTGTATTTACATTTTTAAAGTACGGATGTGTGTGTTAGACCACTAGTCCAGGACAGCACATGGGGATAATAAATGAAAGATAAAGATTGCTAACATGTTGATTAAGCCATTGTGTTAGTAATGATATTACACAAAGACCCGCGGACCGATGGCGGTGATCGCGTCTTTGGGGTATTAACATCTTCAGATTCCGAGTGAACGATCCAAGTAGATGTCGCTTGAGCACTGATTTGGGATAAATCAAATTGGTTTGAGTTGCTGCATTCCTTTCGGGAGTGCACGATCCTGTATGCACATATTGCGTGGACCTAAATAGTCCCCTGTTGTTGTTTGATATCCAGTGGAATCACTCTAGATCGATGACCCCACTATTAATCACAGCTAATTCCGAAGTTTAGTGGAGGGATGGTTGATTGCTCTCCCAATAAGATGATTTATCTGGTTAAATAATGGTCGGAAAAGTCGTGAAAATGGTTATTAAGAAAATGGTTATTTTGTACAATTGATGTTCTGTGGTGGAGTGGATAAGGATTGTGGTAGACACTCGGTTTCCTTGCACATGTGTACATAGGAAAAACATGAAGAACCCAACTAGACTGTCAAATTCGTATTGTTATAGTGATTTAAGTATGTAAATGTTAACATTTTTAAATTGTGGAATTATGGAATAAGCCTCTGGGAGATTTCTTGTAGAAAAGTAAATGGAACACTGTAGAAAAAGAAAGAAATGTAGATAATTCTTAGAATGATGAAGCATGCTTAAACGAATATTATACCCTGGAAGTTTTTTTTATGAATGGTTAACATTTGCAATTTAGCTTTTTTCTCTTCTCCTCGGGATTTTTCTGAGATGATGTTGTTTGTTGTTTCTCAGCACGACTGAATGAAATGCTGCAAAAGGCAAAATTTCAACCATAAAAAACGCAGAATGTTTTAGTGATGCATATGAATCGCAAACGTTATAAGTGTTAGATGATCGGCCAAGAGAGTGCAACTCTATTTGGTTTTATTAAGGGATACCCATGAGTGTATTTCCCTTTAATTCAAAATGGTTACCTCGTAAATGGCGGTGACTCATGCTGGGTTGATCATTGAGCGTCGCCATGATAATCCTCTATCTGACAGTTATCTCTAGCGATATCTCAAGTGATCAGCATCTGGGTGGTTTATGACTAGTGAGAAAGACCCGACTAGGTAGGAAAAGATGAGACGGAAGACCTGACCCACTTGGCATGACAGGAAGTATGTTGGCATGAGAACAACTGGCAGAGACTAAGATTTGTGCCCTTAGAGGTAAGATGGGCATATTGGGGATCATTGCCAAAGGTCTGTGTTAGACTAATATTTTATTTCACCTGGATAGAAAAATCTCATTTGCCATTAAACTTGGGAACACGAGTATCATTTATAGCATTTAACGAATACATGTATTATGTGTTGATTATCCGGAACTATGGTCTTCACTTGGAATGAGAGTTCTTTGTTGCAGCATTGAGTGAGATCAAACAACAACTTTTGTGAAGACGATTACGGCTAATGCAGTGAGGGCACACACCTATCAATACATGTATGAAATATATACTTTTTTTAAAGTGACGCTTCGGCAGATTGCTAAGATAAAAATAATACAATTATGAAGACCAAAAGAATTGGACAAAGAACAAGTGAAAATAATTTTCAGGACATTATTACTGCTGTTTGATTATTATTATCTTGAGATAGGACCAATCATAGATGGGGAATGTAAAACATTGCTTTACAACTTTCATAAATAAATGATCGTAAGGATGATTATATATCTCAAACAATATTTTAGCATGAACAACTATTTTTGTAATAATTGCCACTTTGTTTATTTTCTTATTACTAAAACAGAGAAGTTATAATATTTGGTACATTTACGCCATATTAGTAAAATAATTGTGACCTGTTTGCTAAAAAAATTATTATATAACAGGTTTATCTCGCCTAAAACATTTAACCGCTATTTATATTACGCGCAAGATCAGATTTGTGAGAAATTTTGCTGGAATTATCTTTTGATATTGTATTTTTCTTTTTATCTTAGAGCTAAAAGTGTGTTGAAGGTTAGAGTTGGGGTTAGGGTTAAGGTTAGGGTTCGGGGATGGTTAGGGTTGGGTGTAAGGGTTAGGGGAGGGTTATGGTTAGAGTTAGGGGAAGGAGTTTTTAAGTAAAATCATTGTTTATTGTCACCTTTTTTCAGATCATCTGTTTTTCTCATTTCGAACAAATAAGTAAAATTCGCTGAATAAGAACACAATCAACGGCTAACAATGCAAAATATAATCAGCTTTTCTTAACGGCTTATTGGTTGGATTATTCTTTTATTTGCAACGTGTGTATCATAATAATGAATTGCACAAACTCTGACGGGACCATGCCTGCAATAAATGATACACGGCTATTGTCGAACGAGCTATATCAACATCAAGAAACCAATAAATTACAAGATAAAATAAAAAGCAGAAATAGTTTCTCTGCGATTTTCACACATCGTTGTTTTACGTTTACCGATTCTAAAGCTAAAGTACAAATCAAAATATTCTGCTTGCTGCCTATCTTCGGTGGAAATTCGGTCTTACTGACAACATTTTAATTCCGGCCTGACTGGCGAAATCTCGTGAAAGATGGTCGGTATTCCTCTGTCTCTTACAGCCATCACTGATGAACGTCACTTGTAAACGATCTCTGGTGTAAGATAAATGAGCACAAGTTGGATAATGCCAGTCTCCGAAGGAGAAAAGGATTTGTGCGTTGGATGCTGTATGCGTCAAAGACCAAAATAGAATTTAAAGATCTCGACTTCGTTTCGAAAACTGTGCGAGAACGAACGATGATGAATGGATCTCAGCCCTAAGCGCTCATTTCACAAAAATCGCGTCGAACCTCGCTACCAAAATTATCTGAAGTTTGTGTGATGGTAAGAAGGAGGAGCAACTGGTCTGTTACAATTATGTTACAAATCTACAATTTGACATAATATTTGCATTTCGTAAGGGTTAGTCAATCCCGAATAACCGAATATACAGGGAAAAATCAGATTTGTAAAATATTTAGCCACATTTATGCAATTCTTTTTTCTCGACATTTACTCTAGCTTTGGGTGTTGTTGAACACTTTTAAAGTATTTAAGTGTATCCAGGTAGTGCTCATGCATTATATGCGCGCATGTGTGTATCTCGTCTGGCGATAGAACCATACGTTAAACAATGCAAATTATCTTATATAGAAAAAACATATACATGCAGAGTAAACTGTAATGGTACTCAGGAAATCTGTAAAGACAAATATATTTGATTGCTCACCTATTTCCTTGTTTTATGTTTATTATTTTTAAACACTATTTCAAGAATAATTTTTAGGGTGTTTAAAGATACACAATTCAATCACGAAGTATAAAATGTTTAATTTATGTAATTGTACTTTTGATTATTGCGTAAAAATATTAGGTGTTGATAATATAATTATTTTGTTAATCAATCACGAATTAGTTAGACATGGTAAAGTAGGTTATATTGTTCCCTTAAAATAATTGTTTTCTCTTTGATTATTTTCTATTTAAATATAAATTGTATCAAGATTGAGTTATTAGATTTACTCAACTTCCTGTTGATTTTGAAGAATGCCAACGCAATTAATGAGGTTTGCTTTAAATATATATATATATATATATAATTTGGTTAGTTTTTTTTTGTTTACAGCATACCGACTTTTGTTTCATATTATATAATGTTGCAACATAATGTAAACGATTCAGTGTTTCCAATAATTCGAAAACCATGTATTTCCACATATCTGGCAGCATTGTGCACTCATATACAAGACATAGTCTAATGCTATTCCTGGGGATACCTATTTTGAACGATTCTTTTTTATTGGATTAATTTGACCAACCCATCAATTATACCTTAACTTGTGAGACATCTCGACTACATAACTTCTACAGCTCGTGCGTGAATACATTTAATAGTATTGTTAATTGATATTCCCGCTAGGCATCCAAATCATCTCATTGTGTTCTTTGAATGTTAAACGGATTATGATAATTTACTAATTTAAAACATCGATTAATGTCGGTTTAAGTGGCACTATATATAATTAAATGGTTATTTTCATAGTATAATTATAACTTCTCAGCTGATGTAGTCGAGGGTATTTAAAGGTGAAGTAAACTAGATTTATTTAATAATTAAGAAAGACCAAATGCCCCAAACGTTAGCAATTTATTTTATCTTTTGTCATGATGGTAACACGCGATAAATGTTTAAGGAATCACACTATGAATCTGCTAACACGGGTCTAAATCCAGCCAGGCGAATTCTGTCTACGCGCGTAAATTTCGATTGATAAATACGATGATGTGATTATTAGAGAATGTCGGTTAGCAGAAATACTTAGTCCAGTAAACAGACAGTGAAAGGGCATTGTGTTTGGACATGCACTAATATTAAAGTCATTGGATCAGCATTCACATGTGCAGATAAATATTTTTTATCATTAACATGAACAATTGTCAATTAGTTAAATAATAATTGACGATGCAGCACGGCTCACCTCTACACTCGATACTGGGACGTCCTTCTAACCGCAAAGTAGTGTACGCGGCATTGTCGCAATTTGAAAGTTCGGATTCTACATGCTAAAAATAACAGAAAATATTGCTTTAAACATTGTTACCGTTTTGTGGAACAGTTTTTTTTCTGACGCCGTCAAATTCTTTTTTCACTGTATGAAAAACAAGTGTTCGAATGTCATTAAATAATGTGTGTTTCAATAGCGAAATTTTTCTGGTCTTTAATGAAACAAATCAAAATAAACGAGAATTATGAATAATATAAAATATCCATTTGTTAAATATAATCGATTTAAATCAATGCTAAGTATGTAAGGAGGTTTTCGTCACTCCCAGAAAATATCAGGTTTTCTATTTGTTTCAGTTGAGAAATACATAGATTTCGATCTTCTATAGAATGCAATAAAAGATAAAATTATTTACTTTAATCAATCACAACAACCTTAATATATTTCTTCACTCCCATATAAAATTCAGGTTTTCTATAGAATGCAATTAAATATAAATGTATTAACCTTAATCAACCAAAACAACATAAATATACTTAATTTATGAATCTGTATTTCGAATGTGTATTAACGATGATTTTAAAATTCTGCTGAATGCAATCTATTAAGGACAATGTTTTAAGATTTTAATTATTTTAAAGATTATCTGTCGAATTAATTACATCAGTTATACGTTTACCACACCTAACGTAGATATTACGCCATTTGTGAATTGTAATTTACTTTTCAACGTAAGGAGTAAAAGAACATAATAATCATGTAAGATAACGTTCCACACCCATTTTGCATTTATAAACCTCGATGAAAATACACATATATAACATAATGTGATCAATAGCATCTCTGAAGTGCTTTTAATAAACCTGATGTTTAAATTATTAATGAACTACAATATTGTAGAAAGTGAGTGAGAGTTAAAGTCAAGGTACTACGTTCATTTTCGAGGTCATGACATCGGGAAAAGTTTTTAATACCAGTGTAGTTTAATACTTTAATACTTTCTTCTACAGCATTAAATTAAATTAACACCATTATGAAAAAGCTAGACGTCGTTTATCTGAGAGTGCTGGATTCAGGAGAAGACACGTGTAGACTAACTGTGTGTAAAACAGTAAAATGATATTTCTCTAGACCAAAGACTATTCGGAATAAAGTTATGTTTAACTCGTCAAATGTTGTCGTACTGCCTTTAGATCTAGCTGAACTCTAACTGATACACTTTAATATGTCAATTCTGCCAACCTAACAAGTATTAGGTAAACTGCATGTCATATACGATCCGTGTAACAAATCTAATACACCTGCTATGATTGGCAATCATATCGTCAGAGAATACCAGACGACATTTATATTCACGCATTTAGATATTGGAATAAATCAGATTAAAATGTTTGGAAATCACGTTCAATCTTAACTCTCAGTATCAGTCTTTTAAAATAATTTTTTGGCGCAATTTTCATTCTGATAAAACAGAGACGCTAACTTTATGAAAAGTCCAGTTTAGTTATTTCCCCAGGATACATATAACTATTTGAAAATTAATGATATTTCAATATTTATTATAAAGAAAATACTTAGTCTTTCATGTGTTCGTTATAGAGAGAGACTATTTAAAAGTTAGAGAGAAAACTTGGCCAACATGCATGTTCTATCTTGGACATATTGACAGAAATAACATAAAAATAGAAAGCATTTGATGCAGAGATATTCAACGGGAAGTTTACTGAACATAAACAAATTTCTTTACATTTTACTTCGATATTTGATATTTTGAGTGAACTTTTACATTGAATAAATAACCACTAGCAGTTTTGTAGAATCAGAGCAACGATATTTTAAAGTTCCGAAATATACTTATTAGGGATTGTGTATCGACTAGTATTAGTGCATGCTTTGTTAATGACTTTTATTAGACTTAAAACATGAGGGTCTGTTAAATTCAATCAGTAATTTAATAGCCTTGTTATGGATGAAGCAGAAATCCATGCACAATACGAGAGAGGGAGAAATTAAATCTTGCTGTTTTTAGTGTTGATTAAGAAGTTGTTATATTTATGTTAATTATAAGGATATCACAGAAGAACCAGCTTAGAAAGCAAATGAACAGAGGATCACTTTAGTTCCAACAGAGAAAAGGGGGAATAATAGTCGATATCTCATCCATACGGAAGCAACATGTGTTGTCCTATTAGAGATTAGTAAACCTTTGTAAATACTTTTTATTTATTCCTTATTGTGGGCAGCAGGGTAACCACTAGTTGTAGTATAATTAAATCTCTAGAGTGAAATCTTGAAAGTAAGTACACCGTTGGCTTTTCATTAAAATGCACTGTCATAAAAAACTTATTTAGATATAGTTATGGAAAATAGAAGAAGCCTAACTATTTCTACTGTGTCTTTAGATAAAATTTAGTATGATTATCTGGAGTTTGCCTAGTTAAAATTATACATTACTAGTTACCGTTAGAAAACCGAATGAATTATCGGAACCTTAAGCACTAACTACTTTTCGAATAGGCAGTAGGCATTTCTCGATGACAAATTTGTCATAATGGCCATGAAATAATAAAAAAAAGCTTATTAAAAGGTACATGAGTTGCAAATATCTAAAACTCATGTTTCTTCTCCTGAGCTCAATCATCGGGGTTACGTCTTCGTTGCACAATAAGGTAAACAATATCAAACTGTCTTTATAGTTGACACGACATTAATCAAGGCCATTATAGCGCTTTACTGATTTCTGATGAGTCCACTCTAGATGATTAAAATAAGCTTATTAATAAGACCATCTTTAACAATGCTATCTATTAAACAATTGCTCCATCTATTATCAGAAATAATTTTGCTTATTACTGGAGATTTAAACCTTCTTCTATGAAAGGATGTATCATTTATCTTTGCCTCGCTCTCCACGGGAATATATGCGATAAATACGTTTAAGAAATATCTTAGACAGTGCAGCAGGTTTACTTTATCTCAAACTGGCGAATACACGTTCGTCCGTCACACCATAATACTTATAGTATTTATTAATTCAAATGGTGCTGTACTTAACAATATAAAGGAAGAGAAAATCAAAGAGTTGATGTCAGAATCAAACAATACGTTCCCAGCAAAATTCGTAAGGCAAACTATTAACCGTCACACGTTATGGATAACAGATACGCGTATTCCATTGAATACCTCCTTATAAACATATACCTGTGCCTCAAATTCAAGTGTTGAGACTTATACTATATCATTAGTAAGTATCACTCTCTCTATAACTTTTAACATCGGCAAATTTTAAATGATGCCTATAATCTATATATTATTATTGTAGTAAATGATTCTGTGTACTTCCGGGTACTCGGTAAAATGGAAGTCATCTAATTTACGACAATAAATGTATAAATGTTCGAAAATTAATATAAAATAAAAATAGATCGATGGCTAAACACCCGAAGAAAGAAAAAATAATTGGACGAAACAGAAAACGACTGCAAGTAAACATATATATCTTCATTTACGAGTATTTAGGTCAATATTTAAGCTGATGATGAATGATTAACTTACAAACAGCGAAAAGCATAAATATGTCTATGTTGCGACTAGGACACATTGAAATCATAATTCCATTTGCAAGCCTTGTTTTTTCATTGTTTATACTTTGTGTTACATAATTAGCCACACCAATAAATACATGCACAGAAGCTTAGTGGAAGCCGAACCAATTGTATGCTGAATAAAAAACAAGTTTTGTGAAACGATGTGAATCTGGTTTTCATAACATTTGATATGGTATAACATTAATAAAACATATTGTATACAACATAGCTCGAGCCCTACAAGATTGAGATATTGCAAATTGCCTTGTGTTATAAAAGTTATAATGTAATACTACTTTGTGTGTGGGGTGGGTGTGGCTGTGTGTGTCCGCCTGATCTTTGTGTCTTATGTTCACCCAACCAGCTGTACAGAATTGCTTGAAAATTGGCATGTGGACTACTGACTCCTCAGTGAAGTTCATAGACTATACAAGCAATATATCACTGTAACACTTGGGGTGCCTGGGGGTACAACCTCCCTCCGCACTGGAAACTGTTTGTCATTAGTTCAAATGAAATTTAAACCATAGATAAATGACCATAAATGATGTATATTCCCAAATTGTCAGCAAATTTTGATAATATTTAGAGAGCCTCCCCCCCTGAAAACTGTTTTCCCGTTGATTAAAAATTAAATTTAAATCACAAGTAAATGTCCGATAATGATGTGTATTCTCAAAATGTCAGCACATTTAGATAACATTAGGATGGTTCCCGTGGGCACAACTCCTCCATTGAAAACTGTTTTTCCTTTGATTCAAATGAAATAAGTATATATATATATATATATATATATATACAATAAAAAAGAACACCTCTATGTCGGTGCATGTCTGTCTCTAAAAACGAAGACATACTAGGAAGTGTAGTTTAATATAATTGTATTCCTATGCACAATTTGCATGTGAACTTAAATGAAGTATTTTTACGTCTATGTTCAAACACAATGAACTTAATCTATTTATTAGCGTTTGTTTCAGAATATAAACATATATCATAATAGCTCGATGAGTAAGATATCTATCTGACAGAATCAAGGTTTCTGTTAAAGTAAATTCACCCTACCATGATGTTTCATATGATGCGATTCCACACACTAACCTGGGCTATATCGGGTAGTTCTGCTAGTATATATATATATATATATATATATATATATATATATATATATATATATATATATATATATATATATATATATAAGAGAGAGTGCTTGACCTAAGTTGCTATTGTAATATATCGCCTTCGTGTTAAAGTTGTCAGACACATAAGATAACTCCATGATAACCGGTACTTATATCAGAGTATTTGTTTTATTTTTTATTATTTTTTTTTATTTACACCAGAAGACATCATCTGAACTCTGACCCTTCAAATCGTCAAGTCTATAAATGACTTCCACTGAAGCAATAAGAAAATTCCTATCGATGTCTATTAGAGAAATAACGACTAACCAATGACACTGTTAAAACACATTTAGAAGATTAACGTCGAAATACACATCGTTTTTAAATGACGGCAAAATATTTGAGTCATTCTAGTTGAAGTTTATCTCGGTGTGTATATATTCATCTCGTCATCTCTAAAAATGGTGGGATAATTCTTAACTTTTTTTCGATAACTTACAATGTGAAAGGCCCATTCTGTTTCACCTAATAGTTAATTGTAATCAAATGCAACCAAACTTTAAATTATAAGAAAAAGACATGGAAAATATTCTACACAGATACATATCCCCAATTGACAGTAATAATAGAATTAAACTCTTTATATTTAATATGAGAAATTTAAAACTCAAAATCCTTTAGGAAAAAAAACAACTCTTCTCCAATCCCCAAACTACAAGAAAGAACCAATATCATGTATAAGTGCCGTTTGGAGAATATTACTCCCATAATGATAATAAAGCCAATACCTCAATGTGTTTAATAACCACTACCCTGACCGGTCGCCTCACCATGCATCTTGTAAAATTAGCTCAATTTAACAACATCTAAAAAACATAACTGCTTTCCTCTGATCTAAGACACATTCTAGTTAATAACAGTAAAATAATAAATAAATTATAAAAGTACTGAAAGCTATCTACAAAACAATACAACAGCTTACAATTAATAGCATTACGAATTAAACTATTGGCAACATTTTCAATTGCTTAATGTAATGAATTTAAATTGTCGACGTATTTCCTAGAATAATACAAACACGTTCTCTGCTCGTTTCGTCGCTGTCTTTTAAAAATGCTTTTCTTTCTCCAGCTTTTGTTTTTGACACTTGACAACGATTCGACGAACAATCGAAAACGTTTGTGATACCTATGTGATACATATTACTTTTGTATGTTAATAGAAAAAAGGCTCATAGAAAAATAAATAATAAATACAAAAGGTATAATTAAACGAACGAATTCTGTTATTTCTAAACAATGTTTTTATAAACAAATACATGCTGCCTAAATACAAAAAATCATATATTACGATGGAAAACTTATATCAAATCCGTTGCTGGTCGCTGGAAACATAGTTTGATCATTCTACCGCTCCAACAAGTATCTCACTCTTCACACAATCCCATACTCGTTTAAGAGTCAAACAACATACCGGCCAAGAAAGTTAGCAACTATTTGGGCGACTCTCCTCATCTCGATGTGGTAGAACGTTACGGAGCGCGAGGTCTTGGTTGCGTTGAAGCAGGTCGGTTGCAACAAATTGCCGATACTTAATGGCCTGCCTTACGAGCTGTCGGACATGTGTGTACCGATTCTGACTAATATGTTTAACGTATCTCAGGTCAAGTTACCAAAGGAGTTATCACATTGCTGAAGAAGAGGGGCATGCATGCTGGGGAATAAATAGACGATTACACGCCGATAACTTTGCTAAACACAGAGTTAAAGATTTTGACAAGTATCATATCGTAGAGGTTGCATGGCGCTATTGCAGAATAGATCCACCTCGAGCAAAACTACGGATCAGTCCAAAGCCTTCGATTGGGTCAACCATCGCTTCCTGGCATCTCTTTTAGAGACCGGCAGTTTTAAACGGGACTTCCACAAGTGGATTTCAATTTTTGTTTCGCTCGTCGCAGACGGCAGTGGTGTAGTTAAAGGAAAAGTGTTCGAAATCTTTCGCTATAGGTGCGTAAGAGTTGTCCGCTGTCGCCCCTGCTTAATATTTTTGTGTTGGAGCCGCTACTTCGCCAGCTAAGGAGCGGGGTATCAAGTTCCGTCCCACACGGAATCGCATTGCCTTGCAGAGCGCGAGCCAGAGCCACAGTGCTTTCGAGACATCGAGATGGTGACAGAAGTGCTAATACTTTATGAAACGATAACAGGGGCCAACATCAAATTCAGGAAGTCGTCCAGCCTATGGTTGGATGCCTAGAGCGGTGATGCCACACTTCCGGATCTTTTCTGATGGACAGATTTCCCGATTCGTATCGCTGGCGCGTTATTCGAACCAGGCTTCCTTCTCAAGAAGAATTAGTGGTCGGTTAACACTTGGCTTCGAAGGAAACTCTCTTTAAAGGATAGCGCTGAGGCGTGCACACCTCATGTCTTTCCTTTCATCCTTTGCCGAGTGACCGTAATTCTCCTGCCTGTGAACCACTTCAGAGCCCTCCGGCGCATTCTGTCATTTATTCTCTGAGACAGGAGGAGCCATTGGGGTTTCAGCCCCGTCTGTATTCAACGTCAGTGTGAGGGAAGCTTGAGGATGCCTGACATGACGTGGCTTTCCTGAGTCGTATATTGACAGAGGCGTCGATAGGGCTTTCACCGCCTTAATGTTCGACCATTCAGTCGAGGGACGAATCGCTATTCTTCAGAAAGTGTCGAGCCGCGCTCAAAAAGCTTCCTTGCTCCAGTAACCTCCATCGGCTTTCAAAAAAAGAACTAAACAGATTATAACGGTTTTGTGCCTGATTTGTATTGAATTTAAATTTCAATTTGTATGCAAAAAAATAATTCAAAGTGTAGTAGCTGATGTTTTTTCATCAACTCCGGAAGTTTTCATATAGTTATCTCCCTTGAAACTAAAAGTTCTAAAACGCTAATCTCTTTAATTAAATATATCAATAATCATGAGGAAAATATTATGATATCCAAAATAATTTTACAATATCAATTAAAAAGATATTAAATATGCAAATATGCAAAAGCGGGTTTTGTGTGACGTATAATTATTTTTAAGTAAGATTCAAAGGGTTTCATGTTAATATACTTAGGAAACATTAACATCTATTCATATATAGATCAGATGAAATATTATATTAGCTAAATGCAGGATTCTCGATTATTTCGCAATTTATTTATTACGTTTAAAAAACTGAATCATTGACAGATTCACAGACAAACGGCCGGATAAACAATCTCCATATGTATATAAAAGAATATTAACCAATCAATTTTATATTAATATATATATATATATATATATATATATATATATATATATATATATATATATATATAATATTTGTACATAAATAGTAAATTAGTAATATTTACAGACGCTTGCGTTTCAAGCTTATTGTTCTAATCAGTGCAGGAAAGTAACCATTGCAGATGGTAGGGAGGCACGAACCAAGTTCACATATTCAGCTTAGGATCTACAAACAGTCGCCATATCCACTCGGCCATCTAAAACTGTCACGGAATGAAGGGAAATATAAAGTCATATGTACCTAGAAGCGGACAGATAGAGGACGAGTCGACAGTGTTAGACGAGTGTATTCGAAACCTTGCATTAGAACTTTTTGACAGTCTATTTTGAACATCCTGGAGAGTGTTCAGCTTTAATTTCTCAAAGAGCTTATTATAATATTTATGAAGAAATATTAACATGCACAATATGTATATATATATATATATATATATATATATATATATATATATATATATATATATATATGTATGTATATATATATATATATATATATATGGAATAACATATGAAACTAATAACCTACCCAAGACAATCGTAATAATATAACCAACTCTACCAATTCCTTTCCGATCTACGAATTTGACGACCCACTGCGCCCACTACCGAGTAACCACTTACTTGACCAAACACTTTCTAGATTAAAACAGAGGATCTTTTAAATACTCAGACAAGCACAACCCAACATCATCCCTAACATCACCAGATCCCAACGCGTTACTCTAAAAATCCTGAAAGAAAAAATCTAGTTCACTTACCCTCTGATAAAGGCAAAGAATTCTGCATCATCTCACAAGACTCCTACAACACGCTCGCCCTTGAACACCTTAACAACAAAACATCCCCGCCCCTAACATTTCAGCCACATTAGTCCAAAACTCCATTAACAACACCTGGTCCCAAGTCTTTATCACACGTAACCTTCCCTAAAATACAAATTCAACTTCACCACCAAAAAACAGCAAACTCCTCACTTTTGACCACCTCATTAAAACAATTAGGTATAGAAGCAAGCAGGAAGAAAAAAATCGGGAAGGGCACCGGTGAAAACAGCAATGGGCGGGGCCTGGGCCGATACGAAGGTGCCAGGTTGTAAAACTGCCCTGTGAACGAACAATTACTCAAAAAAGCAAGTTAGAGAGATTAGCTGGAAAGGATCTTATTAAATAAGCATACTAATAATATATTAAAATTGATAAATAATTTTTTTTTTAATTATAACAATTTTTTTACAAGATTTATTAAATTATACTAATAATATACTAGCCGAACAACTCCGCAGACGAAGGTCTGAGTTTCTCGGATCTGAAACCGATGGCACGGATGTTGTTCTAACTGTCTATATTACATATAAATGCATATAAATGCATATTATGGTTTTATTATTCACTTTTTATTTAATAATTGAGCACTCTTCTGGGAAAATCTCCCAATAAGACTAAAGTTATATATATATATATATATATATATATATATATATATATATATATATATATATATATATATATATGTGTGTGTGTGTGTTCATCCAGATACATACGGTTTCGCTGTATCACATCTCTTTAGTGCGGCTAGACCAGTTAGTGCCTACAGGCGGTATTGGAACTCGATTGTCGAGCTGACAGTCGTCGCCTCTACCTCTGCTATCATACGACACTGACTGAATGTAAGTGATATCTCATTGTAAACACTGTCAAGTGCCGGAAGCTTGAATTACATTTAGCCAATTGGCGATATCCTTACAAATAAGCTTTACCAAGACAGGAAGCTTCATATAGTCATGCACATACAGACTCTTTCGCTGTATCATTAAACCTAGTCTACCTTGACAACTGACACACATAATTCAATCGGAACCCGACTTTACAAAATCAGGATGCTGTTGGAGAAATTTCAAATGTGTTCTATGGACACAGTCGATGGTAAACAGTGAATAGTCGACTAATTCTGGCTGGCGTATGTTTTGTTAACGCATGCACTACATATACGGTTCGCACGGAAAATGCTCTTCAAACAAATGTGTAATAGAAGCGGGATTCTGTTTTTTGCTAATTAATCATAATGGTTGAATTTAAAACATGGGTGGGGAAACAAGTGCCTGATTCACTATCTGTTATGAGTCGAGTCTGAAATGCGATTTCACTTTCCACTTCGTTATTTCACATCTTTTACTTCTGGGAAATACAATGCCCAGAAAGCAATAGACTTTTTTGTTGTCCTTGTAGTCAAAAGTGATATGTAACATTGATTGAGGGAAATAATCATTCCCCCACGCAAGATAAGACACGTGACCACTAAAAGTCTACAATTACAGACCTCAACACAGGAAGCTGCGAGCGAGTTATGACACGAAATGTTGTTTCCGCGAAACAAATAAAAAAGAAAAGGAAGCATGTTTTTAACAAATCGACAATTCTACTCCTCTTAAACCTTCGTAAACGTCTCGTGGTTATTAAACATAACGATATATATATATATATATATATATATATATATATATATATATATATATATTCCCAGTGGCCGAGCACTTCAATCTACCAAGCCATTCCACAGATGACATGAAATGCATCCTCATAGCCTCCAAATTCAGATCAAAACAACACAGACGAAAATATGAAACTAAACTCATCCTTAAACTCAACACACACAACGCTGGACTTAATTTGGACCTGGGACTACTCAACAAATACACTTTCCACAAACAGGGTAACTAACCTATGTCATTTTCCAACGGGCGAAGTCTTGCGTGTGTCACGGTGGGATCTTAACTCTTAACTTTTAACAGTTTTTATTACATCTATTTATTTCGTTGTATGTATGTAGGTTTTATTATCTAATATTTATTATAGTCATTTATTTATTTATTTATTTATATATTTAAATATTGATCATTTATCTACTGACTTATTTATTTATATTATTTATATTATATTATTTATATTATTTAATTTATTATTTTCATTAGTATTATATTTATTTATTTGAATTTTCATATATATTTGTTTTATATATATATATATATTTTATTATTATTAGACGCAAATTTTAATAAATAGAAAGTTAAAAAAACGTTTTTTTAGAGAATTAAATTTTAAAAATAAATGACCGCTGATACGAAGAAAGAAAGAAAGAGCGAAAGAAAAGAGCGAGTAATTAATTCAATTAACAGTTAAATTGAACGCAGTAACAGTAATTTCAAACAATTAAGTCGACTACAACGCTAAAACATGTGTATGCTGGCCTGCATAGGCACGTACGAGTGTGTGTGTGTTTGTATGAGTGTGTGTGTGTATGTGTGTGTGTGTGTGTATCGAGCAGTAAGAGACAAAGAAAGAGAGAAAGAAAAAAAGGCACGCAAGCCCAGACGAAGAGAGAAAAGAAAGAAAGAGCGAAAGAAAAAAAACTATTCATTAAACGGTTAAATTGAACGCAGTAGTAGTAATTTTAAACAATTAAGTCGACTACAACGCTAAGAGATGTGTATGATTGATCGCATGGTGTGTGTGTGTGTTTGTATGTATGCATGTGTGTGTATGTGTGTGTGTGTGTATGTATCGAGCAGTAAGAGAGAAAGAAAAGGAGAAAGAAAAAAGGTATTTGTGAATGGGTGTATGTATATATGTATGTATGCTTACGCGCATAGGCACGTGTCGATGTATGTGTGTGTGTGTATCAATGTACATGTACACGTCCCATTACGTGTGTGTGGACGCGTATGTGCGTGTGCTCATTTATACACATATTTAATTTATGATTTTTCTACTCTTTCCCCCTCATTGCCTGGGAAAACCTCCCACCGTACACACGCAAACCCCAAACACCGATGAAGACTGAAGGATCAGTCGAAAATTTTGTTCTCCATACGATCAACAAGAAAAAACTATTTTTCTTTACAGAACAACTTATATTCCTACACGTCACAAAATAAATAAATAAAAAAAATAAATAATAAAAAGTTATAACACAATCTAAACTTTTTTTCACATTATTATTTTATTTTTTTATATACATACTTATATATATATATATATATATATATATATATATATATATATATATATATATATATACTTTTTGTAATATAGTAGGAAACATCCCAGCAGAGTGCTCGTTTAATTGAGAATTACAATTAAAATTAAGAGCGTAATATTTATTTATTTTTTGGTATATTAAAAATAGTACAACATTAGTACCGTAGATTTCAAGCTCAGAATGAGCTAGCCATCCGTTCTCTTCAGCTTATGTAGTCACCTGTTTCAGAAATTTGAAGTCACGTGTCACTCACGTTTGGACGCGTTTTTCTGCTTAAGAATGTTATGTATATTTGTGTAAATTTAGTGTACGAGAGGTTTAATAAGGTTTGAAAAATGGGTTAAGGGGGGGACGTAACAGTTGGGATTTAAATATGGAAAAGATTTTAAAATATAAAAAAATTAAAAATAGTTCTATATAAATCCTGTGTGTCAATGTTATAATTGGCTGTTACTGTTTTGAGGGTTTATTATGTGTCTTCTAGAGAAAGTAAGGGGAGAAAAGAGGTTTAAGGATTGTACTTATGAAAAGATAAAATGTTAAAATCACACATTAAATTAAGGTTAAAATCACACATTAAATTAAAGTGTGTCAAGTTTGTTATCTAAACTGCAGCAATAAAAAGTGCAGTTTTACATTTGGTAAGTGGTATATAGTAATTAAAAAGTGCTCAACATTCTAAATAGAGCAGGTCTGTTTGAACGTAGCGTTGACCGATAGAAAAAACTTTTCTTCTTTTGCTAACTCGGTGTAGCTAGGGTGCCATAATAGTATAATACAGTATCATATTTGATAAGTTTTATACGTTAATCAAAAGTGCTCAGTATCATAGATAGAGCAAGTGTGTTTATTCGGTGTTGCCAGGGAGTCATCAATATCGGAGATAAAGGAATCTTATACATATCAGTTGTTTTAAACGCCGCGTTGCCCGGGAAAAAAGATTTTCACTGTTTTTTTGTTATACAAGAAAAGGTACACTGCGCTGCTCAGAAGTCAGAGTGAAATATCCTAGATATAAAATGGGGGAACAATAATACATACAAATGCATTTCTTATGTAGTATATAATTGATAAAGAAGAGATATTCAGAAAACTCAATGTTGCCCGAGAATACACTAAAATAAATAGAGGTTCCATTATATTATTAATGCGGTTGGGAAAAATTAAACATGCGACTTTTCTGGGAATACATTAAAACAAATATGGATATTATTATATTTCTTAAAAAGGGGAGGGGAGTTACTTTGTGTTGTCGGGGAGACATAACTTTACGATTGGATACTCATGTGAGGGACTTACATTATTATGTATAATACATTAAGAAAAGAGTAAGGAATGGAATGGGCGAAGGTGAATGAGGGGTGAGTGAGAGGAAGTCTGTCAAACGGAAAAAGATGAAAGAGAGAAAGATAGTATGATGTTAATGTTATCCGTCGCATTTTTTGCTAGGCTACAATGTTACCTTGTGTACATCTGTTACAAAATAATCGAAAGCTTACGGACATGCATCTGGTGTACAGAATAATCGAAAAGGTTACGTACGCGCCTCTGTTGTACAGAAGACACGCAAATTTACGGACGCGTATTTGGTGTACAAAATAATCAAAAATATATCATATGCGCCTCTGGTTTACAAAATAATCGAAAGTTTACGACCAAAAGAATCGTAGTCTATCGAAAGTTGACGGACGCGCCTTTGTGGACAAAATAATCGAAAGTTTACCTAAACAATTAAATAATCGTAAACCGAAATAAAAGTAAACAATCACGATGCCCCGCGCCTACATCTGACAATAACGTCATTTCCGGAAGAATAATTATTCAGTTTTCAAAAGTATTTCAAAATATATTAAAATTTTATTTAAGACTAATTAATAAATTTGAATTAAAAATTTGTACGAAAATAAAACGAAATAAGAGAACAGACACTCCCGCACCCTAAAAAGGTAGGAGTTGATGCCTGGGAGCATGACATCATGACATTATGACAACAGAATATTTAGTACACTACCCATCTCTATATAAAAAAGCTCCCTAGGAAAATGGTATCGTGAGGAACAAACGTATATTATAATTCCACCTCCCCCGGCAAGTAGAGGTAATGCCTTAAAGGAATGTTTCCGTATGAATGAAAATATACTACGCTTAATTAATAGACTCGATTACATTAAGTTATATTTTACTGAAAAAGTAGGAGGCAATGCCTGGGAGAATGTTACTATGCCGACATATTTATTATACTATCCTCTATGAAACGTAGGAGGTACTCTTGGGAGATTTGTATCGTGAGGAACGAACGTATATTATAAAGCTCCCTCCTCCGGAAAGTAGAGGTAATGCCTAGGAGGAATGTATCATGACAAATTAAAATGTACTACACAAAATTAAAAGACATGATAAAATCACGTTATTTTTTTATAGAAAAGTTGGAGGTAATGCTTCGGAGTATGATATCATGACAACATGATATTTAGTACATTACCCCTATATAAAAAGGACTATGTAATCCTGGAATAATGACATCGTGAGGAACGAACGTATATTATGATGGCCCCTCCCACGGAAAATGGATGTACTTCCTGGTAGGTGTGTATCATGACGTATGAAAAAATACACATACTTAATGAACCCGTTTAAATCGCATGTCATAACTTTTGGGGGGTGTAGCTCAGTTGGTAGAACGATAAACTAAAAACATCAAGTGTGACTGAAGTCATCTTGGTTTCGAGTCCGAATAACGCTTTCGGCGTCATCTTTATTTATTGTTTATGTATGTTTTATTAAGTGGTTAAAATGTGCCGTAATGTATTTCTTACGTTTACAAAAACTATCGTTTTCGGACAGACGGAAATAGTAACATAGAAACTCCCGACATCCTCCCGACATAGTGGCGAAGTTCATTAGTTACACGAAAATAGTTTCGGGAATGGCCGTCATCTGCACATATTATAATCGACTCTATGAGGGCAACACATGTAAAAAGATTTGGTATATCAACATAACTCTGTCAGTATGACAATAATTGTTTATAAAATCTGAAAATGAGAATGAATAGTTCATACAAAAAATAGTAGCAAGCCATTTTGCTACGTTATGCAGTGAAGACCATATCAACTATCATATAGGTGTTAAGGGTATTCGGTCTTTGTGGAGTTTAGGTATAGCATAGGCCAGGGACTGATATAACGAGTAGATCTGATCAAATTCGAAATTCTAGTGGAAGGAGATTCACTCCTTAACCCATTTAACCAAACGTCTTTGAAACTTGATCTCGATAGATGTAGTAAAATAATGTATATCTACCGGACACAACTGAACAACTTTAGAGGTAGGCCTCAAGATATTCATAATGTCATCAACATGTGAAGGAATATTTCTGTTTCTTTGTTTAAAAACTCAAAAGTCACAGTTTCGTGTGCATGCCTCAAGTTTTTCATTATCTTTTCAACATCATCTCTGTCTTCTCATACATTCGCACGACGATTCTGTTTCTTCGTTTGAATAAACATTTTAACCCCCTAAACATCACAGTTTTATGTGTATGCACGGACAAAACGGATAGCGTGCTACATCAGTGATGATGATGATGATGATGATGATGATGATGATGATGATGGCGACGGCGACGGCGACGGCGAGGCGATCAGCAAACGTGCGTTTATTAGCAACCTTGGTTACAACCGAAAAAACACACGGAGGATCAACGGATTATATAACCGACGGCAGACTGTATACAGCAAAATGTCTATGAAGGTAATGGTAAAATGTAATATATATTATATAGGGAAGAAGACAGAATAGGAAGTAAGAAAGTGAAAACATTAAAACAATTTGAAAATATTGCTAATGGATACAGATAAGTTATTTTCCTACATTTTCGTCCTCTGTAGGGAAATGGTCAGTTTCGATGCTTATAGAATTATTAATAGTTGAGTGATTCAAAATCTTTATTCAATCCTGAGATGTCGAGTTGAGTCTCAGAATGAGTGTAGTTTTGTATGTTCATCTGTGTTCTCCAGTCTTAAAATTGCAGGCTATGAGGATAGACTTGATGTTGTCTATGGTGGGTTTGGTGGATTGTAATACGTGATAACTTGCTATTGTGTAGATTTATATCTAATGGATTGTTTATGATGTTTAAGACATAGACGGAACTCAATGCATGTTAACTTTACGTAGTTGTGTTTGTGCATCTGACTTAGCATATTAAGTACACTATATCTGCGATAAGGTAAGTGTAAGCTGGATGTTTCTGCTTAGAGGTGTACATATGTCGTGAATTGTGATTGATTTATTTGTTTATTAATTATCTGTTTGTTATGCGTCCTTGGACATATCATCCTTAACTATCTTCTCAATTCAACTGCAGCAGAATCAAACTGTTAGTATAGTATCGATATCCAGATCAAATTCTGTTAAATATTTCATTTGATAAGTCCCTAAAGTGCCCCCTTAATTTCTCCCTCCTACCATATTCTCTGAATTCATCCAACCTCATTTAAAACTGATCGATACAATGGGCAAAACATGATAATTTGCCTTAAATGTATAATCAAACCCTACTCCCAAATCGCACTCTCCATCTACTTGTTTGAGTTCTCTGTTATTTAGTACATATTCAACTTCCACATTCCTAGATCCTACATGTAATACTTTACATTTGTCTAGGTTAAATCTCAATTTCGAAATGTCCTCCCAATATGATAATTTATTTAGATCCATCTGTGTTATTTCTTTTGATAAAGGTCTCACAAGTAGTTTAACATCATCAGCAAACAGTTCTATTTCTGAATTTATATTATTAGGTAAGTCATTTATGGATATCAAAAACAAGGATCCAATACTGAACCCTGTGGAACACCGGAGGGTATGTACTGTGATTCTGAATAATTGTTTCCGACCTTTACTTTCATAGTTCTATCTTTCAACAAATCCTCACAATATTTACTATTTTGTCAGTAATACCGAAATTCTTCATTTTCACTAATAAACAATAATGAGATACTGTATCAAATGGCTTGCTAAAATCCAAATATATGATATCCGCACTATCCTCCTCCATCAAACATTCATTTATAATGTCTATACTTTCCAAAACATTAGATAATGTTGATTTACCATGGACAACGCCATGTTGGTCACAATTTGTATCATCCTTTATAACATTTAATATGTGGTTTCTTATTATTTTTTCTAAATACCTTACACAAAATACATGTGAGAGAAACTGGTATGTAATAACTTTTTAAATGTATCGAACCTTTTTTATGTAGCGGTATTACTGTACCTTTTTTCTAAATATATGGAATTTCTTCACATTCCATACATTTCCTAAACAAATTAGTTATTGCATTGATTTCATTATTTTACGATGAATTTGATCAGGTCCCATACTTTTGCTAACATCAAACTTGGATAGTAATAGTGTTATGTCTTTAGGTTCTATTTTTAGTTCATCCATAATTCTTGTTGTACCCTCCCAATAACAACTCTCCTGTAGTCGACAAAATTCTTCAAAAGAATAAACAGATTGAATAAAACTTGTTCGTACATCAGCAGTTTGTACTGGTGTGTCTGTTAAATCCACTGTCTCATCATCGCTTACTGTACTCACGATTTTTTTAATTGTAGCTTTTGCTTTAACATATTTGAACAATGGTTTACAGTTGCATTTAATATTTCTAACAATCTTATTTTCGTGTTTCAACTTTTCATTTACTTCCAGTGTGTACTATTTATTTTGTTTACTTACAGCATTTTGATAATATTCCATACTTGGTATAATTCCAAATTTCCTTCAAGCTTTAATTGTTTCCTTCATTTTATGAGATAGACGATTACCGTCCCAAGGTAATTTTTCCATGTTTGGGGAATTTTATTATAACTTCTGGAATATTTGTTATTATAGATGTTATCTTCCCATTTAATTCCTTCCACATTTTATTAACATCAGTTGTTTTCGAGCTATGATTCCAATCGATATGTTCTCTTTTCTCTGACACAAACTCGTTTGTGACCTTAGACCAGATCCTCTGTTTTCTGTTCATATAATCAAACTCTGCCTTCCGTTTTACTTGAATTTCAATACATGCATGATCAGATTTACCTAACTGTGTTTTCCAATTTACATCTATTATGCATTCATTATTTGAAAATAAATCTGATCCAATGCCCTTGTTTGCAATTTATTTCCCACTAGTTTATATCTATTATCTTCTATATACTAATGCAAACCGTTTGTTGTAAATAACTCCAAATATTCGTTCTGCATTCTAAAGTGTTGATTAATTGAATTGACAGGAGACACAACTATACCCTGTAATGTGTTGCCATATTTGGCATCTAGGTTTTTTCATGTTCTGTTTCCTTGAAATGCAATGGCGGGGTGTATTTTGGTGGATGTTAGTAGAGGATCTGGTTTAGTGTGTTCATGACTGGGGCATGTGTAGTTTGTTTGTGTTGTGGTTGAAGTCAAATGCCATTGGTGTTTGTAAGAATGTTTTCTTGCTTTTTTATCTTAGAAAATATTGATTGTCCAAATATTTCACTCATATATATATATATATATATATATATATATATATATATATATATATATATATATATATATATATACATATATATTTAAGGGGAATTATTCTGTGTTTTCGTGCATGACTGCCTCCTAAACGAAGACATCATAAGAAGTGTACTTTTAATATAAATGTATTTACATGTAAAATTTGCATGTTAACATAAAAGAAGTAGTTATGTGTCTAGCTGTATCTTAAAAGATTAATGTTGATTAATAACGGAGAATATTACGGTATAGAAAGAATGCGTCACAACACTTAATTAAACCATTACATATCATGAAACAAATCTAGTCGACCACAGAGGAAAGTCGAGTTAAATAAGCACGTTGACATTTATTCTGAAGAATATATACTGTTCAAGATGTGGGAAGGTGTACTACTTTATTTAAGATATTACACAGGAAGTCAAAGTTTGTATTCGTTACTAAAAAATAATGTTACACAGAAAGTTAGTTTATCAAATAATAGTTTAATCTTAGTATATATATATATATATATATATATATATATATATATATATGTGTGTGTGTGTGTATGTTTAATCTGAACATACATATTAATCATCGCTTTATACCAAATTAAATCTGAAGAAATACATATTTTCAGTGGAAAGTTTCCTCCTTCGAAGGACATTTATAAAAACAAAATGCAATGTTATACGCCTCGTGCGATACTGAACTAGTAGGAATGTTTAGGTTAATGAAAGTTTACTGACTAACATTATTCTCTCATTTTAGTATTTAAATATATACCAGGCGACACGCGTCCCGACGTTGCCCGGGAAGGTAGATTCCCTCAGGTAATTCTTGCTTAGCCTGCTTATGATTATCCAGCGCGAACATCGACCCAACAATGTTAAAAACAGATCAGATTGATTACTTTCTGCTTGTAGACTTCTCTGTCGTAAGCCAACTGCTCTAATTTGAGCGGTGAAACAGTTAATATATACACGTTTGAGGAAATCCTACCGATAGAAGTTGTAAGGGGTTATTATAAAAAATAATGATAATAACAAAATATAAATGGCACGATTCGTATGTAAGTACAAAAAAAGGTATTCTTACTTTCAAAATCATTCCGTAGTTTCGTTTCTGTTGTGTTAATGAAATGCTGAAACAGATTTGCACATACAGCTTTTGTGAACTTGTGGCACATTTTATACCCAACCACTACGCGCCGTTAATCACATACTATGGAGTTTTCTCATGTGACGTAAATTAACTAAATAATCGTAACCATTTGATTTTAAAGAAATGTATGTGCCTTGAATATCAAAATCCAAAATATATGTATGTCTACTCTGAATATTTGCCGACTTTACAATAAATATTTTTCGTTTTATTTTTATTTTTTCTTACTTGTACAAAGTTGAATTAAGGCTAATTATATTAGAACAACATGCAATGTTATACGCCTCGTGCGATACTGAATGAGTAGGTGATCATACCTACTAAATGTTAGGTTAATAAACGTTATAGCCTATAATTGGTGTACTGACTAACATACTATTCCCGTTTTAGTATTTTAGTATTAAAATATATACTTGGCGACACGTGTCCCAACGTTGCCCGGGAAGGTAGATTAACTCATGAAAGACCTGCTTAGCCTGCTTATGATTATCCAGCGCGAACATACACCAAACAATGTGAAAAGCAGATCACAAGAAACGAATCGCTCTTTTTCAGACTGATTACTTTCTGCTTGTCGACTTCTCTGTCGAGAGCCAACTGCTCTAGTTCAAGCTGTGAAACAGTAAATATATACAAGTTTGAGGAAATACTACCGATTAAAGTGGTAAGAGGGTATTATAAAAAAGAATGATAATAAAAAAATGAGAATGGCACGATTCTTATGTATGTACAAAAAAGGTATTCTTACCCTTAAAACCATTTCGTAGTTTCGTTTCTGCTGTGTTAGTGAAATACTGAAACGAATTTGCACATGAAGCGTTTGTGAACTGGTGGCACATTTTATACCCATCACTACACGCCGTTAATCACACACAAATAAGTTGTCGCACGTGACTCAAATGAACCAAAATATCGTAACCATTTGATATTAAAGAAATTCGTCTGCTTTGAATATTAAAATCGAAAATATATGTACGCCTACTCGGAATATTTGTTGACTTTACAATAAATCTTTTTTTGTTTTATTTTTATTTTTTTACTTTACAAAGAAGAATTAAAGGGAAAAATGTTGTATTTGTTCTGATACTTTTCTTTATATTTTCTATAATCGGTCACTGAAGGAGAAATCCTTCTAGAATGCAGCAATTTTATTTTTTGTCAGAATTCCGGAATTGCCCCTCTTTTGGGAAATTAATTTTGACGACATTAAGAATCGACCTTTGTATAACTCTGCCTTCGATTTCAATATTTGCCGATTTTACAATATATTTTTCTTTTCGGTTTATTTTTAATTTTTATTTCAGTATACAACTTCATGAATATATTGTGTTGTTTAAACATGTGTAGAACGATTTCTAATTCACTGACCGAGGAAAGAAAAGAAAAATTATAGTATAGTACACGTTAACGTTAATTCTACGTTGAAAATAAAAAATAAAATAAATATATTCGGTATATATTTGCATCGAGGGCACAGTTAGAGTCGGTCAGTAGCGGGCATCAAAAGTGCTGCCTGTTAAAATTTATTTAGTATTAAATATAACATCTGAAGGAAAACAGTTTTTAAATAAGTAAATATGCAAGTGTCAATAAAAGCTGTTGTGAAAAAATAATTATATACATGTTTTAATTATTCTGTATAAATAAGTAAAAGACGCATAACGTCAAATAGAATACATGACGTCATAGAGGAATTCCAGTTTGGTCATGGAAATAATTGACGGAGTATAAAGAACTGAAACGGATACAAAAATAAACTGGAAAAACTAAATTGTACGGGAAGGACGGATCTTTCGATGGAATTTGTAAAAAGACTATTTTAAGAAAAGTATATAATCACGCGGGCAGTGGCGGGCATGTAAAGTGCTGGCGGTTTACACAGATGTAGTATTACGAATGAAATATGATAAATAACATTTAGAAAATGCGTAAATATGCTAGTATCAATTTCTCAGAAATCTGAATATCCACGTTTGTGAAATAAATAATTGTATAAATATTTTTATATTTCAAATAAAGTATGTATATTGATTAATAAAATACTTATCACAACATATTTAATATATGAAGACAGTGGTAAAGTCTTGTTTAGTCAAATATATATTTGTGACGTAAAAAAACAAAGGGGAAACTGAAAACAAATACACACATACAGCAGAACAACTAAACAGTAACTTATCTGCGCGAAGGACTGAGGTAATTGTCAAAGATATGTATTTATAAAAAGTAATTCAATAAATCGAGAAATGACCGAAGATTAAATGAATAGTTTCATGTAAACATGTTTTCCTAGTGTACGAAGAGTGTTCTTTCGCTGACCGAGAACAGAGAGATAAAGAAAAAGAAAACTCAAATAAAGCGAAAAAGGAAAAAAATACAGCAAAATGTTAAAATTAAAATCGAGGGCAGAGTTAGTGGAGGGGAATGTCGAGCATGGAAAGTGTTGCCGCTTAAAATTAATTGCGTATTACGTATGACATCTGAAAGGAAAACAATGTCACAATACCAGAAGGTTGATTATCAATTTTGTGTGAAACACACAATTGTAGATTTTTTGTTTCGTTTAAGTTATTCTATTTCTATTAAATTTTGTTAGTACATGTGATAAAAAACTAATATCGGAAAATTTCACCGAAGGTGGCGCCTGAAGTGTTAGCGGGCATGTGTTGGTTCTCAGGAACTGTTCGTCAACAAGTGTTATCTGCTATTCTGAAATAGATTTCCAGTTTTAAGTAAGTAATCTGTATTTGTTCAATGTCTCTGTAGTGCCTCACAACTGGTATATTTTTTATTATGTATAAAATGCGAAGTGAACTGAAAATAAAAGCAGTAAATACGTATAAGCAGGAATACAAAAAGGAGAATATTATCATATGAACGCTTTATTAATCGTTATTATATTATGGAAAAAGTAGGCGTTGATTTTGGGGGCGGGAGTAGTAGAGAATAAAAAGTGATTAAAGGTAGCAGCTACCTTCTCTTTTGAAGGCGTTTTTTTAGAATCAAGTATCCCGGATAAAATATAAGAAATATTCAATGAAGAATTAAGGATGGCATAATATCTTGAAACACGCGTGAGAACTTCGGCATTTTGCATAACGCATGGGTAAGCATATACAGTTGTTGTCTTCTATTTTGTTCGAATCTGGACGAAAAAAATCAGCATTATTTTTTATATATATATATATATATATATATATATATATATATATATATATAGAAAGAGAGAGAGAGATAGAGATAGAGAGAGAGAGAGAGAGAGATGGAGAGGGATAGAGAGGGGGAAGGCATTCACAGACAGATGCCTCACTGCACCAAGCCTCCTCGGTGCGGTTAGAAGTAGTGTTTCCAGGAAGAGATGCGAAATCCGAAAGCTAGATCAATTTCAAATGTCTTACTCTTGCGTCAACACACCGACTAGTTGGAATAAAATAAATTATAACCCTTGTGTTTTTTTATTTGTTTACATATGTTAACGCTACCGCAATCCAAAAGCACGCTACTCTTCATAGAAGTGTATTGCTTATGCTGAGTGATAACGTTAAATTCTCTTAGCCATTCATAGAAAATGTACATATATTCTCATCCACAGAATACATGATTATTCGTATGAAAGTTCCTCGCTGCGGTCAGACATAGACCGTGTTCTTACATGGAGACTCAGAAAGCGAACGTTAGATCACTTCCAAATGTAATCAGTATTGTCTGCCGTATTTAGCCTGTCCACTTTTACATTGCATGTTTAGTTATTACACACCTGACATTGACTTGCAATGATAGTCTACCTCGACAACATGATACATTTCAGTGTATCTACATAAAGAAAGAGCAAAATGAAAATATTATATATCGTCTTATTAGATTATTTTTTTATCTTTGAATATGTCATGTTCATCGTTTCATAAATGTATTTTTAATATAGTGGAAATTTTGTCTAATTAAATCATTTTATGTAATACTAGCAAATATATGTTTCGCCATGTTATATTTTTGCTAGGCTGAAAGGATGATATCATGATGAACTAAGTACACCACCTGACCCCAGAGGAATGAAATCATGACGAAGAACACCCCGACCATAAAAAGTAGGAGTTTATGCTGAGGAGCATAATATCATGGCAACATTAATTGTTCATGAATAATGCCGACATTTATTTCACTCTAAATAAGTTAGGTGATTGATATAGTAATTCACTCGAAATAGAAAAGGTATTTTCAGAGTCCTATTTGAGTCGCGTGAATTGAACGAAAATAAAGGAAGAAAGGCCAACGTGGATGTTTTTTATTCTTTATTTATTGGGCGAGAAATATTGATAACAGAAGTGAAAGAAACTTTATATAACAAATATTTACAATTTAAACAGAGAATGACATTTTATTGTTTTGCATTTTAAGTGAAAAACATTTTGATTTCAGACGATGTATATTTATAATTTTTCAGGAAAACATCTTGAACTCTTACAGAGATCATTCCTGGGATGACGCTCTTATGACAACAGACACTATACTACACTACCCACCCCATCAAAAGTTATTCCGATGCAATCGATTTTTTTTCATTCATTTAAAAATGACAAGTCACAAAACATTACTTTTTTGTGTTCCTTTGCCTTTTGACTAAGATTAAAATGTATCTGTTCTCAACATCTCAGCAACATTTGGCATTTAACTAATGCCAGAAGTAAAGTATTCTCCTTGAAATTGAAATTCCCAAAAAGTTTTTAAAATGTTATTTTTATAGAATGTATGTATATAATAAATAATTATCAATAATGATAATAATAGTACTATCAATACATTATAATAATAGCACTATCGATAAAATGATTTCCTATATAGAAGAACATTTGGCAATATAAATTAGAAATGTATATTACTGTATATTAATTAATTGGAAACTTCAAAAATAAAGAAATATTCAAATGGGCAATATCGAATTTATCAGAGGTAGTTTGGAGATGACTATATATACGGCACCTTGAAATAATTTAATGTCAGTAGAATTAAATAACCATGTGTGGTTTTGATGTAATATAGTTAGGATTGAAAATGAAACACTTTATATGAAAAAAGCAGAGTTATTGCTAGCAAGATAAAGATATCGAAAAGTAAAATTTTAAATGTCTATTCCATCAAGACGGAGGTAATTTCTAATATGTTGATTATCACGAGTGGCAGCATGGAAGGAACGCCTTCCTTTCAACTTGCGCTGCTGGAGGACGTCTAACCTTTCACTGGTCTGTTTTCATTATCACCAAGTAGCATTTGACAGCGATAGTCATTGTACTTTTGGTGGAGAATTTATTTCACCTACATATCATTTACGCGTTGATTGTAACGAAACTCTGACATTTATTTAACGGAAGTTCTATCAATAGTGATGGAACTGTAAAAGGTTTATAAACAGCCTCAAAGAAAGCAGACACGATTATAAATGTTAACAATTATCAGAAAAGAATACGTCGAATATTCTGTAAGATCTGAAAAGCAAATAGTAAAAAATAAGTTATGAGAATGGTATGAGTAAAAATAACACATTTTATATTAACACACGACGATATGCTGCTAATGAAACTTGATCAAAGAAACAGGGAAAATAGACAAAGTTCATTTATGCATTTTTTATTAAGAAAGTTATTAGTAATTAGCATTTCTGCATGTCCTGCGTCCTCAAACTAAATATTAATAGCCAATTACACTCCAAGAAACAATGAATGATGAAAAGGATTTCAAACTAATTCATCTTAACAGAGACATAATAGGTTTATTTAATCAATACTGATTAGATTGCAGTAAAAATATGAAACCTAAGTAAAAAATCCAGAACTTTATTCACATTTCTGAAAATATGACTGAATTCGGAAAAAATCATAATTGCCCTTTATTGATTAAATAAATCTAATTTAAATATCAAGATTTTAGTTGATTATTGAATTTGATAATGCTGCTATGACACGTAGCGCAACGGAGAGAGTATTAAAATTCAGTTCAAATTATTGAATAAAGCATGCTTCCCCAGAGACTTTTCTTTTTTCAAATAAACATATTATTTATTTAAATTCAAATTTCCGATTCACACAGGAATCTTCATCAGGATAATAGATACTTTTTTATTCTCATTTTTTCAACGATATGTATCGCTTGATCTTGTGCATTTCAATTTCAAAAACCGTTCTAAATTACAACTGAAGCACAAGATCAAGCGGTATCATGTTCATTAAAAAAAGAAGAAAAACAAATATTATCATGATAAAGATTCCTGTGCGAATCGAACATTGGAATTTTAATACATAACATGTTTATTTGAAAAAAAGAAACGTCCAAACCTCTTACTGTATTGTTGATTATCTAACTTACATTTTCCCTTATCTTTGTGTTGCCTCTGACCTTGGTAAATTCTTACCCATGAAAATATATACAAAGACAGGTCTGAGATCTTTTAAGGTTCTCTCTGAGAATGTAGTTTTTTGTGATGATAAACAAGATTATTGCTAAAGTAAGACATTATATCGTGTATATTATATTATAATCCAATGTTTGGTATACACATTAGAATACGATAGAACTAGATGTCTCTAAGGATGAGAATAACATAAGTTATGCATTGATTCGACAATTATTATTTGTTTGTGCTGCTCAAATAAATTATATTAGACTAAACAAACTTAAATACACGACCATTAAACGTTTCTCACATCTTGATTAATTTACAGTCTGCTCTACGATCTGAAAAAACGGAGGGTAGATTTTGAGTAACTTCACCTTCCTTAATTTATAGTATACGGGATTTCCCACTTGGAGATCAACCTCACTTCGGTTCTCGTTTATTCGCGCATTCGTCTTTGTCTTTGCCCTCTTGGACCTTTGTTTCATCTGGGTGAACATCTCATGTGTCTGTTCTAATATCAATTAGTGGTTGTCCTCTCATCTGCATGATGGTTTACGTTTGTAAATGTGTAGGACCACGTCCTGACCGAACAGTGCGGACTTAGTTTAGCTAATCTATAGGCCAGGGTCCAGTGGAATTTCCCCCCCTCCCTTTGTGTTACTTTAGGTATGGTCACGTATTGTATGCTCAACCCTTCTAGTGTCTCCCACATCACCTGGTTTACGTTTTCCTGTCTATTATATGTGACTAGCTGTACAGGGGCTCCATTATTGGGGAATATATCCCTAAATATAAGGTTTGACACTGCGCCTTTTCATTTTTTTGTGATACTGCTCCAAAGTCTCTGGACTGAACACTCAAGGCACAAGCAACCTCGGGATTCTACTCTCTCTGCTTGTCACTACTTAAGCTCATTTATTATACACTCGGAATTTCGTACTCACCGTTCTACTCAAGATACTGTCCAAAGGGGCGTGAACTAAATACGCCTATCTTTGGTATGTCCGGATTCTAAAGATTGAACATAAGTATTAGTCCAACTTTTGCACCGCGTATAAAATCGCGTAAGATTTATTTTCAGTTATCAACCATCTCCACTGTGTTTCGAAGAGCCGAGTAAGTCCGGTGGGCACAACCACTATTCAGCTGGCAACTGCCGGTATATCCCGACAGTATTAGGAGCACCGACGCTTCGGTATAAATGAAAGCCCGTTACGTAGTTTTCCCTATCAACACTCCGCAGATAAGCTTTATAGGTCCGTCACCAGGGAAACACTGTGTGTTTTCCTGTCTCTCTATCCCCTGTTTTGTTTCCGAGCACCTTACTTTCTCTATGCCATAACGCGCTACTATAGATATGAGTACTGGGAGCAGCAATTCACCCATCGTCACGTCTCTGGGTTTCGTTTCCGTAGGGAACGAACGAAACTTTGTCTCCCACGGGTGTGCCTCCCATGGAAACAATCTCATCACTCTTGAGCTTACATGACCTGTTATCCAACAGCACCAGCACCTTACGGGAAAATTGCTTCTGCTTGCCCGTGCATCATATCACGCTTTGTTTTCAGTGGGGCCGCCTGGCGTTTCCTTTCGCGTCGGGTGACCCGTTGCTGTTTATTGTGGCTTTTATCATAGAGCAAGGTGTCTTTATTTTCTACCACCCCATACCACCAGCTATTGTGCGCAGACTGACCACATCGGCCACAGCTCGGCCTTGCTAATCGAGGCGGTGTTCTCCAAGTATTCAACAATCTTTTCGTTGGTACCGTTCACTTCGGCACATTCAACTCACTAGTCCTCACCCCTGTCTGGGTGGGCTTATAATAGTCCTGAGAAAAATGTTCCTGTCTGGGTTAAATTCTAACCCTTTACAAGACCTACTTCTACCTTCATTTCTGGACTCGAAACTTTTACTTCCGTTTTCCTTCTCTTTTGGCCCCGATTCCTCCACGTTCACCCCGCTCTTTCCTAGAGCCGCTTGCAGTCTATTGTAAAATCTCAGGTCTCAGGAATAATATATATATATATATATATATATATATATATATATATATATATATATATATATATATATATATATATATATATTGGTGCATATACACTTAATTTGATATCTACTGAACACAGATGTATTCACATTTGTGTTATATAGCAGTAATGGTACTGAATTACTGATATTACAGATTCAGTCGAGCAAAACATGTTACTTCATATATATACCTATATACCCATATATTAATAAATGTGTGTATGTATTTAATATCTAACGACGTATTTTGATGGAAGTGTAAGTATGAATAAAGACGCGCTTTTGTTAGCTATATATTTGATAGTAACATAACGAAGTAATAAGCAGGCCATTTTATCAAAGAAGTTGGAAGAAGCCACTAATATGTATTTTTCTCAGCGAGTTCGATACGCGTGTTCACATAATCAGCTCCTCGGTCCGTTGCAACAGAGGCGCGATTCATCCGTGTTATCGATGAGTATTAGCATAGGTAAGAATACACCCTGATATTTTGAATTATTACGCGCAAGGGGATGATGTGGTTCTTCCTGTGACTAGATATGGTTATTATTCTTGTATCGTATTACAACAACGCAACCACCCCTCACACACACATACACTATCTCTATATACCTGATTAATATACATGTTAATCCATCAATATTTAACCATATATAGACGTACTCACATATACAAATACTCACATATACATATCTATATATACACATATTCTGATCTCCTTTTTCGTTTATAGCTTACAAACAAGATTAAGTCCTGTTATTTTTAAGACACCCCTCGTATATATATATATATATATATATATATATATATAGAGAGAGAGAGAGAGAGAGAAAGAGAGAGGGAGAGAATGGTGGAGGGAGAGAGGACTATTAGATTGCTATAACAATGCAAGAAATGGAAATATGTGGGCGTTGAGAAGTAAGACAAAACCAAGTGATTTTTTAAAATATATATATATTTTTAAAAAAATTCTTTTTTATTGCAAATCTGACTTGATTAGGCAAGGCTTCAACACTGTGATGGTCGTGTTTCATAATATTTCAAGGAAGACCTCTTTATTAAATAGTGGGTGTTTAAAATCTGCGGAATGGTAATATTGCTTATAACGCAGTAAATATTAATATCCATAGCAAATGGAATAAACTATAAACAAATGCTTATTTTTCCTCAATATTTCATATTTGACGTAACTGATGAAGGTTTATATTTGTTTGAATTAAATTGTCTATTTAAATATATATTTTGTGGGAGTGGTAGAGATAGAGGTAATAGCTAAGAGCGGTGTACAATTATTATTTTGCTAAAAATAAGTCAACAAGCAACATAAATCTGGGGTTGCTTAGAACTAATGCCCCAACTTTGAACCCCCAAATGTTCTTCTTATTATTTTATTATTTTCTTGTGGTTCTTTGTTCTTCTTTTAAAAAAATATTATTATATTTTTTCAATTATTAAATTAAATAATTAAAAAAATTATCAAAATTTGCAGAAATTTACGTTTCGATTTATGTAAATTATAATAGAAAATATCTTGAACATTTTAAATTCAAATATTGATAAATGATTTTCAGAATACGTTTCAGAATAATGAGAAATTATTTTAATTTCTAAGTTTCAAATCAGTTCAAATAATTTTATCAAAATAAATTAAAATATGATGATGTTTAACTCATTTTCATTATATATATTTAATTGTTTTAGATAAAATTCGATTATGACCGAAAGGTTCAAACCTATTTCTCTGTGGAAAAAATAGAATGAAAAATCTCTTCACTATGGCTAAAAACCACATAAATTCTGTAAATTTTTACATTTCAAGAAATAGTTTTTACTAATCTATTGAAATATAAATAACACTTGTCTGCTACTATTTCAAAGATCTTTAGACACTGAATAATAAAACAATTACGTACATTTAATAAAGGAATTAAATAATTATCTAAAAAATGTCCGGGCGATCAGGATAGTAACAGTTGGTTTGCCGACAGAAAACTATATATGGAATATCATAATAGCTATAATATTTCATTTTATTAATTTCATCTAGTATTTTCAATTGTATATAAAGTGTATGTATTGTGATAGAAAACCATCTGTAAGATCGTTTTCTAATAATTTCTACTAATTTGTGTACTTTTTTATAAGAATAAATATAAACAGATACTCTATTTCTATTAAACAGTCGGTTTTACAGTTGTAATTGGTCGCCATAAAATTGTATTACTTTATCTGATTTTAAAGTGATATTAAAATTCTTTCAATAGCGACGAATATTGTTTTGGTTTTAACATTCATATTTTGTTTTAATTAAAAAATATAAACTTTAATTGTGACAATTACATTTAATTTCTCCAAAGTGACACTGGAAACTGAATTATTGTATGTTAGTAAAACCTCGATTACGTCGCATAGTGGATTGTTTGTTGCGGTGAACATCCGGTGTGTTAATCTTTTTGTTAAACTGTTGCCATACCACACATTTGAAGCTAAGTGTTAGTAAAATTCAAACTACTTATTAAAATATATTTTCCGAATATTCCTGTGTTTCTATTTTTCCAATTTTCTTTTTTTTTAAGATTAAAATATAATTAATTTCTTACGCTTCTGAGTACACGATGCGTCAATTATCATTTTAAACTTATTAAGAAAAAATTGTTCAACTTGAATATTTAACAACATCGTGTAGAACGTGGTGTCTCAAAATCAACAATAATGCTTTTTGCGCGTGCCATACATATTCTAAAATATTTATTTTTTAATTTTTACTTTTGGGATGTACCATCGTTATACAACTATATCCAGCTAAAACATTTATTTCTAAATATTATTATGGAGAGGCCTTTTAATACATGAAGATTTGCTAATAATTTTAAAGCAAGCTAAATGACTCTCTATGCGACAGTTAAACTACTTCCAAATTCTTTTCAAAGTTCAAACACGAAGTAATGGATTAATAATTTTGGCTATTAACAAAATATTAAAATGGCTGACTTGTTTACGAAGACGCTGAAATACACTTTGATGGATTTAATCTCGTAATTAGATTTTACTTTACTACTTTTTTATTAATATAATAATTAGAATAGATGGTACTTTGGGGGTTTACGGACCGGGTTGAAATAACATCACTATTTCGAAAGCCATTCTTAATATGGTGAGGGCGATTTTGCTAACGATTCTGTACTTTCACCTAACAATTTAATGAACAAAACATATCGTAAAAATGTAATTAATACAATCATACAATACGTTTTAGTTTTTGGTTAAGGGGGGTAAACCCGTATTTATAACTATATCCCCCGCAAAAACGGTTCTAAATTCCATTTTCAGACGATATTTATTTCATAATTACCGAATCTTCCCACTTTACCATTTACCATTGCCTGATTTTTCTTTATCAGATTTTCCTTTCCGAATGCTCCTTTGTTTACGTAGCTTACCCGAACGTTGCGACGCTAATTTCACGGAAAATGGTTCAGGATGGATAGAAGTACGAGAATCTATAATGTACACTTGGATATCTCGTTACAAAATAAGTAATTGAGTTTTGAGCGTCAAATAATGTTGATTATTTCAGCAGACAGTTCGCCATTATTTTTTTACTCATATTTTAGATTACATTCTACTTCTTTAGTAAGTCCTCAGAAATATATGGTTAACATTTGAATTTTTCATGAGATATCTGATTAAAGATTATCTTTAACTCTCAGAGCTGTTGTTATTAAATCAATGGAGAATATTACTTTTCTTTCACCCCACAATTACTTATATATCTATATAATAGTTTATATTTCTTGTGGTTTTCTTCTAGTTTGATCGTATTCTAGGAAAATAATTAATCTGGTCTGGTGGCATATCTAGTTTACAGCTGTTACTATTCTTGGTAGCGCCCGTGTCGAATGGATCTTATTTGGGCTTCGAATACTATGTGATCTTGAATATTTGGTCAGTGTTTACTTGTAAGGCGAAGTATTCGAATCTCAGTCTATTCTGACAACC
>OY744515.1:267620611-268043111 GCA_963556195.1 Sepiola atlantica
AAAAGAGAATTGGACTATTCTATTAGTATCAGTTGTCTCCTGAGACGTAATTGGAAGCGTCGTTTTGATAGGTTTATGATCACTTCAGTATTTTGCATCGGATGATTTCAAATTCGGAAATAAAATGCTTTAAAATAAGACCTTAAATAAAAGGTATTTTATCCGCCACACTAAAATCGTTTCTCTTAATCTAAACGAGACAATGTGAATAAAGAACTTGAATGAAACGTCAGACGAGACAGATATCTGCTTTTTTATCTTTCTTTTATAGTAACCACTTTTGCTTCGGGAGTTGACTTCGTTTTACGTATATAAAAAAGTTTCTTCTTTTTTTATAAATTAAAGGGAAGTTTTATACAAAAAAACGTTAAATTGTGCCTGAAGTTTCTGTTCTTCGCGAAACGTAGACACAAATAATTGATTTATTTAATAAAAAACAAAGAAAAGTGAACTTTTCAAATTGACGAAATTGCTTTAGATTCGTTTCAATCAATTTTGTTTTCGACTATCAGAGTGATTTATTTAATTCGATTTATTGACATTGTTGGGATATCCATCGATGGAAAATCCAAGTGTTTATCTTATTTACATGTTTTGGGGAGGAAAGCACTTCTTGGTTGCTGCCATTCTAACAAAGATTCGTCATTTGAACTCGTAAAACTTCGCAAAACACTTGTTTTTGTAGTCTGTAAGATGATGAGAATTTCAACTCGTTATATGATCAACTTGGGGTAGACGACTCAATCTCTCTTCTATTGGGCGCATGGCTTATTGAATATAGGATGTGAAGAAATATAAATATTGGATATTAATCTACATATTTTGATGTTTTTTTAAATGAAAACTGCTCCAGATCATGTATAACGACACTTGGCGTAAAACGCTAACAAGAACGAAATATGATCATCGCAAAAGCAAGAGATGATTAAAGAGATAGGTAGGTGAAAAACAGTCAGCAGGAAGAAAGTTCCACAAACCTGCAGTTTTTTAGAAATAAGCCACTTGAATAGGAAGCTGTATTACAATGAGGTATGAAAACATAGAATTGATGATGAATAATGGACCAACAAGTGAACGAGCTGAAACATGCAGGGAATAGATCACATAATTCTGATGAGCACATACCATGATCGTATTTATAGAAAAGACTTGAACTAGCAACATGACGTATATAATAGAGATGGTGCAGAGAAGAAGAAAGAGTGGGGTCCAGAAATTACAGATACGTTACTGCACATTATCAAGAACTCTCAAAGGGGGCAGAGATTAACCAACCCACATAGGACAACATAAAGAATAGCCTAAAGTGAGAGAAATTGTTTGGGCAATAGAGACAACCGAATTGAGGAAAGGTAGAAAAAGTAATGGATATAATGTATGAACTGCAATAATGATTTGATGAGAGAGAACTTTCAGAGTCGATTTATCTTCAAGAGCAGAGCCATTCATGAAAATCTCAGAGAGAGAAACAAAGAAGCGTCTATACAGGATTAAACGAAACACGCCATTTCGTACCCCAATCCAAAACTGAACTCAGTTCAACTTCCAGATCAGTTGAAAATTTCGACTGACTAGTCTTCAAAAACTATAGAAGACAAGCAGGACGATACTTAGTTAGGTCAGACCGATCACGAGCAGTTTTAATGATAGAGATAACAGAGGAACCCTTCCAACAAGAGGAGGAACACGACTGAGACAATCAGAGATTAACTAATTTACAGATGATACAAGAATGTTCAGGAGCCCAACGCTTAAGAACGACAATGGGAATTGAATCAGGACCAGAAGCCCTAGCCTGGTCTTGATCAGAAAAAAATTTAGCAACCACCTTTAGAATAATGATGACAGAATAAATAGACTGATAAGCTTTAAAAAAAAAATCAGGAATAAAAGCACCCGAATCATGAAGAGAGAAATTCTCAGAAAATAGACGAGCAAAAGGATAAGTCTTGTCCTTAGAATATAGAATAACCTGAAAGCTATAAAAATGGGGAGGAAATGCAGACTTGCCACGATTTATAACACTATAGTTTTTCTCTAAAAAATCACGAGAGTCAACTCTTTTGAGATAAGATAGATTCACGGATCTTTTGAGAATAGCTAGACTCAGAGAGTGTTCTATTGTCATCATAGCTATCTCTGTAAGATTGTGTAGAAGTCTCAACACAACCGTGACTATTCTGATTAAAGGAATTGTTACGATGGGCAATCGCGGAAGCACAAACAGATGAAACTCATGGAAGAAAATGAGGTTCGGTTTAAAATGTACGATTGGGAATGAAGGTGTAAATTAAAAGAAGAAGCCAGTCAGTAACCTCCTCAGCAGCATCATTAGGAGACACACTAAATATAGGACCCTATGGAACGTCACATAGGACGTTGCGAAGCCTATCCAAATCAGTCATTTTTTAGATGAACGTCTACTTATAGGAGAATTCACCGAGAATACACTTCAGCATTAGCAACAACATGATCAAATCAACCCAATGAAGGAGATAAGGAAATAGAACATGAGTCAGAAAATAAAGTGAAAAAAATATCAAATATAGATTGTTGATGAATATCATTATCAGGAAAACGTGTAGGTATCTGACAATTTGTCATGAGACAGAACAGAAAAGGTTAAGACAGATTTCATGAGCAAGCTCTCTGTGCTTAGAGTAGGAAAGCTAGTCAGAATGATGAGGATGGAAGTTACAAACACACAAAGATGGAGTCGACGGGTGCATTTGCAATGCATCACCAATACTGCTGTATATAGCATCAACACAGAGCACCCCCTGAGACTCAAGGCTGGGGACACGTGCATTAAGTATATCCTTGCGTTGAAAAAGCAAAACCATGCATATGCGCAAAAGGGCCTAAGCAGGCGAGAGGAAAATAACCAACCACATGTAGATTGTTTCTATCAGTAAAAACATCCAGATTAGTCTCACTAAGAGCAAGGATGTAAGGGGATTTGCCCAGGAGATATCAGGAAGAATTGACCTGCGAATAATGTTGCTATAGGAAATAGTAAATTATTTGTTGTGTGAAAATGTCGAAGGGAGAGAAAGGCAGACTTCCATTAAGACCAACGAAACCTGAGAGAGACCAACCACCAGTATCCAAGAGAAAGGCAGACTTTTTTTAGACCAACCAAGCTTGAAAGAGCAGCATCCAATCCCCGTGACCCCAAACAGGCTAGCTAAAAAGACAAGCTCTTTAGAGGGCCATTAAGTGGGGGGAGGGATACTCGACTGGCTGACAAAAAATATACCTCTAAACTGCTACGTGTCAGTAATACATTACCCTCTGGGTATATAGAAGCGTTTGTCTTAAAAGAGAAGGCTAATAGGAACACAGGTGGCAAATATATAACGTTTAGTGTATTTGGAGTTTGCTAGGGCAAACATAAAAATAAGTTAGAAAGACATGTAATACATCACGGTTCAAACTAAACGCAACCAATGAATGGATCCTAAACAAGAATTTCAACAGTTGAATTAGCTAGTTTTAACACTCAAAGCTGGTTCGAGTTACGCCCGGTCAGGACGTAATTTTCCGATAAGTTTAACGATTGTTATTCTAGGTAACGTGTTCAATAGAAACGAAACAATTGTGTGTGATCCTATTGCAACAACAAAACCAAAACAAAAACACATAAAATACATATTTACGTATAAGTTCAATTGTGTACATTTTATTTTAGTCAGTATTGGTGAGGAACATACTTCTAGTAATAAGTATATTTAAAAAATACGTCTGATGGTCTGATAAAGGTGGTATTTTTACTATCTAGATAGTTAAGTCATAACTAAGGTGGTAATTCTATACTTAATAGATAGTTAAGTCATAAATCAGGTTGTAGTTTATACTTAATAGATAGTTAAGTCATAAATCAGGTTGCAGTTTATACTTAATAGATAGTTAAGTCATAAATCAGGTTGCAGTTTATACTTAATAGATAGTTAAGTCATACAGAAGGTGGCAATTTATACTTAATAGATAGTTTAGTCATAAATTTGGTGGAATTTATACTTAATGGATAATTAAGTCATATTATTAATTATGTTCTTAATATTCTGAAATCCTTATTACTGCCTACGTTTACAAATCGATTGGTTTGAGGTGACTATATCACATGAAACTGTATAGTAAGAACTAAATAGTAATTTATTCACCTAAAAATAATATGCGCATAGCTTATTACATTCTATTTAATTTCTGCCATCAATGTTACAAATTTCATAAAAATATGTTCACTCATTGTCGAATTGTAGTAGTGTGTCAAATTTAATGTGTGCCTCTGTTTGTAAAAGGATCTCTACTTAATCGTTGACAGAAATACATAGGTAATAAGATGGTCAGCAAAATAAGAAGTTAGAGTAAGCACGTGTTAATTATAAACAACACTTAAAATGTAAATCCACGCAATAAGTGTGACAATTTCTCCGGGTATTAAAACACAAACGTTGGTATATAGCTAACATCTCCTAATTAAATGTTTCTGCTGTGTCTATTGCGTTATTAGTGACACAATCTATCACAAACCCAGCTTCATTAAAGCTAGATTCGGCTATCTTCCAAACGCATCGATCAATATTCTTTTTATGAGAAAGGACTTGGATGGGTGGAGAGTTTGCAGTCAGCTGAGCTGCATTTCTTATTCTAGATGGGTGCACTTGTGCTCAATCGACTTATATCAGGTACGTTCTTTTCACCGATAAGGGTGTATGACTTCCACAACCTTGCGGTCATGTCATCTTGTCCTGCTGCCTTGCTCACCTATATCCATTTGAGAGTTCCATTTATTTCCTCCGTGATCATTAATTGTACTGGATCAAGCCCATAGGTCAGGTGGCGTTGATAACATCTTCTATTGGTATGTGGGAAACAGGTAAGAAATCTTCTCAAATCAATTTCACCAATGTTATGTGGCCAGTTTTCGGTCGTCGATGAGTAATTCATACTTGTCATTTACACCCACAAACTTTCCATCTCATGTTTGATTATGCCGGGTTCTTGTCAAGCGGTAGACGCGATATTAACCATCACATGGTTAAGAACTGTGTAGTGTTACGGAAATTACTTTCTTTACTGTTCGCTTTGCTTTGTGGCATTTCCGCCAGTTTATTTTGTCTTAGCTTCGAGGAACAGTGATAGAACCGTTTCCTCTCGATTACCTTATTATTCTTCACTTCTTAGGTCACGATCCACGCGTCAATTTTCAATCTGCCCCCTGTATGGCTAACCAGAATTGTTTGGTAGTAAATAGAAACGATTTTATGACCTTTCCGTCAGTTACAATCCTGCAGTATGTTCTCTCTCATCTACTGTTTGTCTCTCCCTACTTTGTTCTCAGACTGTTGCGTCGATGCCACCTGCCCTGATGTCTCGCTTGAATACATCCTAATAGCCTAGGGCATGTGTTCCTACTAGTCTTGAACCGGTTGCGAGCTCAACACAAGAATATCTTTTTGAATATTCCAATTATTTATTCGCCTGTCATGGCTAAGCCACAAGATTCGTTGTTGGGAGAGCAATGTTTGAAATGTTCGCTTGATCGAGGACGTTCTTCTTTGAAACTTCATTCTGCCAGGTAATTGCGAGAATTGACTTGAGGTTTAGAGGTTGGAAAGTGTTGAGTCTGCTCCTTTGGCTGGAGTAGAGTGCCCAGGATTTACATCTATAGAGCAGCATACTGAGTACACAGACCTGGTACACCTTCACTTTGGCCTTAGTGGTCAGTATCTTATTTTACTAAACTCTGTTCTTCAATCCAGCCATAGCTGTCCCATAACCGATACGTTGGTAGAGTTCTGCGCCCAGCGAGATATTGCTGGATATTGTGGAGCTGAGGTATATGAAGTCCTCGACGGTCTCAAGGGTAGTGTCGCCAAGGGTCATTTTTTGAGGACTAATTACATCTTGGGTTACATCTTGGCCGATGATGTTAGTCTTTCGTAGGCTGATAGTTATGCCTAACTCTCTGGTAAGGAGGTAAACTCCATCCTCCGACTTATTGAAGCGTAGGACTACAAAGTAGAGAAGCCTAAAACGTGTCGGAACAAGTACGCACACTCTTTCCCCCCGCTCCTGATTAGACAATAGTATGAGGACGAGACATCGTACTGTACGCTACCCTGCAAGTGCCAATGAAGAGATGATTCTTTTCAGGAGGCTGGGAGACATCCAATCTTCTACAGAAGAGTGAAGTCCTTTTATGCCGACAACGTCAAAGGCATTGATTAGGTTGACGAAAGCGCTGTAAAGTGGTTGTCTCTGTTCATGGCATTTTTTCTGGAGCTGACGCAGGGAGAGATCATATCTATATTTGATTTCCTGCTCTAACCCCACACATGCTCTGATATTATATGCAGCCGGCAATGGACGATACGAATGAAGACTGTTCCAACAACATTGAGGAGGAATATTATTGGAGCCCTTGTTTTTTTTCACAGACCTGACTCCGTTTAGTCGGGTCGTCTAAGAAGGACGCGAACAGGATAGGGTATTTAACATACTTTCCATAGTTTGCGACGATGTTACTGACCGTTCTATTGCCATTTCTATTTTTATTTCAGTTATTATTGGATAGACGGTTTAAAAGCTTCTTATTTTATGAATATCTACTTCAGATATCCATGAAATAAAACAATATTTGAAACAATAAATAAGTAAATAACATTCATATTAAAAATAATATTTGCATCAACAAAAGTAAATGTTTAGTCTTTTCATTTCATCACTTGTTTTAATTCATCTAGGGATGATTTTTCTAGACATATAAAGTGTTTAAATTATAATATTATTCTGAGTGAGTTTGTATATGAATAATCCGGTTGAGAGCTGGAGTGACAAAGATAGATTCTGTAGTCATATGATAATAAAAAGAAAGATTCTGTAGTCATATGATAATAAAAAGAAAGATGATGAAAGTTATTAATTATTGCAAACTTAATAGCTCAACTCTAAGTAGTGTTTACATTTGTTTTTGTTTGAAATATTTAAATGAAAACTTCTTACTTCAATATTCTGTTTGAATTTGTCTGGTCGTTTTGAGAAAAAAACTTGACAATCGTTAATGTTTTTTTGTGATTTAAACAATAACAACTTCATGGAGACGAATGCGTTTCACAAATGCGAACTGCGGCGTGATTCCTTGATGTTTTTTTTAAATAGAAAATATATGGAATGGAAAATGTAGATGGAGGTAAAGTGAGGGATAAACGTTGATGTGATATAATGCTGCAAATTGTCCGTATTAGAACATGCAACTACATTGATATATGTAATTATTGTTTCAGTATTTACGTAGACGTCAATAATGTAAAGCATGTGTGTATATATACGCTTAGTATGTAGTGATTTCATCTTGTTTAAAAAATTGAAATAAATATGAAAATGCTGTGTTTCTTTAAATCTGACTATTCAATACTAGTATACAATTGTTTAATGAAATATGATTGGGGTGGAGGGTGAAAGAATTATAGTAATCAAAAGCGGGGTGCATCATATGTGACTGACTAAAGTTAGTAAAATACTACTGTATATATTTCCTTTTCACTTTTATTAGAACGACGTGTGAATAAAATCTGACAATTGTCCAGATGGATATACACCTAAAACAGTTGATGAGTTCGATAATACTCTAACTCTATTATTTAAGAGAAAACCATTTGTCCCGTACAAACAAACAAGGTTTAGTGTTGGTTATACTGAATACAAACAAGTAGCAGGATATATGATACTTTTATGCAAATATGAATCAAACGTATCTATTCTTCTTCTTTGCGTGTTTTTTAAGTATGTGGTCATACTAGGATTTTGAAGTATGTGGTCATACTAAGATTTTGAAGTATGTGGTCATACTTCAATTTTGAAGCATGTGGTCATACTTCAATTTTGAAACATGTGGTCATACTTCAATATTGAAACATGTGGTCATACTACAATTTTGAAGCATGTGATAATACTACAATTTTGAAGCATGTCGTCATACTACAATTTTGAAGCATGTGATCATACTTCAATTTGGAAGCATGTGGTCGTACTACAGTTTAAAAGCATGTACTCACACTACAATTTTTAAGCACGTTGTCATATTGCGATTTTGAAGAATGTGGTCATACTACGATTGTGAAGCATGTGGTCATACTTTAATTTTGAAGCATGTGATTATACAAGTATTTTGAAATATGTGGTCATACTACAATTTTGAAGCATGTGGTCAGACTACAATTTTGAAGTATGTGATTATACTACAATTTTGAAGCATGTGGTCATACTACAATTTTGAAGCATGTGGTCATATTACGATTTTGAAAAATGTGGTCATATTACGATTTTGAAGAATGTCGTCATACTACGATTTGAAAGCATGTGGTCATACTACGATTTTGGAGCATGTGGTCATGTTACGATTTTGAGGAATGTGGTCAGATTACGATTTTAAGCATGTGGTCATACTTCAATTTTGAAGCATGTGGTCATACTACAATTTGGAAGCATGTGGTCATACTACGATTTTGTAAGCATGTCATACTACAATTTTAGAAGCATATTGTAATACAACGATTTTAAAGCATATTGTCATACTACGATTTTAAGCATGTGGTCATACTACGATTTTGCAGCATGTGGTCATACTACGATTTTAAATCATGTTGTCATACTACAATTTTGAAGTATGTGGTCATACTACGATTTGTAGGCATGTGGTCATACTACGATCTTGAAGAATGTTGATTATACAAGAATTTTGAAAGCATGTGGTCATACTACGATTTTGAAGCATGTGGTCATACTACAATTTTGAAGCATGTGGTCATACTGCAGTTCTAGAACATGTGATAAAACTACAATTTTGAAGTATGTGATCATACAATACTTTTGAAGCATGTGATAATACTACAATTTTTAAGTCTGTCGTCATACTACAATTTCGCAATTTTTAATCAGTCTTTTGCATTAGTGTTTTACTCTATATATTACGTATCTATTTTTAAAATATCCATTACAGATGAGTAACTAATGAACTATTCCTCATAGGTCAATTGCCACGTAGATGAGTATGTTTTTCTAGGTCGTTTGCTAAGATATTACGCCTCAACTAATCTGATGAGATATTATTTTCAATTTCTGAATGTCGATTGTTTTATTAGATAAATAAGATCGAACATATCAGGAAAGGCAGTGTTATTTTAAAATGGTGAGTAAATTAAGTTTAATCAGCTGACGTAACAAGATGCAGGTAGATCATACTGACTATATCCCCTTCAGCGTGAAAACCAATCGACAAATGAATATATTTAATCGTCTACAGTCTTCGTGCTAAGAAATTACTCCAGATATGTATGAAGACATAGATAGGCCACAGCACGGTTGGGAACAAGGGATTCAAATTCATAAATGCTCATGAACAATATTTATTTTCATAGATATATACATTTGTTCTCAGTATATTCATTATTATTATGATGTGCATTTTAATGCAACATATCTAACGCTATTTGGTCTTAGTTTGCTTATTATAAACCCGACGTTGCTTAGCATTAGATGTTAATATAAACTTCATCGTTGTTTTCCTTTTAGATTATTTGATCAACTTATAGTTTGAAATCTTGATAACTTTAGCAAAAACCCTTCGTATATTCTCGCTTACATTTGAAACTAGTTAAACTCAATTTCTCATCTATGTATTCGTTTGCTCAACATATTGACAGAATCATTACTGTATGGTTTCCATTAAGTTACACACTAATGTTATAGGATCGCTTACGCACATAGAATACTGACGATAAGGACATACATTGTGCTAGAAAGAAATAATAAAGCTAAACCAAACAACAAAAAGAAATATTTTTTGACAGAGTTAATTTAGCTTTAAAGTCTATCTTTTTGTTTTGGGATAACACTAGTAGGATTTGCTATGCTAGCTTTCTGATTCAAAACAAGCGTATAAAATGAATAAATTGATAGAGAGATATAGAAAATAAGTAATACTATTTATAAGAGTTATTACTCACCATTAGCTTGTTCTGACTTGAAAAATGTAGACCGCAAGAACAGTCTGTCTGTAGATGACTATATATAGCCTGTCTTCTTGGGTTGAGCACTGACGTTAATAATATCGCTTTCTACAATTAAACGATATGCAAACTTCATCGTAAATGAAAAATCGATCACTCTAAAGTGTTGGTCAATGATTATATGAAAAGCATTGTATAAACACATTGTATATATCATTTATCACCACGACCATATTAAGTCCTATTTATTGGAGCTGCTGACTATGTTAAACTCTCTAGCTTGGGATGGATGCCAGTCTTGCCACACCAAAACTTGTGATACAGGGAAACAGTTTGTCTGTAAATGAATGAATGTATATATATATATATATATATATATATATATATATATATATATATATATATATATATGTGTGTGTATAAAGTATATGTTTGTGTGGTTTTTCCGTATAGAAAAAAAGTCCAAGAAGTAACATAAAATAATCCGCAACTTATTATACCGCTTATTATCTCACTTTTCACAGCTAGTATTCATATATGGATGTAAGAATAGTTTAAACTAGGTTAGATACAGACATATAAAGCAATGACAAAAACTGTGAAACTATAATCCAAGAAATACTTCGAGAAAATATCAAAGAAAAATAAGTAACGCATACAATAATACGGATAGCACAATAGAAACAGCGGATGATGGGATGAAGAGCAGTTTTGCAATAATTGGACACAGAAAGTTATGCATTCATCAAATAAAACAATGAACAAGATAAAAATAAAACGATAGTTAAACTCCAACAAAAAAATCTAAAAATGCAAAAAAACTCTCGAGTAAGACATGAAGAGAAAATAGCGCCGAATAAAGAATGAACCTTCTGGCGATTTATCATAAAACTAGAGGGAGGGTGTGCGGATCAGTGAGGGAAGTAAAATCGAACAGAAATAGTAGAGTCAAGGATAAACCTATGTGGAACGAATAGTTTTATTTAAAATAGTCGAAATGTCACGGAGGTGACTGATATGAAAGCTAGATGTCGGTGTTTGCAGTCGACAAAGCACTCAATTATTTGCTGTGAAACGATCTGTGAAAATGGAAAGAGGCAAGTAGTTCGAAACCGACAAAGTTGAAAATAGAAAATGAAAGAATGAATTCAAAGAGAAATAAAAACGGAACAAGTAAAAGTAAAAATAGAAAAGATAACGATAGTGAAAATCATGAAAGTACGAAAGTGATGAAAAGAATGAACAACTTAAAGAAGCCATCAATACAGAAGGATTCTGAATCGATAACGATATTTCAAATTTTTAGGGTTATTTTACACCGAACACACAAGAGACATCTTAGAGTGTATGTCTAACGGCATGTCAACCCTTTTGGTATATTTACAGTTGAAACACGTAATGGTTATATTTAGTCTGTCTATTTACGACATACCGACAATTTGTGTATATATGAATTTAAGCGATTCGCTAATCTTCGACCTCGAGTTATGCAATATTATAACTCGCCATGTACCACTTAGACAATTGACGAATACACTAATATACGTCATGTCTGATTCTCAGAAATGTCCCTAAGATCAATGCACATCATTGAAATAATATACGAAAAAAGACACAACGATTTCAAAAAGTGAGATTAATATTTTTAGAAAGATAATAGATGTAAATAATATATAAAAGTCGTATTCAAAGAAAAGGTGGGTAAATTAAAGTATAACTAATAAGTAACATGAAAATACATTGACTAAATGATATTTTACACATTGGGTTACTCAGAATAACTTACCCATTGGTTTTGGTTTTATAAATATAACATGGTTCACTGTAGGCCTATATGACAAAGAGGATGAGTCCATTCGTTGTCAGCTGATGAAAACGATCGATATTAAATATTGAAATAAATTGAGATGTGTACATATTACACATGTGATGAATTAATTCATAATTCTAGGAACCAAGATTGGCTAAATAATTCAGATAATTCGTAAGGAAAATGTTTGAAAATGTTTAAGCATCGAAATTTGTTACCTTTTCTCACAACTACAGTACAACTAAATATAATAGTTTTAAAGCCGATGAATGTTCATAAAGCATATTACATTTTTCTTACACACTGGCAATTCTTCGCAACATTCGTTATCGGTGATTACTCACTGAGAATAACCAGTGGTGTTCTTTGAGATCTGAGTAAATGTCTTCTCAGATTTCCAGTACTCTTTACCTAATTCGATATCCGTAGCAATTTACGTTATTGCAACAGCCGTTGACCATTGTTGTATTGCTAGACACGGCTGTCGCTCGATTCTTTGGAATCGTCCATGCAGATGATCTTTCCCCATTTTTCACTTTTCGTCTTTTGTTTCAAGTTTTGCTTCTCCCTATATTGTTCATTTTGGCTGAGCTTTTTGCAACGATGATCAGTCTTTCTGAGTTCTCAGTTATGTATTTTGTCCAGTTCCTTTTTTATCATCAACGTAGTCTTTCATTCTAACGAACCACCTTTCTTTTCATGTAGAGTAAATAAAGTTCATGCTCCGGGTTAAGTGCGTAGTGCATGGATATATGTTTCTGTTGTGGGCCTGTCATGGGACCGAAATGCAAAATCGGGCACGGGTTTTAGGTAAAACAAGAATATCGGAAAAAATGATATACAACAAAGAAACAAGAGAAGTTGGACTTTTGTTTCTGACGAGGGTGTAGACTGCTGTTTGATGAACGATAGTTAATTTTTTCACACTACAAGAATATGTGACACCAGGTCGGAGGTAGGGGATGGTAAGCCAGCGCCTCAAGAGGAAAGCACTGTGGCCTACAAAAAATTGCCTAGGCAGCTCCGTCGTATTCCTTAATGAGGGCAACTCATATGAGTGGCAAGGCATGGGAGGGTGGACCTTCTAAAACTACCCAGAACCCAACCCTTAGCCCGACAAATAAAAGAGTACCGAAATTGCCCAGTCTCTGCCGGATCGACTGTCGAGAACAAATCCTCGACAGGTGTTACACAGTCAATAGGTGTTACACAGTCAGAAGACTGGTGTTTGATAAACAACTGAGAAGCGTAATCATTCCAGTATTTATTAAGAATGGATGAGTCCAAAATGTTTTCATAGGTACGGCAACATAACACCCCTTCCCGAGCCATACCTCCTCAGGAGTCAAATAACGTTTCCTTTTTTTGATTGCCGCCATTCGGGTGCTTGAAGTAGTTGTATGTCTAAAGTGTTGTTACTGTTAATCATCGTCTCTTCCTGGGTTATGCTGTCGATTACTTCAGAAAGTCGTTCCCTAATTTGGTTTATGTTTTTCTTATGAGAGATCTGATGGCCTCTATCAGATTTAGAGTCGATATCCTCCAGCTTTTCAATGATAGATGACTGATATTTTAGCACATCTTTAGATTTTGAAAAAAACGTCGCTTTTTTAAAACATGTAGCTTCAAGACAAATCATCTTATATTTCATAGTTTTTAGTTCTTTTAAAAACTCTTTGACTTAAGCGATTCCCGGTCTGGAATTATGAATTCACTCTTTTTTAAACTTCCACTGGTTATTAAAAAAAGTTGCCTTGATTTCTTTAGTTTTGTGTTCCTATTTTCAGCACGCATTTTGTTTCTCCATGTGATTTAAGTTCTGCCCTTTCTGCTGGCAATTTATTTTGAGTTCATTTTCTACGGGTATTAATGGTTATAACAAAATCCTATTTTCGATTTTCTTAACCAGTCGTCAGATTTATTTTCTTCTGGCTATACATCTTGGTTGATAATTCCCATAGTTTGAATACTTTAATCAAATCTACGCCAAATATATTACATGTGTGTTTTAATATTATTTTTAGATATGTTTTAGTCGTTCTGTTAAAAAGTTTTGTCGGTAATTATTTTACCATCGAAATTTGACTTTTTCACCAATCACTGTTTTTGCAATTTGATTTTTTTTAATATGGTTGGTTTTCAGAACCTTCTCTATGTATGCATGTTTATAATTGATAAGTCTGAACCCGACTCCAATTGTAGTTTTACGTTTTCATTTAAGATGTTTACCTTAACATATATTCTTATAATGTTAAGTTCGGTTCATTTTCTAATCAATTTAGAACTCTGCGCCTTATTCCAATCCTTCAACAAATGTTAAGCACTTAAGTGTGCTAACTAAAATCGTCACAGTGCTTATTTGCGACTGATGCCAACGTTAAATAATTTCGTCGTATTTTGTACCAGCTGTAAACACTTCCAGCGTTTGTGAGACAATACAGTCTTATAGGTTTACGGTTTCCACTGAAGTGAAATCGATAATTTTCCGGGCCAAAATGAAATCCACGAAATTAGTTCCTTCGGTTGTGCCTTTTAAATGTCTGCCCAAGTTTTGCCGTCAATATTATATAAGTCTTCATATCTTCTAAAATTTGCAGTAAAAGTTTTTCCTTCATCAGGGGAATACGTGAACTTGTCGATTGCACTCAACACGACATTCTGAGAAAAAGCATTATTGTTTTCATACCCGGCCCCGCGGTCGAATCCTGCCTTAGACCGAGGAGGGAACCAAAATTCCGCACCGAATGCCGAGCTGCGATTAATGCGTTGCCGAGGCCCAGGTCTCTTAATCAGCCTAGAAAAGACTGTATCGGGGGTTAATGGAGGGGTTCGCTTCGGATCCGCTTGGGGAGCTACTAGAGTAGTTGGAGGAGGTAATCCTCTCTCAGTAGAGTTGAAACGCGCTGCCCCTTTATGACAGGTTACTAGATATGGAGTTAGGACAGAACCATTCTGCCCGCGCTGCGACGATCGTGAAAAAGCAACGGTCGAGCATACCTTTTTAACCGGCAACAAACTTTAGCGACTCTGGGAATATGTCGGTGAGGTAACAGTTCGCATCGACACTGAGAATCCAATAGGTTTCAATGTAGCATTGCTCGTCAACAACGTGGCCCCGCCATAGACCAGGGAGTATATAATGTTTGTCTAGCAATCCTAGCTGTAACTAGAATAGTTACGTGGATATTACGTCTTACGAGGTCGATAGGTTTGGCTTTTTTGCCGAAGGAGATCTGGTCCTTTACTTTAAACATTAGCTTAAAATGAATTTCAGATGCGATTGGAGGAGATTCCATCGTATGAAGTTCGATAGGGGGTGGGCGCACGTCGCAAGTTTGTACATCAGTTGAGGCGCCGTTATGAACTCATATTTTTCTGCTACGACATGGAACACACAATTCTGGGTTCTACGAAACCTTCCCACAATCTTTGTTTAACAAATACCCTTAGCTAGTAGAGTAAATGAGTTCTGACACCGTTTTAGGGTACTAGAGCTCCTCCGAAGATGCCCATTCGCAACACTAAGCGTAACTTATAGAGAAAACCATCTATTCCCACATGATATCCAGACTAACTTTATTTTTTACACTCGCGTAGTGTACACTCCCAATTAGAGACCGACATGCTTGTTTTCAGATCATTTGGCAGAGGGTTAGGAGGGCACTACTAACCCTGTACAGTACGATTGTAAATATTTCCCACTCCCCCCACTATGAATGTTTCAAATAAAATACTTTTAATCAAATTGGGGATCACTTAAGTATGACACACCCATAAACAGAATGAGGTATTTTGGTGAGTAAAGTAAGTCGAAATGTTATGACAAATTGTATGATCAACAACCCCCTAAAACGATTCGGGCTTTATGCCAAAGACAAATGTATTTTTTATCCACATTGTTTTTTTTTTAAATATTTATTGTAAATTTAATATTTTGTCTGAATAAAATCGCTTATTATTTTTCTTAGAAATAGATTTCGGCATTATTGTTTAACGGGAAAGACGAAATAAAATAGAGCGTGTCTTTTTTGAAGTCATGTGCCAATATTGAATCACTCTCTTCATGGTAAAAAATCGTAAGAGTAAAGAGAAATGGTGGCTTTTGTTTAACTCAGCGAACAAGCACAAACAGAGGAATTTTTGTTTCGCTTTCATTTGCCTGAACCTTTCACGAGAGAGAGAGAGAGAGAGAGAGAGAGAGAGAGAGTAACACAAAAATCAGTAGCGTCATCGTGTTGCTATTTAATCTCTCTCTCTCTCTCTCTCTCTCTCTATATATATATATATATATATATATATATATATATATATATATATATATATGAGGAATAAAATAAACAATGTTTCAGGCACAATGTAAAAATAAAAATGGAATAAAGGATAAGCGAATAAAAAACTAGCAAAAATAAACTCAAAAACACATTGAATAGTTCTACCAAAATATTTCGATCGTAAATATACGATTATCATCAATCGGTAGCAGAATTTTAATTAAAAACAGAAGAGTTTTACAATTTTATACAAAGAACGCGATTAGGAAAAAATAGTCACGTGTAATAAACAGAAGAGAGGGAAAAAGAAAGAATTGTTACAAAAGAAGAAGAAGAAGAAGAAGAAGAAGAAGAAGAAGAAGAAGAAGAAAGAAAAAAGAAAAAAAATCGGCAGTTAGCTTATAAACGCCGATTGGAGACGCTGTAAGTTAATTATTTTGAAATAAATTACAACAAGGAATTAAACAAAAAATAAGGAGGAGGAGAAAGAGGAGGAAAAAGGACTAAAATTATCCGTTATCATATTGATTTAGGTTCATTTCAATTAGAATCGATCTGACAGCAGATGTAGAAATGTTATAAAATCCTGGTCTTTTAATAATTGTGTTATTATGACGTCTGACTTAACATGATTCTATGAGACGACGAAGTTTAGTGCCGTGTATATGTTTTATTGAAATTGCCCTCTGTGTATTGAAGTGATGACCAAACAAATGAATTGGGTGCATAACGCGTTTGAGGTGTCACAGTTTTTTATAGCACGATTGTGTTCATATATTCGTTTCTTTAACAGACGTTGTGTCTCGCCAAAATATATTTTTCTACAATCGGCGCATGGTATAGTATACATTCCAGCTCAAGTAGGAGATGCAATATATCAAAAATAAGTAGCAGTTTTAGGAATACGATGTGAAAAAGGACCGATTTCGAGGAATTCCAAAAACAAACAAGCTAATACGGGACTAAAGGGGTTACCCATAGGTAGGCCCAATCTTTGTCTATAATAGGTAGTGATATATTTAAAGAGAGAAGAGAAGTTATGTTCATAATGATATCTATAATGCTTTTAATTAGGAGAGAACAAGAGAAATTTATTTTGTTTAAGTGTTTGGAGAGTAAGTTAATGGAGGTATATTTGTGTATAAGGAGGTGATATCAAGGCTGTTCATAGTATGGTTTTGTAAAGTAATATTTTGTAATTTTTTTAGGAGATGACCGAAATTGTCCATTCTGTGGATTGTTTAGTAGAGATTTTGAAACATTTCATGAATTTGTCATTGTTTTTGTTTATAGTATTACGATCGACGATGTTTGGTATGGCGGCTAAATTAAGTAATGCGGTAACGTATCGTTTGGGAAGGGTTCGTTCCTGACGTGTGGTAGAAGCAGCGAAAGAGAGACCTTGTAGAAATCCTCTGGTTAGGGTATTATCGGAATTCGTATAGTTGAGGAGTGTGCTTTGCGTAACGTAGTTGTTTTGGATCCCAGTAGCTAATTTAAGACCGAAACTGAGTGCTTCAAACTTAGTGAAAGATAGATTGATGTCGCTGTGGTTTTGAACCATGTCGAGTCGGCCAAGATTTTTCCATTCGTTATAGATTATCAGGTTGTCTAATTTGCGGTCAAGTTTAGTTAAATGTTTTTTATTAAAATTATTGACTGATTCTATGAGGATATTTGAAGTTGTGTTGGTGAAAAAGAATGGAAGATTCATCAAATTGTTTCAAAATCTCTACTAAATAATCCAAAGAATGGACTTCCCTCTACCATACCACACATTACGGTCTTCCTAAAACCCACAAACAATTGTATTTGAACGATCGAAATATTTTGGTAGAACTATTCAATATGAATTTATTTTTGCTAGTTGTTTATTCGCTTATCCTTTATTCCATTTTTATTAACATTTCAGTTGAATTGATCAAGTTACTGTTGCATACAGTCGTAGAAAGCTTTTTATCAAGAAATATTACTGTGTGACCATTGACAGCCTGTTAGGTTACTAATGCCACATAGGAATATTTATATTTCTTCTTCGATGATTTACTCTTCGTAACTTGTCAGCGAGCAGTATAACCCTATCAACAAAAAGATTAAAAATCACTTAATTAATAGAATAAAATTATTTAAGTTTTTAAAACTGTGTTAATTTTTTTATAGAACTTCGACTTAAAGAAATTATTTTTCCTCTTGTTTTGATTGCCCACGTGTATTTATACGTCATGTTATTTTATTCATTATGTCTGAATGACCTTTCACATTTCATTACACTTTTAAATTAAGATATTAAATATTCAAAATGATCAATAAAAATAAAGAAGAGATTAGCAATGTTTTATCAGGTCATTATTTTACTTTTAACGTTATTGCTATTTTTGATACTTTAATATTATTTTTCATAAATATTCACTTCGTTTTATTTGTTTGATTTCTTTAAACTATTTCAACCGTTCGTCTCTAACATTAATTCACATTTTATTTTGTTGCATTCGCTATGTTTCTGTTGGCCAATTTGATTAACAGATCGCTTTCCAGACGTGAAAAAAGCAGAGAGAATCATTCGAGTGTATTTCTCATTAAAACCATTTTTCCACATTGCGAGTGATGAAAATCAAATAAAATCCCACAAAATCCAAATATAATTTGTTTTATAGAAATTGCTTGCATTAATGAGAATCGAAATCACATATTTCTAGTTGTTTAAATTGTTAAATAATCGGTATTTTAATTAATACCATCATACGGCGATACGAAACAAAAGCTGAACTAGTTTGTAGCTTTAAACTTATAACAATCAAATGTATTTCAACATTGATTCGTAGTGTATTACCACACAAAAACAGGCACACACACATTATATATATATATATATATATATATATATATGTGTGTATCTTGGCAGCATCTTTTCTTTTATCCAAGTATCATTAAAAATAACAGAATCTTGTGTCTAGATATTTTTTCTAATATCCTTTCCGTTTTTCTGATTAGGTTCTTAGTTTCAGACGGAAACTGGCTGATAAAATTGCCATATGCTTGGTTAACATTACTCAACTGACGATGGACCTGGAAGGGTCCGAAAGCGCTTTGGGGAGCTATGGCAATTTTATCAGCCAGTTTCCGTCTGAAACTAAGAACCTAATCAGAAAAACGGAAAGGATCTTAGAAAAAATATCTAGACACAAGATGTCTATTATTTTTAATGATACATATATATATATATATATATATATATGAAGATAATAACTAAAAGAATAAACTTTTAGAAAATTAGACCTGTTCTGAATAAACAAAAGCTCAATATACAGGATAGAGCAAAAAAAAGATAAGTCGATTCAAAATAATTAGATTCGCAGATGGATGCAAATCAAAATCATTCGTAGTTCAAAGCAAATAATGAATAATAATAATACATGTTTCTTCCTCTCTTTTTTTCCTTAAGCCGGCTTTTCATAGAATTAAAATTCTTATCATCAGAGGAAGTGTTTGATTGATAAGTTGACATATAAGGATAGTCAATTTATAAATTTAAAAAAAAGAAAATTTTTAAGTTTAAAAAAAAGTTCATAAAAATTCTAAAAAACATTTTTGACATTCAAATGGGCATTATCCAGTGTGAAAAAATTTCACTAAAAAGGAATCCAAACAGAAGGAGGTTCGAATATATGGGCAAGTCAAGAAATAATCCATGCAGGGACCCCACGAAAACGTTTCCACCCAAGTTGCTTGTCTGTAGATGGAGGATCAAATGAGATTGTTAAGAAAACGTATTCTTCCTGTTTGACACGAAAACGTATTCCAAGGCAAAATCAACGACAGAAACTCAATAAAGTCTAACACGAACTACAGCATTTATTTATTTCGAATTGTGGGGAAAATGGAGGTTTTAATTATTGAGGGGGTATCTGAAGGAGCTAAAAACTTCATATATTTAAATTTGCGCTTATGGCTGCACTGAGCGATCAATTCGTTTTTAGAGTTAATGGTGTTTAACGATTTATTAGCTGAGGCTATTGTGTATGTTTCCAAAGTGAAGAGGCTGACATGTGGAGAGCCTGGGGTGTACGATCTTTATTTTTTCATGATGGACCAGTGCAGGGAGTAAGGGGTATTATTGTTTTTAAAGTTTCTAATGAATTTCGAAAGCGAAGTGCTAGATTTGTCGTTGTTTAATTTAAATGAAGGCACATAATTTGTGATTCTTATTTTAATTGGAAAGGCGCTCAAACCTATGTATGTATGAATTTTGTAAGGAGTGGAATTTAAGTAAGTAGTTCATTGGTAGCTGTTTGAAGGGGTAAATTTTAAACAATATTAAGTTGGGGTATTGTTGGAGGGCTAATGACAACTGAGGTGTTTCTGCTGCTTGTATTTCGTTCAGAGTTACTCGATGCAGGTGAGGGGTGAGGGTTAGGATGATTATTATTAGTACTTTGAGTTGGTAGGGCAATGGGACAAGAAGCATGTAATGGTTGCGGGGTTGTAGTATTGGTGTCCGGTGTAAAGCCTCCTTTATAACTTAAAACTTTTTTAATGGTGCATGCGTATATAACATCACTATGAATGCAGTCACCATTAAGGGGACAATCTCTGGGTCTACGGCAATTACATTTAAGAGGTGAGAGTTTGCTGGGAAATTTTTATTTTTTATCATTGGAGGAAGTTATATTTTGCGCTATGTTGGGCATAGTGGAATAGCATATCTTAATGGAATTTTTATTTAGTATTGTGCTATATTTGTGGGGGTACTTACAACATTTGTCTAAGATTTAAAAAAAATATGTTGGAATGTTAGTTTTTACATTGCAATTGAAGGGAGGGTTAAACCAGATATCATTTTTCTTTCTTGACTTTTTATTTTCCTCAGATTTCCGGTTAGTATTTATAATTTTCTGGTTATCAGTATTGTGAGGGTTAGGATACGATGGGGTATTAGAGTTACCCCGTCTTCTGGAATTTAAAGCTATATTATGGGTAATTAGGCTAGTGAAATTATTTTTACGGTTTGGAAGAGTATTGTTGTACCTAATTTAATCGTTATATACTGAGGCACGTAAGGCGTTATTATAAAAATTACAATTCTGTTCAAAAATAGATTTATTTGAAGAAAGTTTAGATATTCTATTGGAAACTGAATTAGAAATTGAGTTAATTACTGACTTAGGGTGGTGCGAAAATGTATGTACGTAGAATAAAGTCAGGTTTGGCTTATGATAAGTGCTAAATATTTAGGAATTAGGGGTGAGAGTTAGATCTAGGAAGTTAGAGGTTCTCTTTTCGTGTTCTATTTTGATTGTGAGTCCGAAATTTTTTAAGAATCTATGGAGATTTTTTAAGGTGTTGTTATATTGTCTTGGTCTTTCTCCAGAGACAAATAGTACATCGTCCCTATATAAACCACCTCTCCAATGTAAAAAATTATATTTTAGTTCTCCCATTAAATATATCTCCACTAAGTCAGTAAGTTGGGCAGAATCTGAGGCCCCATTGTGATGTCAAAATTGTCAGAGGTATCCTTCCTTGTTCAAAGTTTGTTATCAAATTTTAAAATCGATTTTCTTGCTTGTGTGATCAGCTTAATTTCTAAGTTAGTTTAATCTGAATTATTTTTGGCGAATATTAAAGCTCTATTAAGGAGAATGGGGTAGATAGACTGGTAATCATTATCGATGTCGAATGTTATGAAATTTAGAGTAGGGTTTGACTGATTCTTAAGGTTAAGGAACCAGTTAGAGACTTCCTCTGAGGATTGCGAAAAGGTATAAGGTATTTTAGATTGAAGGCTTGGAATTATTCTATCTAATATGTTTTTGCTTATAATGCCTAAATCCGATTTTGAAGGGCAAATTCTTCTAATGGTAGGGTTTTCGTGGAAGTTTCTTTTATGGTCCTTTAATGTACACCTAGGTGTGGCTGGGGTCACGATTTCTGTGTAGTTTAAGACATTTAAGGAGGTGAGAAGGGATTTGGCCACCAAGTTGATAATATTGAGAGGGCTTATAGGTGTACTTTTATAAGATTTATTAAGTTCTTTATAAATTAACTTTTAATAGTCAATGTAAGCTAATTTGTAGTAATTGTTCGTCTTATCTGCAGGGACTACTATCTCAGGGTATTTCTTAATCTTATTAGTAAATCTATTTTTAAGAAATTATTATAGTGTTGGAGTGCTTATTGTGTTTTTTAAATTTAATATTTTTTATAAGGGCGAACAGTTCGTCTTCAAAGTCATTGTGCTAGGTATATATTTCATATTTATGAAAAGAGTCTTATAACTCTAGGAGATCAAAATAAAGATACATATTTTAAGAATAAGTGTTGATCGAAATTGTACAGACCACTGAATTATATTGAGTCATTTTCTTATCTGATTAGTCCTAACTAAGGAAAGAAGATCCTAAATGATCTCTACATATAACAAGATCAACACATGCTTCACCCCAGTAACGTAATATATTATACTAAAAAAACCCAATCCTAACGCACCTTTACAAAATATACATAAAACATATATATTGAAAACATATGCATGTATATATAAACACACACCACCATGTATACATATAGCCACATATATGCAGACAGATAGGTATGCATATATATAGATATATAAGCATTCAAATATATATATATATATATATATATATATATATATATATATATATATATATATACAAAGCCTACATACAATTTTGTATCGGTTCCCTATTTTATGGGGTTATCCTAATATTAATATAATTTACCTATTGCATCGATTAAAGCAGTAATTACTATAATTCAATCTTGTTTGATGTGGGTAATAAACAAAACAGCTTTATATTTATAGGTATGATTATATATTAGATGATAAATTACTATCCATTCTTTAGTGTGTATAGAATCTAATGTAATATTATGGAACACGGAATATATACTTATGGGCCTTATAATAATTGTATTTGAATATTTATCAATATATTTAGTTATAGATAATAATTCCCCCCCCCAAAAAACAAACTACTAAATATATATAAAGGTTTTACGTTTTTACTATGAACTATTTAATGTTATATGTGCTATTTTTATTTTATTGGTCCATATATGTCTCGAAAGATAATTAAAATTTGAGAGATCAAGATAATTTAATGTATTTCTATTTTTCGAGATTCTTTGCTTCATAATTGTTGTGGGTAGGAAAACATATATACAACAGAGAAACAAGAGAAGTGGACCGTCAGTTCTGACTGCCAGTGTTGAGTTTGCTCAACGGTATTTAATTACTTCACACCGCAAGTATATGTGACACAAGGTTGGAAAGTGGGGGAGGGTCAAGCGGGCACTACAAAAGAATACTCACTATTGCATATAAACAATTGCTTTGTTGGTAAAAAATAAACTTACTCCACCCTAAAGAAGAGTCTAAGGCCTGATAGGGTGGTTATCATAGGACTACCTAGGACTCAACCGTCTCAGCACGACCGATAAAAGGCAACCCAAATGGTCCAGTACACGCGACCAAATCTTCTCTGCCGAAGGCACGTCCAACTATAACTCAATTCCAGCTGCTGGCAGCCGACACACACTTGCCATTCACTCCCATCTTTCACTAAATTCTGCTGACTAGAGTGTCACCTTCTCAGCCCCAATGCGAATCTTCTGGCGATATTTGAATATTCGAATAAGGCTGAGAGAGGTGAAGGTATCACCGTCGTAAACTGCTTTCAAGCGTCTTTACTACATGACGTCTATCGGAATCGCTAGCAAGCCTAAATAGACGAAAAGAGGTTACGTTCAGTGTGCGGACCATGATACATTTAATAAACGTATAAGCAGCACAATGATCCGGCAATAAAAGAAGGTGTGACTCAACGCCTCGTCTTCATCACCGTATCGAACACAAGGAGGCAAATTCACCAAACCAGTTGCATTAAGTCTCTTGCTCATAGATGCCGTGCCGTAATCGAAGCACCCTAACAAAGGCACCCATGGTTAGATTGAGCCATAGCTCTTCCCTGGTAAAACTGAGCCCCTCAATCCTATCATCTTGCGCAGATCCCCTCACCATAACTCGATATAATGCCTTGCGGGACAACGGCTGGGTGTCAAAAGGGGGTTTCTTTCACCCGTAAAAGGAATTCAAGGCACGTTAATACTCACGGTAAAAGAAGCACTCGACTTTGGGTTACCTGTATGCTTCCCTGCATCCAACTGCAAACGGATCAAATACAGAAAGGCTTTATAAGTGTATTTATTTTCAGAAGCCACCATTTCTCCCACAGTGTGTACACATTCGATTCAGGTATAATGTAGCCGTAGCGTATATTGACGAACTCCAACGATACGCATACCAGGCCAAACTCAGGAAGATCTAGATAACGGATCTCGCGACGAAACTTATGGGACTTACAAAGCCATAAGAACCAAAGAGGGCCCGATGCAATTCAAGCAGTGTATCCGACAAAAATGAAATCACTGATAGACGATATAGGATGAGAGGATAGATGTGTGAAACACACTTCCAGTCTCTCATTTAATGAAAATGTCGACGGTTCCTCAGACCAGCTGTCGCCCGAATCGCTTTCATTACTTCTGACCATTTTTTCTCCAGGAGAAGATCCGGACCAAATCAGGCTCCGAGTATCTTGCAAGGCCCGTCAGTCCAGCTGAAGGATCAATGTATGTAATCCACCCTATCACGCACTGATGCACAAGACCACCGCCGTCGCAGTAAATGTTGGCCCCTGTTATTGTTTCATACACTCTGTTTTCTCTGTCGACAGCACTAATCTGGGCACTGCTCGCTACAAGCACTGTTACATCGTCCTCATAAGCGGAATACTTTAACGCGGTGCAAGCACATGTTAAAGAAAGTCAACGTAGGACAGTATTCAGCCGTAGCTTGTGAAGGAAAAGTTCCAACACAAATGCATAGAACATCGCTGAAAGTGGACAACCATGACAAATACATATGGACAATTTAAGGAATCAGATATAAAGCACTTCTCATCCACCAGCCCACCGGGGGTTGCATACAAGATGAGAATCCAAGATCGAAAATGCGGGCGAAACCAGTCTAAGACAAAACAGCCTCCAAGTAGCGATGGTGCACTCTAATGAATTATTTGGATTGATTCAAATTGATCAGCACGGCTTCTTAATCGACCTTCACCATGATCAAGTGTAACGCGTAAAGGTTACAGGGAATACTCCTACCTTTCTACAGCACAAGTCTGTTCAGGGTTGTATCAGACCAAACAGGGCTACCTGCAGCCGATTGGCTTAAATCTTTGGAAAATATTTAACTCTGTTTTTAACATCGTTAAGGGCCGAAACATTACCTATCCAATCCCCACCAGTTTTGCTCTTGCGTACACGATTCACAATACCCTTGGTTAATTACTGAAGAATATACCCGTTCCTAAACCAAGAGTTAAATAAAACTGTCAACAAGGGTACACCAATGTGCGATCGCCTCGAATACACATCGTAAATGAAACCATCGATCCCAGGAGACCGACCCAATCCGACCTGCCACAAGGCTACCACGACGTCATCCTTTCTCATGCAACCTTCGCACATAGCCGCTTCAGTCGCCTCAAGACGAGAAAAGTCGGCTTAATAGGGGTTGAAATGCGCTAGTGACACACCGGGATAACTAGTGAAAATATCCTGAACATTATACCAAAATACCTTCGTGTGTGGGCACGGGTTGTCAGTTAGGTAATGTTACACGTGCGATATGTCAGTCCGCAGTACGTCGACGCTCGTTTGCACGCAATTCAGGTGTCATATGTGTTGCTTCCTGATGCATTATTTTTAAACTAGTCCTTACTACTGCAACCTGGTTCTCTTTGGTAGCCAAATAGACCAGTTTCGCCCTAATTATCATTACGTTAGTGCTAAACATTCTGAATTGCTGTATGACAAAATGACGTAAGCAACAATGCTGCAATACAAGAAATGGCCAAACGTTTACAATGCAACGTTATGACGTTTCTTGAAAAAGAATTAGGTTGTTTTGTAGTAAAGAGTCACACCGGAACAATTTCTACTGCTATCTAATTAATTTCAAGACTATTTCAATGACGTAAGTGAATTTAGTGAGTACAACCTTTTAGTAGCCATCAACAGCTTTAGGAACCAATATTTGAATCCATCTGGAAGAATACACGTATGATGATCCCTGGAGATAAGAATAGCAAGATACATTAAAATCCGCTTTTTTGAAAGATGAAGTGAAAGCAAAAAAAAAAAAAGAATCAAGTCTTGTGCTCTGATATATTTGACAGAATTGCAGCCGGATGAAATGACATGGACTTTTAGGCAGATAATATAAGGTCTGCATAAAAGAAAGTAAGACGAAGAAAAAATATATGATAAGAAAATAATTTCGGGAACATAATTAATAGTTAATTAGGGGACATAATTAATAGGTAATTAGAGGACATAATTGTGCACAATAAAATACTTGGCATTTTAATAGACAAACAGAAGCTACATTTTTCATATGAAATAAAGCTACAAATAAGCCAAACTACTAAAGTCCATATTACTTTATTCTATAACAAGTAATTCATGCTGGTCCGGTATTCAATACTGAGTACGTTTCAAATATAGCTGACCACCATTGTGTACCATATGTTTACTCAATGCATATCTTATTTCGTGGGTAGCTCTAAAGCAACGCCGGATAATTAGAATATGCAATGTAATTATGAATTCCTAGTTAACGATTATGCACAAGACACTGACTCAGAACTATCTGTAATTAATTAAATCAGCCAATAGCAAAACGTGAGATATTTAGCTTCATGTGAAACAGCATTGTTGATTCTTGGTCATCATACAATGCGCATATACAACCAGTTGTTCGTTTGACAATTCATCTTGAAATTGATAAACACTTCTCGTGGGTGAAGGAAATATACTGCCAGTATCTTTTTTAACTGTAACAAGATGAAGACAGCAAAGTATTCTGGACGCTAACATTGGATATAAAAATATATAGACTTGAATAGCCACAATTGATTGAAGGCGTTAATGGGAAAACCCAGTTTGGATATCTCCGGCTATTGGCATGATATACACATTGTCGAAGAATTGTTGGGGAATGCTTTCTCTGAGACTTTTTTCTAAAGGAAGTGAGAGGACAAACATCATTCTGAAGAATATGGCTTTTGGATAGTGATCACGATTTACAATATGCGATGCAAGAACAATATTTTTGAAAAAACGTTTACACAATAGATTAGTGTAGCATAATTAGGGCAGTAACACGAAAACACCTCGGAGGATATTACAAGGTAACATAGTCAAGATGATCTTATGCAAAATCTCCTGTTTATAAATGATCACATTTCTTCAGTCTCAAATTAAATATTCAAGCAATACTTCTTGATGTGGGGATGTGACAACATCTGTCTCACTAAACCATCCAATGTTGATAACGAACAGCTTTGCCTGTTGATATTAGAACAAATTATGTAACTTTAGAGTATCATAAAGAAGTATTGTTTTCAAGTGAGCTTTCTGCAATAATTCTTAATCTAATAATGGATCTCGTCGGATCAGTAATTTAAGCTAAAACTTTAAACCCATTAGTATAGATATGATGTTATCCATGAATCAAAGATGAACAAGTATTTCATATTGAATTTATTCAAATGTTTTAATGAAACAAATGTGGAAATATTCTTCCTCATAAAAACACTTAAATATTAACTAATTAATTTCATGCATTTCTTATGTTAAAATTTCTTATGTTTAAAAATTAAATTGTTCAAAAATAAAATTATGTTCAAAATTCAATTTGCTATATTAAACAAATAATTAAACATCAAATTTTGAATTTCACAATTATGCTGGAACAAACGTTGTAGTATTTTTAAGAAAATAAATTTGTAAAAACACATATTATTATGAGACAAAATAAAATACTTATAATCTTATTCGAATTTAATATAATTGAAAAAATTTGCGAAAATACATATCTACATACAACATAATCAAAAATTAATAATAATATTATTTGAATTTTATGAAGTTGAAAAAAATGGAAAAAATATATTTAGATAAACAACATCAACATTCATGAGATCATTTGAATTTTGTAAAATTGAAAATAATTGTAAAAACATTAAAACAAATTACAATTAATAATAATATTATTTGAATTTCATAAAATTAAAAAAAAATTGTAAAAAAACATATATACATTAAAAAAATAAAAATTGATAATAATATGATTTGAATTTTATAAAATTTAAATAAATTGTAAAAAAACATATTTGTATTTCATAAAATTGAACAGATGTAAAAAATCATATTTACATTAAACAAAATAAAAATTAATAATATCATTTGAATTTATTTTAATTGAAAAAAATATTGTAAAAAAGATATTTAAATGAAAAAAAAAAAATAATATCATTTGAATTTTATAAAATTTGAAAAAAAAAATATATTTTGCATGTAGTAATATTTAAATGCATAATAATTATCGATAACATTTTATATTGATTAAAAATAACTCAGCCAAATTTTACAAAACATGAAACGAAACCGAGCGCGTGTAATTCGGCTAGTACATAGATAAAATAGCGTGTATGTTTGAGTTCCCTGACCAAGTTCAATTTTAAGACCAGCAGTAACGAATCACTAGTATCATAAACGACGTGTTGTGTGAAACTCTTAAATATTAAATCAACCGATTGTCTAACAACTGCACACATAAATTAATGATGCGATGAACGACACAGTCCGTCCAGCAATAGTGCTGACCCGAGAGCAAAGTGGACGAAGCGAAAGTGCGCATTAATGCGACTTTTTGAAAGAGAACAACGGTTATTGTTACTTTCCAGACAATCGAGTGTGATAATATTGATATGATTTTACTAAGATTATTGATTAATGAAGGCAGCGCATATAAAATTTACAGCGGGATTTCATAACTAATGGTTTTCTCTTTTATTTTTGACGAGTCCATATTAAAAGAAAGCGTTGACTGATTTCAGCATTATTGCACAGTCGCCACCACATTTATTAGAAGCATTCGAGGTAACCGATGACGTAAATACAGACACTTGTCGGCGCCGTTCAAAGAAGCAGCGTCTGGTATGCTGTGTGTGTGGGGCGAATCTGAAAAACGCTCGCTGACAACAAAAAAGAAAGAGGTGTGGGAGGAGAAAGGCGTCAGAAAGTAAAATAAGGTTGTTATTAGAAAATTCGGGACGCGGTGTTGAGTGAGAGATTTATGCAAATTAAGTTGGTTTGCATGCGTCGCATGTTTTTTTTAATAAGAGAAGAAAAATGAAGATTCGGTCAGTTTCGTGGAGATTTTTCCGAACGTTGGATTAGAAAGCAAACGAAAGAAGAGTATAATCCTAGAGTTTTTTTATGCTGAACTGAACGACGTATTTTATATACAGTTGAGAGAGACGTTGTTTCTTTCATTTGGACTTGATTTGGCGACACCTCTATTTAATTGTTACGATATGATTCCGTTATTTTTTTCTACATATTTACTAGCAGAACTTTGTTAAAGCAAATTAGCGATTATGTTTGTCCGAAATGTTAATTGTTTTATAAGGCTACGAATACTTTAATTACAAAATATATATCAGGTAAGACAAAAGTGCAGAAAAATGGTGTGGAATATGTTGTATTACAGGACATAATGTTAAATTAATTATTATAATTGACAAATTATTGGCGTATAGTTACATCCAAATAGAAAGGAGTTACGTATGTGCTCAACGTCTGAGTGTTATTTGAATAATCTAATCGATTATTAGGTGTATGTCTACAGTTACATACTCCGCTATGGAAAGAGGAAAACGGTATAAGGCAATGACAATAGTTATCTTTGAAAGCTCAATTTCTCACGCACCCCCAGTTGATTTAATATTCTTTATTGTAAACATCTAATATGTCAATATGTGGGAGAGTGCACTGTAACATTTTAGGCGATAGATAACCACTATTCCTGTGACAGGATCATAGATTAAATAGACCTGATCATGGTGTTGTCACATACGCAAATAATCTATCAAAGAAATGACAGCAAATATATAAATACCGTGGGGTTACGAAAAAAAGATATGAGCATCATGAGTGGCAAGGTGATCTTTTGCTTACCAACATTGGGTGCCCTGTCAGTATCCTTCTTATTTCAGGTAATAGAATATAACAGACAAAATACAAGTAAATATATCTAATAAGCACAACATATAGACACAGGAAATTAAATTCGAATACAACACCTCCACAGAACAAAGTTAGTTTACATATTAGTACATAATAACGGTGTTATGCAAGCAGTTCTTCAACACACTATATATAAATATATATATATATATATATGTATAAACAATAACAAATATTTATATATATATATATGTGTGTGTATGTATATATATATATATATATATATATATATATATATATATATATATATATATATATATATATATATACATGTAACGTATCACAAATCATAAAACGGGAGATTTAACGTTTCGTTCGGATCAAGGAGCATCTTTAAAAAAAGTAACGGTTAACTACAAACCATTAGAAACAGGACGCATCACGTAATGTTTTGGCAAATGCGTAATTATTTTAAAATGATGAAGTGTAGAAAAAAAGGAACGATCGAAACATAGATTAAATGCAGTAATAATGTGTAGTACTTAATCGTGATCCGAGTTTCTCATGCAGTGGTTGGATATGTTGTATTGTTTGAGTGAGATTTTTTCCGGATGTTTTATTAAGAATTAAGATCCGAGCCTAATGTTAACGTTTGATAGTAATGTGAGTAGGATTGAAGCACTCTCGATGAATTTCCGGCAGGATTCACTCTTGTTTGTGAAGTTAACATTGTGGATAAATGTGTCCCTGTCTATGACTGGTGTGCCAGTTGGGAGTGTTGTGTTTTAAGTACCGTTTATGTTCATAATTGCGGGATTTTATGTTCCTAGCTGTCTCGCCGATCTCAGACATCAGACATTAGTCGGATTTTTATTTTGTAGATGCCGGCTAAGGAAGACGTGTCTTTAAAGTGTAGATGGCGACCAAGTTTGGTGTTGAGTAAATCAGTTATTGTTTTAGAAGTTGATGTCACTATTTTCAGGTGAGGTTTCAATTGATTTGGTAAGAAAGTAGACATGGGATTATAAAAAAGAACGATATAATATTGATTTTTTTCGATTTTTTTGTGTTAATTGTGTTGGTGTCGTTGTTTTGAGTGGACATTTTTGTAGTTTTAGTCTGGGTTTTTGTAGCGGATATACAAAAATGCGTTTAGCGTTGTGAATGAAAATATGATGATATTTAAAAATGTTGTAAGTAGGTAAGTCATTTTCATTCGTTGGTTTTCTATAGACTAATAAGTTTTAGACCGTTCGGTGTGTTGTGTAGAGTTCTATTGTGGAGGTTGCGGAAGTTATTATTTTCTAATTCAGAGGTTGCGAAAATGATATGTTTAATTTTATTTGATAGCAACTAGGTTTGTGACAGGAGCAAAGGTTAAATAGGTTTGTGCAATGTGTTGTCACATAATCTAATAATCCATGAAAGAAATGACAGCAAATATATAAATGCCGTGGGGCGTAGAAAAAAGATATAAGCATCATGATTGACAAGGGGATATTTTGCTAACCGACATTGGGTACCCGATATCCTATCAATATTTACCCTTCTTGTTTCAGGTAATAGAATATAACAGACAGAATACAAGTAAATATATCTAATCAGCACAACATATAGACACCACAAAGGAAATTACACTCGAAAGCAACAACTCCAGAGAACTAGGCTAGTTTACATATATAGTACATACTCACGAAGTTATGCTAGCAGTTTTTAAACACCGTATATATATATATATATATATATATATATATATATATGTATATATATATATATATATATATATATATATATATATATATATATATATATATATTTATATAACATGTCACACATCATAAAGCGAGAGATTTACCTTTCGTTCGGATCAAGGAGCATCTTTAAAAAAGGTAAATATTTGAATGTTATTGAAAAACGGCAAAACATTTGAAACATGGCGAATCACGTGATGTTTAGGAAAATGCGTAATTATTTGAAAATGATTTGGTACGCGCGATGAAGACGTCAATTGAGGAAAAGATAGAGAACAAAGAAGAAATGAAAGATAAACAATGGAAATATTGATGAAATGCAGTAAAAATGAGTAGTATTTAACCGGGATCCGAGTTTTTCATTCAGTTGTAGGCTATGTTGTATTGTTTGAGTGCGATTTTTTCCAGCCTAATGTTCACGCTGGATTGTAATGATAGAAGGATTGAAGACCTTTCGATGACTTTCCAGCAGGATTCACTCTTGTTTGTGAAGTCAAACTTGGGATAAAATTACCCCTGTTTATGGCAAGTTCATCAGGTAGGATGGTTGTATTTACAGTCCCGTTTATGTTCATAAATACGGGATTTTATGTTCCTAGCTGTCTCCTGATCTCAGATATCGGACATTAGTCGCATTTCTGTTTTGTAGAGTCCGGCTAAGGAAGACGACTCTTTAAGGTGTAGATGGCGACCAGGCTTGGTGTTGAGTAAATTAGTTATTGTTTTAGAAGTTGATGTCACTATTTTCAGGTCAGGTTTCAATTGATTTGGTAAGAAAGTAGATATGGGAATATTAAAGAGAATAAGATTGATTTTTATCAATATTTTCTATTTTTTTTGTAGTGTTAGTGTTGTTTTTTTTTTAGTGAATATAAAAAATGCGTTTAGCGTTGTTAATGAAAATGTGATGATATTAAAAACATTTCTAAGTAGGTAAGTCCTTTTTATTCGTTGGTTTTCTATAGACTAATACGTTTTAGGCAGTTTGGTGTGTTGTAGAGAGTTATATTGAGGAAGTTGCGGACGTTATTATTTTTTTAGTTCGGGGGTTGAGAAACTGATATGTTTAATTTCATCTCGTTTCACGACAATGCTAGGGAGACTAATATTATGCGATTATGCGATATATATATATATATATATACATATATATATATATATAAAGTTGTTCGGATTTTCGTTCATAATTGAGTCGGCATGCCAGTTCTCTAAAAAGATCTAGACATAGATAGACAAGGCTTTCGCTGATAGGGTGGGCCCATAGGTAGATCACATTTGTGCTTGTATAATTTGTCGGTAGATGTAAACTAGCATTGTTGTGTGATTAAACTACATAATTTAATAATTTAGGTGGTAGAGAGGGGGACTTTAATTTAGTACTTGAGATGAATTTTAAGGAATCTAAGGCATTTGGTGTGTTAGTGGAAAATCAGTTTATATCTAAACTGAGCATAATGGTGATGGTTTTAATTTTGATGTTTTAGAGTCTTTGTAGCAGATGTCGGGAGTTTTTTATATTACGAAGAATTTATCTCAAGACTGCAAACCTGTAGCGATGAAATCTAGACGGTACTCACTTGAGGATGAACAGTTCATAAAAACCGAGATTACGAGAATGCTTGGTGAAGGAATCATTGAAATGATTGAGTCTCCATGGAGGGCACAAGTAGTAATAACATCTTCCGAAAACCAAGAAAAAAGACTAGTAATTGATTACTCTCAAACAATAAATAGGTTTACTCTACTGGATGCGTACTCACTACCACGGATAGATGAACGTATAAGCGAAATTGCTAAATATAAACTGTATAGCACACTAGACCTTAGAAGTGTCTATCACCAAGTGGCTATGAAACCAGTCGATCGACCCTACACGGCTTTTGAGGCAAATGGCCGCCTCTACCAGTTTAAAAGAATGCCATTTGGAGTAACGAATGGTGTTTCCAGTTTTCAGCGAATTATAGATAAAATAATTAGCGATGAAAAATTGGAGGGCTCTTTTGCATACATTGATAATGTAACAATATGTGGACACAACTATGTAGACCATAATCGTAATCTGAAACGATTCATGGCGACGATAAAAAATACAACCGCACACTAAATAACGATAAATGTACTTTTAGCGTAGACACCATTAATTTACTAGGATATACCGTAAGCAAAGGATCTATGTCACCAGACCCAGAACGATTGAAGCCGCTGCTAAAACTGCCAATACCTAATAATATGCGTGCCCGAAAACGAGCCCTTGGTATGTTTGCACATTACTCACAGTGGATTGCTTCTTTTTCAAGCAAAATTCACCCATTGGTACAAACGGACACTTTCTCTCTCTCGCACACAGCAATGGAGGCTTTTAAGAATATTAAAAAGGATATAGCCAATGCAGCAATTACGGCTATAGACCCCACTATTCCTCTGGTGGTGGAGACAGATGCATCTGATTATGCAATTGTTGCCTCTCTAAGACAATCCGGGCGTCCGGTCGCTTTGTTTTCGAGGACATTGTCGCGTTCGGAACAGCGACACTCAGCAATCGAAAAAGAGGCTTATGCTATAGTGGAATCACTCAGAAAGTGGAGACACTATTTGATCGGACGACATGTTAGACTGGTTACTGATCAAATATCCTTCGCATTTATGTTTAACACCAGGACAACAAGCAAAATCAAAAGTGATAAAATAGCGAGGTGGAAAATAGAACTGTCCTGTTTTTCTGTTGATGCAATCTACCGACCCAGTAAAGAGAATGCTGCGACTGAGGCACTATCGAACGTATGTAGCTCGATACCCAACACGGATGAGCTTCGGACCTTACACAATGGACTGTGCCACCCAGGAATAACACGAATGACACACGTTGTACGAACCAGAAATCTACCATATTCTTCGGATGACGTAGAGAAAATGATAAAATCGTGTACATATGTGCTGAACTCAAACCACAATTCTTCAGGCCTAAAACCGGGACGCTTATAAAAGGGACACAACCGTTCGAGAGAATGAACATCTATTTTAAGGGTCCACTACAATCTAATAATAGAAATCGTTACATTCTAACCGTCATCGACGAATATTCACGATTCCCATTCGCATTTATTTGTCCAGATATATAAGCGAAATCGGTGATACGGTGCTTATGCTCTTTATTTGCCATTTTTGGTGTTCCAGCCTACATCCATTCAGATCGTGGAGCCTCATTTCTGTCTACACAACTCAAACAATTTCCTCACGAACGAGGAGTAGCCACAAGCCGGACGACGCCGTACCACCCTCAGGGAAATGCCCAATGTGAGCGCAATAATATGGAAAAGCATACAACTAGCGGCCGCAAACCGCAAATGCCCAATTACTCACTGGGAAGATCTTCTCCTAGAATCTCTGTACGGCGGGAACTTCGCTTCCATCATGGCTCTCGAAACCTGGAACGGTTCTTCTGAGACGTTTCATCTGTCATGGTAAGAATGACCTATTAACGAACCAAATAGAACTGATTGAGGCGAATCCACGTCATGCATGTATACGACATTCTGATGGAAAAGAATCGACTGTTTCCCTTAGAGACCTTGCACCTGCAGGAGATATACCTACACTCAATATAACCCCCGGGGAGACGCCTACATCACAAGACCCGTCCACCTTGGCTGAAGGTCAAGCTGCACCATGTGACTTATCTACGGACTCAGTACAACCATCAGATACGGAGTCCATAACATCTGTAGAAAGTCAAGGTGCTCAGAACGAGCCAGAGGTGAACGATCATCCACTTGCTCCAAAACGAGCTCATCCCCGAACCGATTCAGAACCCCTGTTTTCAGAATCACAACCACCCGCATCCAGAAGGAAACTGATTTATACTCACTCAGGACGGAGAGTGAAAATCGATCCCTGCGTATCGTCAGACTCAGAAACCTAGAGTCTTGATTCTACTCCCGATACCAGACTACCGAAGCGTTCCAACAAAACCAGCAAAAAGCATGGTCGATGGAACGACTTTATTCCCTTATGATTGAAATAGAAAAGGGGTGAACGTAATGAATAATTACGAATAACTTTCCTTACTCTGACTTATCTCCCCTTTGGAGCACTTTCCTGCTTCTACTAACCACTATAAATAGTAGCACTAACATTGTACCGACATTGTGTGCCGAATAAAGCTTTCCCAAGTTACGTCTGTTCTCGTTAGTCATTACAAGCGGTTCTCATTTTATAACCGACGTTAAGAATTTTAAGCCGAGTTATTACTTAGACGAAACAACTTTTCATGGAATGAGTAATTCAATTTAAAAACGTATAAGTACATCCTAGTTTTGCGAAAATACTATGGACCACACAACTGTGAAACCTTATGATTATGAATATTCCAGGATATTGAAAATTAGAAATATTACCTACCTTATACTAATGTTTATTCTAACAATTTTTTATTTTATTTCACTGTACCACTAAAGTAAAATTATTAGGATAGTGATGTGTAGGATCACGCAACTAAAAATAGACCTCATCATACACACACGCTTTCGTGGGGTATCCAGGGTTAATCGAATAAGTGGCCATGTTTTTTAGTAATATTGTTCGAGATTATTGACGAAGTAATTAAATATTGTCGAAGTAAAAGAGTGAGTCTTAAAACTGTTATGAAGTCATTAAGTAGTTATAATAAGGGATGAATAGTTCTGTCTGAAAAAAGCCAGCGTTACAGGTTATTAGGAAGTTGCCCTCAAATTGTTGAATGTACAGACACATGGGTTGCAATTGAAGATGGTTACTAAGTGTTCATTATATAGTTTAAACGAGCATACATCACTATAACTGAGAAGAAAAATGACGGTTAGAGACTGCTAGGAAGTCATTCTAAAATAATTTAAAGTAGCGACACATAGTTACAACAGAGGACATTGGTAGGACATACCAACTTTAAAGGAAGCTATACTCAGATAGTTTCCAGTAGCAACATAGTTGCACGTGCGAACAATAGTATAACTGTTAGAAAGGTCTCTTCAATTTGTTGAAAATAGAGAAACAATGTATTCGATTGAGATAAAGAGTGAGACACAGAGACTGTGCAAAACCCGTCCTTAAATATTTAGAAAGGAGGACCATGAAATTGTTGTGTTAACGGGAGAAAAAAATCAAAATATTAATACGAACTATACAATAAGAGCAAATTTCAGACTAAATGATCCAACAATTGTTGAGTGTATTTCAACATTAGTAACATTATTGTGTGTTTGTAATGAAATTATTTGTTTGAATTTCATTTTTAACAGACTTATGATATTTATTCATTTAACTTTTTTGTCATTATACACTAACTTATTCATCATTTGTTTTCATTTTAAACGGTTATCTTAAAATAGATCAACTATCAAAATAGCTGCCAAATGTTATAGACTAACTTTGTCTGATTTACCAAGCGGTGACAGGGCAACTTAATCCACCGTTTCAATTTGTTTTCTTTTCTGATTTAAAAAATATATTGGCAAATATCAATAATTAAATAATAAAATAACATTTTTATTAAAAATGTTTCCACTCGGACCTTAAGGGAGTGTATGTTTTCTTGTAAAAAAAACAAAAATACAATACAACAATGTTTATTAAAAACGAAATGTAAATCTATTTCAAATTAAACATAATGACGTATCCAATATAGAATATTCCCGAATAAATTGTGTTTAAAATACAATTTAATCTGCCAAAAAGCAGAAAACAAATTAATATAAAAAAACGAAAAAAATAGAAATCCGTAAAATTCAGACATGAAATTAGTACAGTGGATGAATTTACATTGTCACTGCTAGGTAAATCAGAACCAAACTAGTCGATTAAATTTGACAACCAGTTTTTGAGATAACAGCTTCATCATAAACTTTTAAATTAACTTATCGTTTGATTTCATTTATTTGTATGTATTTCCTCGTTTGCTTTTCTTTAACAACTTATATAAAAAATTCTTGTTTCAGATCAAAACAAATGAGTTTTTACTCTTTAAAAGTGATGAAACACCGTTATGTTTATTTACTTTAACGCAGCAACAACCCCCAAATTCACTATCCTTTTTGTATTAATTCTTGTACTTGGTGTTGTCGTTTTTTGTAAATTAATATTGAATAAAGTTCAGTTTTAGTGTACATTGGATGGTGCTCCTTTTTTTACATTTTTCAATGCATATTTAAAGGTTTTCTAAAACTTTTAAAAACCTATAATTCATTCTGACTTTTTCGCATGTGACGCTACCCAACAAAAGTGTATGACGTTATTTTCGATCAAACACGCCTTCTTAACGTATGTCGGGGCTATAGGTACTGTGAAGTAGTCGCCATCAAACAGTTATGAGGATGGACACATGTTAGTGGCTGAGAACATAGCTTGACTTACATATTATTAAGAACTCGTCCTAAACAAGTAAGAGCACGAATGAGACTTAAAGAGTGTTTGGAAATTCCTAAATATTTGAGAGTACGGACACATAGTTGCCACGCAGAACAAAAGTTGAATTCACAGACTCTACCGAAGTAGTCCTCAAATAGTTGTGATTAAAGAAAAATGGTTTCTACTGAAAACAAAAAGGAGCTTACAGACTGTTAAGATTTAACCTTCAAATGAGTGATGCTAATGGCATGCTTACGTGTAATAAATGGTAATGGCATGATTACGGCAATAAAAAGAGTGCGAGTAGAGATTGTTAGAAAGTCGTTATGAAATTGTTTGAAATAGTGATACATGATTGAATATATAAGAGGTTGCTAAGTAACTGCACTCAAATATGTGTGTGTACGGAAATGGTTATGAGTCAAAATAAAAGTGAAGTATAATGTATATTAACAATTCGTCTATCCATGCAAATAATATTTTGTCTTGTCGACTAGTTACGATAACGAAACATACATGATTTGTAGACTACGCAAGTTCAGAGACCTAGAGCGTTGCAAGTGAAGATAATTCTGTTTTTCTGTAATGAGATATGAGTAGACATTAATTTTGGCTGTAAATGATGTATGTTTGCCTTTCACATAATAATGTATTATATTCGGCTAAGAGTCCAGGGCAGTTGGACAACTGCCACCGTAAGTGGTGCAACCACTGCAGTTGCGACGACTTCCATTACGCAAAGAACAACTTCTACTTCCTGATCTATGAAAACCAAGTTAATTAATCTTATTTACTACTTCAACAATTTCTGACAAGAACATAATTATCTTGGGAGGGTTGATAGAAACGACGCATATTGAATGAGTCCATATTGACTTTCGGAATATTTCATTCAGTTATTTACGACGTTTGAAAGTTGGCTGGTTTCACTAAAAATTCTAAGAAAGAAGACTACGCTATCATTCTCACTCTAACGGCCTGTTACAGTTTGGTTAATACGTCGAGTCCACCATAAGCGACGGAACAATGAGAGAACGGATCGCATTCTTGGCAATACTTTTGTAGATTTTGTTCTAGCCAAGTTCGTATTTGTGTGACTTTAAATCGTATAAAAACGATTTCATGATTTTCTTACATGTAAAAAACAGTTTACATCTAATTCCGGAGGGATATATATATATATATATATATATATATATATATATATATATATATATGTATATATATAATAGGTTATACTTTTTACTAAGAGTCAACCTCTTCAGACCAACTGTCTTTTTTGCACTGAAGAGGTTGACTCCCTGTGAAGAGTACAACAGATACATGTATGCACATATATGCCCAATAATTTGTGTATAAATAAACATTTATACTTACGAACAGCTGTATTTGTTATTGAGCACTTTTCATAAAAACATCTACATAAACTAATAAAATACGTGTACTATATATACATATATATATATATATATATATATATTTAGAGTTAACAATCTACATATATGTATACATATTTCCTTATGATTAAAAATAACTGATAAGTATATATTTATGAATAACCAGTTATTCCCTACAAATAGTCAACATAATAAAGGCAATACTATGTCATGTATATCATCGCTTCTTCCACATTACTTGTTTCGGCATCAAGAAAAAAGTTTTGGCAGAAAACCTAATATGGAAGTGTTCAACTTGTCTCCAACTGCTCACACCGACACCCTGTCATCCACCTGTTGCTTACATGAGTGATCGCCCTAACCGGTTGACCATCTGCAAGCTCACATCTCTAAAGAGGAGTCGAAACATTCTTGTCCAAACACGAAAAGCCGCAAGAATCTGCGAGTCAGAAACACTGGAAACGATGCTTAGTCCTTGCCACAATAGACCACACAAAATCAAAGAGATCATTGCCCGGTGATGTGAAAACTAACATCTGCTTCTTCTCAGAATCTCTACATTTGCACAGAACCGATACCGACCAATATCGTCGCCAATGCAAGACAGATTTGAAGAAAAGTTGTTAATTCAAAATTGGCGTTTCCTCAGCAGTTCGACTTATTGCTTCGGATGATATTGTCGCATACCCGAACAGTAAGGAGCTATATTCGCTGAATGTAAAACATCCGCCATCACCACTAAATACCACCACTGTATCATCCCACAATCAATTATCTGTACGAGTCAGCGTGTCTTGTAATGACGTCCGAGCAGCGCTGAAGTCCTTCGCTTTAAGCAGTAGCAGAGGAATCGGTGGCCTCCGACTTGGACATTTGATAGGTTTTACATATTTCACGACAGCTGCAGTGGGTCGTCGTCTTGTTCTGTTCTGTCTTGACCTCATGAAAAATCATACCTGGTGATATTCATCCAAGTGCAGGGGAGCTAAAGAAGAAAGATGTCAGATTACGACTTATAGCCGTCGAAACACTCTTCGCCGTCTCACCCCCAAAGTGGCCACACATACTGTGATCCATACACTGGTCCCCTTGCTGTAACCCACCCAACTTTGTGTCGAAGTTCCTTGAGGAGACACAGCTGTAGCGCATGCTGTTAGCGCGTCTAATGACAGCGTGAGAAACGCTTTCATTTCCATCCTCTCGAAACCTGTCTCTGTCCCTGCTCTACATCTTTGGGCTCGAACGACCTATGCCAGTTCTTGCACCCTAGTTATAACAGGCTACATCCGCGCATCACAGTACGGTATACAGCCCCGTAACCCGATGGGCTCCTACCTTTTGCCTTGGAGTCGACAATATCGTCCGTGCAGTTATTACACTTTGAGCATCTGGTATCTCGACGATGCAACATTTAGAGGCAGTTTGGAGGAAGTTGCTGAGAACATCTCTAAAGTTAGAGTTAGCTGCAATCAGGACTAACTTTGCCAAGTGTAAAGTCGTCAACATCTGATGTCCGGCAGAATCATTCTCAGTGGCCATCTCGAGAATCAGCAGTCTTAGATGAGGTGAGCATCTCCAATCGGGACGTTATATATATATATATATATATATATATATATATATATATATATGACTCAAAGCTTCTTTAGACTATATATTGGGTATTTAGATCTGTATGGCTAGGTTTCCTTCCTCTTATCTAATTATTTTTCTGGTACCTAAGGTACTTAAGCTTTATTTTTTATTCATTTTTTAATGCAACTTTAATTCCTATATAGTTTTATTGCTAGCTAGCTTATTGCAGAATGGTTCTTGGATGTTATGTTTAGATAGTATTATTATTATTTTTTTTATTATTGTTATAATTAATGTTATTTGATATGCAAATTATTATATCATATGGTAGTCTTAAGGGTAATATATTATTATTATCATTATTTTATCATTATTATTATTTATTTATGTATATATTAGTGATATTTTAAGCTGACTTATTTCGACACTTGATTATTGGGGAAATGGTCGTATAATCAGTACCATTGGAGAGCCATTAATATTATAACTGTCCTGTTTTTAAATCTCCGAAACAGTTACATGGTAAACAGCTGATGATCCCCGTGTTTATATTAGACGCTTAAGGTCTCCTGTTTTTGTTTCACTCTTAGATAATTAACCCCCCTTTTTTTTTACTTATATTTTTTCATTTTTTTTTTCATATATTAATTTTCCAACGAATGTTAAGTCTGCAATATCTTGGATTTTCTTAGTTTGTCTGGGAATTTAAACTGCATTCTACATTGTTTTTTTAATTACTCAAAGCTTCTTTAGACTATATATATATATATATATATATATATATATATATATATATATATATATATATATATATATATATAATAATGGTAATAATCCAGGTGAAAAATATCCACAGGGTGGTAATCCAGAGAATTTTAACCGGGTTTATAAAAAGTGGTCAATATCAAAATAGAGCTTTATATATGATAATTTTATTTACACAGACATGCACAAAATCTGCGACACTGGCATGTCGATGTTATCGATCAACAGTTACTATAAACTGAGATCTCATCAGGCAGAGTTAGAATCCAATCTCAACCTCAGATCATATTTGGAGAGAATGAAGTGGAGGGATAGAGAAAGAGAAGAAGAAGAAAAGAAATTTAACATTTCAAAAATTAAGACCTTTAAAAAATTAAAAGATTAAAATTAAAAATTAAAAAATTAAAAATCTGAAAACAAAGAACAAAAAATCTAAAATCTAAAATCTGAAACAAACAGGGCACATAAATAAATAAATAAATAAATAAATAAATAAAAACATAAGGTGGAAAGAGGAACAAATAATGAGGGGAGAGGTGGTAGGAAGGTATGTGTCTACTGCAATAATTTGCATATGTGGTGGGTTAAACAATATGAAAACCGTACTTTTTTGACTGAAGAGTTGAGTTGACTTTCGAAGAGAAGAGAGTGAAGATTGGAGAGAGAACCTTTAATATTGGAGATTGCAATTGTCGGTCATGGTGAAGAAAATCCAATTTTATTTTTTTATTTAAGTTTGGATTACAAGCTATTTCGGCGTGAAGAGGAGAATATGGAGTCGGGTGGATGAAAAAAGTAAAATTGGCGGCGAAACTACAGACAGTACAAGACCTGGCTAGTTTCATTCTACTTTTTCTGCATGGGGATGCGCTTGCTCTGTACCTCGAGATGAGTGATACAGACCAATTAGATGCGGAAATGATAGAGATGAGATTGCTGACAGCATTCACTGAAGATCCTTTCGAAGCCTATGAAAAACTGAAACGATTCAGGTGGACTGGAGAATCAGTGGATGTTTATGCCAACAATATCAAAAGATTGGCTGGATGAGCTGGATACCTAGGGATAGGTCTGGATCAGACAGCAAAACTCGCTTTCATCACAGGATTTCCAGATGACGTATCTGTTGCACTTCAACAATTGCATCACTCGGAGAGACTTGATGTTAGTCGACTGATACCGACTGCACGCCTATTGGCTAGCAAGAGGATGCGAGATACTGGGACGGTGGCAGCGAGTGCACAAAGCACTACACTGAAAAATGAGATTCAAAGAGAATATTCAAACATTCGGTGCTTTAGTTGTCGAGGACCACATCTTATTAAAGATTGCACGGAGGCAGCTAGAGTCAGAGTAAGGTGCTATGAGTGTGGAAAAATTATGCACATTGCGAAATATTGTTCTCTGGCTCAGGGAAATGAGCAAAGGGGAGCTTCTGTGCCAGTAGCTACCCCAGAAACAGAATGAAGGCGCAGTACGGAACTCTACCCATGATAGAAGTGGCAGTAAATGATGCTGTAATGACGGCACTTGTTGACACTGGATGCACCGCCACTCTACTTAACTCCAAACTTGTGAGTGGGTGTGGTAGAAGTGGCACGATAAACACAGTTGGCGGTCGTGACGTAAAATGTAAGGGAGCCCAGCAAGTTGAAATAAAAGTATGTGTGGTACGAGTGAAGGTGGAAGTGATTCTGATGGATCACATGTTTGACGGAGTAAGTGTCATAATTGGAATGGACGTGATCAATGGGATGGGAGGTGTGAGTATCAACAAAACTGAGGTTTGCAAAATTGAGGATAAAGATTTCGAGGCGGATTGTGATGGAGAGAGATGGACAGGGAAATGGAAATGGATGGGAGAGCATCCAATGTTGCAGAACAAAGTAAAATATTATAAGAATTCCCTGGACAGTGATAAAAATTCACAGTTCGAGAAGGGAGTGGAAAGATGGATAGCAGATGGTATTCTCTTACCATGAAAGGGTTAAGAAAAAGGTGTGTTACCGTTGATAGCAGTGGTCCAGGCCACAAAAGGTAAATTGAGGCCCGTGTTAGATTTTCTGGAATTGAACCGTTTTGTAGCATGTCATACAGGGAGCGACATAATAGATGTGTGTGATGAAAAGATGAGAAAATGTAGGCGGTTGGCAGGAGGAACTGCGATTGTCGACCTTAAGTCTGCCTACTTGCAACTACACGTGGCAAAAAAGCTATGGCAGTACCAGCTAGTTTGCTATAAAGAAATAACCTAGTGTCTGACACGGTTAGGATTTGGGCTTAATGTTGACCCAAAAATTATGGTAGCCGTTTTATAAACTGTGTTAATGAAAGGAAATAAGACAAAGGAGGCCACTAATTCGTACATTGATGACATAATCGTAGATGTGACAAAGGTATCGACAGACGAATGCTGGAACATCTTAAGGAATTTGGGCTGACAGCAAAGCTACCGTAATCCTTGAACGGCGGAGCGGCACTGGGACTTAAGTTGATGAAAGGAAAGACGGGTGAGCTGATGTTCAAAAGGGGCAACGAAGTCCCGAAGATGACGAAAGAAATGGATAGGCGGCAGTTATTCTCTATCTGCGGTAGATTGTTGGGGTACTATCCAGTTGTTGCATGGCTTCGACTGGCATGCAGTTATGTTAAAAGAAGAGCAAGTGGAGTAGACTGGGAGGAAAGAGTTGATGGCAAAACTGTCAAAGTAATACAGGAGATTCTAACTGATGTAGAGAAGGAGTACTCAGTTAGTGGAGCTTGGAGCATATCTGAAACAATAATAGGAGTAGTGTGGTGTGATGCAAGCAGTATTGCTACAGGCGTGGTTGTGGAGATTGGTGGTTTGGTGGCGGAAGATGCAGCATGGCTGAGAAAGAAGATGACTGTAATCATATGAACGTGGCTGAATTAGATGCTGTTTTGAAAGGCGTCAATTTAGCCATAAAATAGGGATTGAGAGAGATTGAAATAAGGACCGATTCAGCAACGGTACTAAGTTGGGTGAACTCTACAGTGGATGGGAGTGGTAGAATAAGAACCAAGGGTGCTGGAGAGATGATCGTAAAGCGAAGATTGGGAATACTTGGAGAGTTAATATCCGAATTTGGACTGCGAATAAAGGCAGCGTTTGTGCCTTAACAGAGCAACAAAGCAGATGCGCTATCCCGAATAAATAAATGGTGGTTAGTTGAGAAAGAAGAAGTCCCGGTATGCTGTTTATGAATCGGAGAACTAGAAGAGTTGCATTGCGTGCACTACATTGGAGTGGATACAACATTATATTTGGTGCGGAAAGTTGATCAACTTATAAGACGGGAGGAAGTTCAGAGAGTGGTCAGGTACTGTGTTCAATGTCAATCAATCGATCCTGCCCCGAATATACATGATCCTTGTGAAATTAGAACTTCAAATAATTGGACAAGATTAGCTTTTGACATAACACACTATCGTGGGGGAGCATACATGTTAATGATTGACTGTGGGCCTTGGAGACGTGCAATATGGAGGGAATTACATGCGGAGACGGAAACTGCGGTTACAGAGGAATTGGAGAATGTGAGGTTTGAAAAGGGGCCGGTAATGGAGGTGATAATGGACAATGTCACCATTTTTCGCTCAGAACGTCTCCGGACTCCTTTAAGTTTGCGTCTTTTATACGCGATCTTTGCCCCTCCAACGCTACAGTTTTTTGTCTTCGTTGACATGTCAATTCTGTACACAAATGTCCAGATGAAACTATTGGTATTAGTGCGCATTTATTGTATCGTGCTCCTACAGTGGCCCCTGCATTTCCAGAGAATGTATTTATCGAACTCATGGAGATGGCTTCTAAGTCCATCTCCTTTAGTTTTATATACATATATATATATATATATATATATATATATATATACATACATATATATATTTATATATATATATATATATATATATATATATATATATATATATATATATATATATGTGTGTATATGGCCTGCCACACTAAAGATGGAATTGATGCATGTGAAGAAGTCATGAGGGAGTGGAGGAAAAGAGAGCGAGCAACCAAAACCGTGAACTTAAAATCGGCCTACTTTCAAATCCATGTGGACAAGAAGCTATGGCGGTATAAATTGGTCGAATATAAAGGTCAGATCTGTTGCTTGACCAGACTTGGATTTGGACTGAATTCTGCATCGAAAATTATGACGGCAGTGCTTAAGACCGTGTTGTCCAAAGACGATGCAGTGAAAAGAGCCAGTTGTTCTTATATCGATGATGTACTGGTTGACGAGACAGAGGTGACTGCGGAAAAGGTGACAGCCATGTCAAAACATATGAATTGGCAGCTAAGCCATCGGGGTCATTAAAAAATGGAATGGCCTTTGGATTAAAATTACAGCGAAATAAGGCAGGAACGTCAATGTTTGGAAGAGGGAAAGGAAGTGATCGATGAAGTAAAAAAGGTGGACTCTGTAAAGGGGGAATGGAATGTAAAAAAGAAGCCCGGAAGGGATGATCTGGAGCGATTCTAGCAGCCTGGCATTAGGAGCATTGTTGGAAATAGAAGGTGTAACTGTTGAAGATGCTGCCGTGCTACGAAAGAAGAATGATAGCGCCCACATCAATGTTGCGGAGCTTGAAGCCACACTGAAGGGCATCAACGTGGCTTTGAAATGGGGGCTACAAACAGTGGACATTAGAACAGACTCGGCAACAGTGGCATCGTGGATTAAGTCTGAAGTGTCTGGAGATAAACGGATCAGGACCAAAGGAGCAGCTGGGATGATTATCAAGCGTCGACTCGGGGCACTTGGAGACTCGATCAGAGAATTCAAACTGAGAGTAACCGTCACATTGGTTTCATCACAGAATAATAAGGCAGACGTGCTGACCAGAGTAAAGAACGCTTGGTTACGAGAGAAGAACGATGTGGCTCCGGTGTGCGTATCGTAGATGAAATAAATATAATATGCATTATTTTGGTAAGGAGAGGACGTTATATCTGGCAAGAAAAGTGAATGCAAATATCGCAATGGAAGATTTTCAAGATGTGGTTAAACACTGTAGGGAGTGTCAGTCCATTGACCCTGTGCCATCGAGGCATGAAAAAGGAGAACTGCATGTAACAGACAATTGGAGGCGACTGGCCATTGATATCACGCATTATAGCCATGAACTGTATTTAACTATGATTGACTATGGACCTGGGAGAGTAGCAATATGGCGAAAAATTAGAACAGAAACAGCAGAAGATATAAAGAGAGTTATTGATGAGGTGTTTATGGAGAGGGGTCAGTAGAAGCGGTCCTGATGGACAACGGGATGTACTTCCGCTCAGAGGTCTTTAAAGAGCTATGTGATAAGTGGGGTGTTAGGCAATATTTTAGAGCAGCATACCGCCCAAGCGACAATTGATTCATAGAGAGACACCATCGAACTATCAAAGCTATTGCAGCAAGAAGCCAAATTTCGCCCCAAGAAGCGGTCTTTTGGTATAACATGGCACCGAAGGCTGGCCAAGACGAAACGTCAGTGCCACATCGATGTCTTCACGTATGAATGGCAACATCCACTGGCAATGACGGAGAGAATTGAACAGGGGCAAGCGAAAATCACTGTGGGTGAGGAGGTGTAAGTAAAACAGTAACTGATGTACTATCTGAAAACAACGTGTCAGTTAACGGAGTTCCTCGTCACATATTAGATATACGGAGAGTTACCTCACCATCAGATGAAGACGTTGAAGAAGTTCCCCAAGAAGAACCCGTACGAAGGTCGCAATGTGAACGTAGACGGCCGACGTGGATGGCGGATTATTAAACCAATTATTGATCTTGAAGATCAAGGAGGGGTGTGGTAAAGTGCCATTTGAATTATACCCCCTTTGTAAATTGGCTGTTTTGAGTCTCTAACCACAAGATGGCTCTGGTGGGGAGTCAATTTGCATAGGGGTGTGGTTTAGTGCTATTTGAGATATCCCCCTTTGCAGATTGGATGTTTGGAGTCTCTAACCGCTGGATGGCTCTGGTGGGGAGTCAATTTGCATAGGGGTGGATTTAACAGAATAAAAACTGTATTCTTTTGTGAAGAGCGTCAATGCTCAGTGAGCAAAGTGAAGTGGAGAGAAGAAGAGGTGCAGAAGGCAGAAGGCAGAAGGTGGAGAATTCATAGATTTTTTATTTTTCAAGAACTTTCCTTTTCCGGATAGACCAGACAAAGAAGGACAATTAAAATACCAGCGAATACTAAAACACGAGTAAAATGAATTAAATGTCGTTTATGCACGCACAGGCAGAACTTAAACTCAAACACACAATTACACAATAACAAGCAAGCAGAGCTTAGATTTACACACACGCAGTTCCGTCTCATAGAGAAGGTTACACAATACACATATAACTGTGCATTAAACATTTACAAGCATACTCATGACTGGATCGGTATACGGCATGCCATACCTGTCCACTTTACGGTTGTCCGCTGACTGAAGTAATGCACCTTCCTGTTGTCTTTTGCGAAGATGCGATGTTCTCGCTTCCGAAGCATCTTTTTGTCGATGGTCGCCACAGTATCTACAACTACTCGTGTAAAAGAGGGATTTTGGCTCAGGGGTTAAATCGAAAATTTGACCCAGATAGTCGCGCTTAATTCCTTTACTAAAACTGAAGTTTCCCTCTGTGAGAGGCACGCCCGATGTGTGGAACCACTGCGCGAGGCTATATAGATGAGTCGCTGACCACGAACAACGTAATAAAAATTAGAATATTTATGTCTTTATTCTACAAAAAAACTACCGTTCGAGATGTTGATTGCTTCATAAGTTTGTAAGAGCTTTCATTATTATTTAATCTAACTTTACTGACTGATTATTGAAAATTCGCCTTAACTTAACTCGTGATCTTGTTCGACAGATCAGAGCTTCGTATATTTTGGCCCTAACAATGTTTTCAAATGTTTGATGAAATGAAATAAATTGATTGCTGATCAAAACATTAAAATCATTCTAGTTACTTTGTCATTGCTACTCACATCTTGTACAACCGCCAGGTTATTTAGTACACTACACTACGAACCCTGCTTGAATCAACGATGGTTGGTCGATCATTATCTGACATCTCAATGTTTATTCTTCATCAAATCTTAATATAAATGGAAGAAAAGTGTATTGGTGTATTTTTGTTTTACGGCATATCCACCTTTTTTAGATATGTAATCACCGAAATTATCTATTGTAAACAGTTATTTATCTACCTCCCACAGCGGTAAGATGTGACACAAGGTCGGGAAAGTGGGATTTGATAAATCAACGCTCGAGATGTGAGCACTCGGGTCATTTAAAAATTGCCTGGGCAGACCCGTCGGCATTCCCCGGTAGGGGCGCCACAGACAGTAAGCAATAAACTTACTCCTCCCCAAAGAGGGGAGGCAAAGCCTAGGAGGGTGGACGTCCTAGAACTGCACAGAACTAGTCTCGTGCAGTATCCATCGGAACAGATACTACACTTTGATCTTGGCCAAAAGGCCAAGAAATAAACTATTGTATTTATTTACTTCTCTTCAGAAGTTAGGCACAAGGCCAGTTTTATCTTACTCCCACAAGGTAAGATGTGACCCAAGTTCGGGTCGGGAAAGTGGGGTGATAAGCCAGCGCCCGAGAGGTGAGCACTCTGGCCATTACAATTCGCCTGGGCAGCCCCGTCGGCATTCCCCGGTAGGGGCGCCTCAGGCAGTAAGCAATAAACTTACTCCTCCCCAAAGAGGGGAGGCGAAGCCTGTGAGGGTTGACCTCCTAGAACTGCACAGGACAGACCCAGAGACCGACCTAAATCAATCTATGGGGTGTAGTATCTATCGGAACATATACTACACTTTGATCTTAGACAAAAGGTCAAGAAAGTAAACTATTGTAAACAATTTACCACAAAAGCGTAATTAAAAAATGATATTTTACCCAACATGAAGGAGAGTTCTTCCATTTCTCTCTATTGTTAGTTTGTTCGTAATATTTTAAGTCGGTTTGTCGATGTCATAGTCCTTATCCGTATCCATTAACCGGCATGTTATATTTTTAGGCAGGTTGAACTTCACATCTCTATGTTCTGGTCTATACATATATTCAGTATTAGTTTGTTGAAATGATATATTGATACTTATAACAAAGCTACTCTAGATGTTTTATACAGACCGAATTAGAGCTTCTTTTTGAAAAATGCGTAGACATCTTGGAAGGCTCGAGCAAGCGAAATATGTTACTGGTCTGCTGAGCGACTGTATTTACTTTGTTTTCTTGTCTCCTGTTCTTTCGTTTTGTTTCATTTTCTTTTCTTTCCTTCAATTTCTTTTCACTTCGTAAAAACCATATTTAAATAAAAGTGGAAATGGTAACTACAAAGATACTGGTTTTAAACTACGTCCGCATAAACATGTCATATGACCTGATTTCAATTCATTATACTTTCCGCACCATTTCACAAAACAAGTCTGATAGCCAATCGTTTTACATAAATGCAAACATATTGTTGATTACACAGAGGTCAGATATTTAATAACCAACATCAACATGGACCGAAACGGTCCACGTTGAGAAAGATACACCACACACTCACATACACACAGACACACAGTATCCCAATACTGCAACTACACTGATAATACATACCCAGGGACGTTGGATCTTACACAAAAACAGCAATTCACACTCACTTAAATATCAATAAACATACGAATCTATAACAACTTTACAAACATTAAAAGGTCTACAATGTTAATTTTACTATTTCGTTTCGTTTTTCAGTAATAATGTATGGATTGTATCAATTCTAAAAGAACCCTGAAATATAAACAGTAGAGACGACGATTTACTTTATTTTATTATATGCATAGAATTGAACATTGAAAACTATAGAAATAACGAAATAAAAATAGAAATGGAAATATGACGATCATGTCTAGAAGCAGGATAACACATTGGCCTTTATTCATTCCCGAGCAACGCTCGGGGATCTTGCTAGTGAATGCATGTATTCGAACTATCTCTGTTTTAGTTTACACATCCCTATCTATCAGCTTTAAAAAGACTATCAGTCTTTCAGCTTAAAAAAACCTACAACACTTTGAGTTATCATTTTATGATTCGTTTCGCTTTACACAACCTCTTATTATATTTTCACCTTACTAATCTACTTAAAAAAATCTCCCCAGGTATGTTGCAGTAGCATTGCACATAACATAATATACTACGTAATATTCATCTCAGAAAGTTTCGTTATTTACTTTTTTAAAGAAAAATCAGAAAAATAAGAGAAAATTGTTAAAGTATTGCCTGCATGCTTCTCCATGGCGTAGTATTAAGAAATAGTAAAGAAAAAAGATAGAAAAAATGCAATAATGAAAAAAAAAGATATAAATAACATTGAAAATAATATTCATACAAAAATCCAGCGCGTCCAACTGAATGAGACAACTAGAAACGAAATACGCAAATCGCATATAAAATAACTATAGACGAAACGAAACCAATAGAATTTCGATTTGTATAGACATCTTTGGAAGCGGGATTTCTTGATACCATATTAGAGCTAACACCGGATTGTCTTTTTGTCCATATCAATGTTTAGATGTATTTACATTAAGCTTCGGATGTAGAAATAGGTGTTGAGCTTTCTATTACACGTCTTAAGATGTACGTAGTGATCATCATTTATATTAGCAGTCCATAAGCGCTTCTTGACTTCTATTTGTACAGTACCTGGGTATGTACATTACCATATTTACCTTGCTTCTACCGTTTCATAACTATTACGAAGAAAAAGTATTTGTGAAATTTTGTGGAAAAATACGCTACTTAGTATTTTTATGAAACAGTAAGTAACTGATGTATTAAGGTATTGTTTTTATTGGCAAAAATATTAAAAATTATATTTTTAACCAAAAATAATTGGCTTTTAACTAATACTGAATAACCTTTATATCTACGTTTTCGAGTTATAAAAAGGTCACTTATTTAACAAAAATATTTATGTAATGTTTTTATGTTATGTTATGTTAATGTCTTTACATTTATAACACACTAACCGAGTAAAGATAAAATCCGTTATACTTATGTGTAATCCGAACTTACGTGTTGACATCGTAAAACTACTGCCGTAGTAACAACGTGTACCCGGCCTATTTCTTCTTTGTCAACCAATAACGTTTCTAGTTGAGTACCAACAGGCAAATACAAAAAAACATGAGGTTTTAATAGTAAACAGATATAGAAATGTATTTTTCGTATCGTAGGTCGAGTGAATATGTCTCTCCAATGTTTGCCATGCAGGTGGGGCGGGTTTGTCTGGGTAACCCGACTGTAATGTACCTTAACTTATTATTGAACTTGCATATATATATATATATATATATATATATATATATATATATATATGCAAACATTGTTCAAAATAACAGAATGCGTCTGTTTAATTATACCTTTTTATTTTTTCAAATTATCTGATAAACTGTTTTGTATTAAAACAACAGAAAATAAATGTTCCATACGTTTCACAGGTTTCACGAACGTGTTCGATTCTTCGACGAATCATCTTAGGTGTCCAAAGAAAATGAACAAAAAGCTGAAGAAAGAAGAGAATACAAATACGGCGAATAAATGTGCTTAGAACGTCATTCGCATTATTCCAGGAAGTCGTTGACTATTTTAAATTAAGCATCGCTGGATGGCATCACAGAACAATATCGCTTACGTTAGGCATTTAAAAATGGTACATCTGGTTCCACATGTGATGTTGTTAATTATTGATCGTTGTACTTAAATGTAGATTGCTTCGAGTGTTTTTATTTTTTTTTTACTTGGAATCGATAACGTTCGTGAAACCTGTGACACATATGGAACTTTTTATTTTATTTTAATGCACAAAAAAACATCAGAAATTAAAAAGATGAATTCTGCTATTTTTACAATGTTTCCATAAATGAGAAAATGCTGCCTAAATACACACGCAATATATATATATATATATATATATATATATATATATATATATATATATATATATATACAGGGTGTCTCAAAAAAATGTACTCACTCGTAGAATGACGAGAAAACTTTGCTTCATCGCTCCACACAATTTTGTGTGCAAACTCGACATCTTCTGCACATTTTGCCATTCTTACTCACTCTTAGAATTGCAAAATGTGCAGAAGATGTCGAGTTTGCACACAAAATTGTGTGGAGCGATGAAGCAAAGTTTTCTCGTCATTCTACGAGTGAGTACATTTTTCTGAGACACCCTGTATATATATATATATATATTTGTATCGATGTTTACGCGTGCACAAAGAATACAGAATATATTCGACACAGAATGGATATCGGTAGTGAATATAGGATTCCTTTACTGTTTTCGAGCTCTGTCAGTTGTCTTGATTGACGTGCGGTCATACTTATCTCTTTTTAGATTGAATTAGTAAGGTAGGCTAGATTCTCTAGTTATTTGTTCGGACAACAGGTCAGGGGAAAATATACTTTGCCACTGTCGCAGTACTTGCATCACTATGAACTCTCATAACGCAGATACGAACACGGTTCAGAGGTTATCCATTGTCTCTCGGGGTCTTCTAAAAGTCATACGCTCTACCACTGAACGAATACCCTGCTAGTAGAAGTGGAAGTAATGTATCGCTCATATATATATATATATATATATATATATATATATATATATATATATATATATATATATATATACATATATATAAATATATATATATATATACATACATACATAAAGATAAATAAAGGAAGAGAGATTGAGATGTATGGATGACAAAATAGATAAACAGGAGCGTAACAAACAACTAACAGAAAACATTGCGAAACACTAGATACAAGCGAACGTAATTACATAGACATAATAACTACTGAAAGTAAACCAATCACCAATTAACTAAAAATTAGCGACAAAGTTAGTAAATTAAAACCAAAGGAAGCCTATATCATATTTAAATACAAAAAAAACGTAACTTTAACTAGAAATGCTATCTAGAATAAACAAACACATAATAAAATACATATAATTAAACAAATAGGTGAATACTGCCGAAGCTTGGTTTAATAATATCGAAATTAAAATAAAATGTACCTTCCTACAATTCGACATAGTGGACTTCTACCCGTTTATATCAGAAGAACCTTTCAACATCGCCCTAGAATTTGCCGGGATGTATACTGATATATCGAAGGATAACATCCACATCATTAAAAAATGTAGGAGATCAGTTTTAATCAATAATGATGACCAATGGATTAAAACAAATATGACAAACTCCTTTGATTTGGCCATGGGCGCCTCTGACTCTGTGGATTGATCTGCTCCTGTGTGGGTATTTATTTTATATACACTCACAAATATATTTGATAATACAGATATCGACCTTGATAGAGATGATGGATTAGCTGTAATAAGAGATTGCACCCATTTCACTATATATGGTCCTTATATACCGGAAAATGTTCTACTCTAATATCTTCTTTCCCCAAACCACTTGTTGTTCCTTGTTTTTCCAATTCTACTAACATGCAGAAATTTAAAAGGAATATAAACGAGCAATTTCCTGCACAACTCCCCACTTAGAATGCCACCATAATTCACAATAGCCAGTTAGGCCTCCGTAGCAGTGTTTCTTGTTCAGGCTGAATTGGAGTAAAAAAGAAAATACCAATTCCACGGACAGAAAAATCTGCACCACTTTTATATTCATTTACGAAGATAAACAAATATAGAAGTGGACTACAGGTTATATGTTTATTCCAATTTCATGATTTTGATTCGGAAAAATGTCTAAAATTAATAACTTAAGCTTAAGAGGTATTAATAAGCAATTCAAATTCAGGGAATCTTGCTTAATTTGTTTCTAATGAATATGGATAAAATTTAATGTACATCTGAAAAAAAACTTAATTGTTCCCATATTATTCCCCTTAACACATATTTAAAATACTCCAAGAAAACTAGAATTTGGAGCATATATATTAAATTAGGTTTTAACTTACTAACTTTGTTGCTAATTTTTAGTTTATCTGTTATATGTTTACTTGCAGTATGTATTATATCTATGTAGTTATGTTCGCTTGTATCCAGTTTTTTGTAATATTTACTGTTAGTAGTTTGTTATACTCTTGTTTATCTATTTTGTGAAAATGTCTAGTTTTGTCCGCTTTTACGAATTTTATTAGAGTGGTTTATGTTTTTAACGATGGTGTGTAATTGTTTTTGGAAATTATTCTGTTGTTTGTGAAATTCTAAGTTTTTAATAATATTTAAGAGGTCATTTGCATAGCTAGTCATGGGATCTATTGGTTTAGCGTTTTTTGGCTTTTGAATCCGTAGGATTCTTTTGTATCTACGTGTTTATCTTTATTGTTAATGAAGAAGTGTGCTCGCCATCGCATTCGGCGTATTAGTTCGTCCGTTTTTGTAATTAATTTAATAATGTATCCCTGATTGCAAGGTGTTGGGATATTAAGTGATGTTTCTAAGTTATTTTTTTCCATATTATTTTTTAGTGGTGAAATACATTCTTGTGAGAGTGCTCAACTGTTTCAAGAGCTAGATATTAGTACTTCATGTATCCACATAAAATATTATAAGGATATATAATTGTTTATGTGTAAGTTTTCAGTATTTACTTTAACAGTGCTCGATACGTAAGTAGAGCTAAATTGTAAGCAATGAAAATATATATGGCAAACCAGAAATAGGAAGAATCAGTCAAACAATTCTAGCTAGAATTAACAAACAGATAAGAAAAGACCAAGAATTAAACCAATGGGTGAATACTGACGACGTAATCACTTTGTTTAACAGTATAGAAAATAAGAACAATTGTACCTTCTTACAATTCGACATAGTGGACTTCTACCCATCCATATCAGAAGAACTCTTCAATATCGCCCTAGAATTCGCCGAGATATATACCGATATATCCAAGGATGAAATTCACATCATTAAAAAATGTAGCAGATCAGTTTTAATAAACAACGATGACCAAAGGATTAAAACGAATATGACAAACTCCTTTGATTTGGCCATGGGTGCCCATGACTCTGCGGAGGCATCTGATCTTGTGGGGTTATTCATTTTATATACACTCACAAATATATTCGATAATACGGATATCGGCCTTTATAGAGATGATGGCTTAGCGATAATAAGAGGCTCCAACAAAGTCAAGGGAGAAAACTTAAAGAAAATTATACATATGGAAATGAAAAAAATACACCTAAAGTACTTGCTAACATAAACACAACTCACTTTCTAGACGTCACGTTTAAATTAAATAAAAACACTTACGAATCATACCTAAAAGGTAACGCCAATCTAATATGCGTAAATCAAAAAATAAAAACACCCTCATCAATCATAAAACATATTCCGAATTCTATCAACGATAGATAATAATTCTAGCAACGAAAGTGTTTTTAAAAAATCAATCAACATTCACAATAAAGCTCTAAAAAATAGTGGTTACTATAATACCGAAATTAAATATAAAAACAGGACACTAATAATTACAACACCATTAAAAAGAAAAGAAAAATAAATATAATCTACTATAACCCGCCCTATAACCAAATGCTAAAAGCTAAACTGGGTAGAACATTCCTAAATCTGATTGAAAAACACTTCCCTGTAACCAATCCCCCGCATAAAATAGTCAATAAATATAACATAACATTATTCTACAGCTGCTGCGAAAACCTAGAAATTATAATTAAGGCATACAATAACAAAATACTAAAATGACAGCAGAGAGGAAGAAAAATAACAAATTACATAAAAAGTGACAAATATAACAAAAATAACACTAAGAAGAACACAAATATAAACACTGCAAATAGAAATAAACAAAACACTAATAGTAACCACTCGAATAGGAATCAAAAAGTTAGCAATGAAAAGAAAAGATCTAACTGAATTAATCGTACATTTTGCCCACTACAAAATAAAGTATTGTATACCAAGCCACAATATTTGCCAATGAAAGACCGAAGAACAAGTAGTACTACATGGGTATGACCTCCCTATATTTTAAAACCAGACATTATGACAATAAAAACAGAGAATGTCGAATTAAAACAGTACTAGCAAACCATTATTGCGAGCTCAAAGAAAATGGACGCTCACCAATAACTGAATGGAAACTAATACGAAAGGCCAGTACATGTAGAACTTTAGAAGACCCGTGTAGATTATGTCTGAATAAAAAAATTGAAATCCTAAACTTTAAAGACCTCCAAAATCTATTAAACTGTAGAAATGAGATAGCAAACACAGAATTAAATTAACGTTCAGCAAACAATACGTAAATAAACAAACAAACAAACAAGTAAAAAAAACTAAACTAAACTAAACAAAATTCTAACAATTTACAAACTAAAACTTAAAATAGAAATACAAGGAACACGGGTTAAAATAAGTTCACCCATTATATTGACACAAAAAAAGAGACAGTACATATGCCACTGTATAGAAAACAGAACAATAGAACAGGGTGTAAGAAGTAAAATTAACCGGAATTTTGTTCGTGGGAAACCCAGCGATTGGCTAAGATAATACGCAAGAATGTTATTGGTTAACTAGCTAGCTGGCAAAACTAACTCCATGCATTTTAACCTGACGATTCTCCCCCGTAGATGAGACGCCGGAGCCTCTGTGTAGCTTAATTGTCATAAATATATTTTCATAGCTTACTACTTAGCTCTACTTACGTATCGAGCACTGTAGAAGTAAATACTGAAAATTGATACATAAAAAGTATATCTTATAAAATGTTATGTGGCTGCATGAAATAGTGATATATATAAAGGTCCGACTGCATGTTATATCTCGCATGAATCATAGTTTAAAAAGGCAACAGTGAAGTCAAGTTAATTTTTCACTCCAAAACCAAGGAATAAGAAATACATTAATGTTCCCATGCATCTATTTGGTAAAATACAATCAAATATCCTCTGTTAAAGATTGGAACTGGGTAAAAAATATTGCCAGTTCATGGTGAAAGTATTTACTTTTATCTTTACCATAATTTCCCTTATTATTTTTCTTTCTTTGGCTTTTTGAAAATATTAATTTCCAGTCGCCTTCTTAGCCGCCTTCTGCATTTCACCTCGAATGAGTATTTTATTTTGTCTCTATCTTCTTGCAAACAGAACTAATTCAACAACGCAGACGACAATCAGACTGTATTTTGACCTTTTTTATTTCTCCTCAACATACGCAATCATGCAGCATCATACGCCTACAACATAAGTAGTGGTTGTATTGATTATATATATATATATATATATATATATATATATATATATATACCTACATACATAAGTATTTGTTTTATTGATTACACACACACACACATATATACACAGAGACATATATATATATATATATATATATATATATATATATATATATGTATATACATACCTGCATACATATATTATTTATAGTTAATAATAATCTTTACTAGAGATATTAATCGATATTTTATTTACAAATATGTTTATTTATCTATTTTTTATTTTTTGTATCGCTAAGTACATTTGCATATCAATTAATAATGGAGTTTATGTATCTGTCTGTCTGTCTTTATGTCTTTCTGTCTGTCTGTCTAAAGCCGAAACTCCATCAAAGTAGTATGACTATTTAATAAGTCCGCTAGCTTCATTATATACTACTAAAAACCGGCATACACACTATGGGCATTTCTCAATTTACATAATCAATTGCTTTTGAACTTCTAATAAATTAGTATTCGCAAATATACACTCATGATTGTTTTCTTCAGATTTCCACATATATTTACGCTATTTCGCTCGCTAATAATCTTACTTATAAATTATAATTATTGAATCAAACTGTTTAATTAAAATAATACTTGATTTAAAAATTAATGAGTTACGTAGTTATTTTATCTACGTCCAATTGATTAAACAGCGTGCGGCACGTAAATCCATTGAAACAATCTCCCTCCGTCAACTCAGTGTAGGCGCAATACAAGCGCGTAATTTAAAATGTAAATGTATTACTGTGTTACTGTAACTTACGCTGTTAAGCGTCAATTAACAAACTGTTGTTATTATTCCATGTTTTATTAATTAAAATAAAAGATGTGATTTTTTTCTTTTCTGTCAACAAAAAAATGATATAACTGATTTTAGAAACATTTTGTTTAATTAAAAAAAATCATTAAAAACGCACACACGCACACAGACACGTAAACGAGTACGGATTTTTTCATTGGTTCATTCACTTTTTTTCCGATTCGAAAAATACTGTTCGCTGTATTTATTTTTTATTTTTTAATTGTTTATTTTAACAATTTTATTGAATTAAATTATTTAATTTAAATAAAAATCGATTAAAAAAATACTACTAAAAAAACACACATTGTAAAACACACACACACATACACCCACACAGACACACATACACCCCCCCACACACACACATTCTAACAAATTTAATTAGGTAAACTTCTCTTTCCGAGACCATTTACATAAGTAACCATGTTCACTATATTTGATTAGTTGGTGCTTTTACACTTTAGGACCCGCGCTAACTTTGACTTCATCGATAGGGTTAGGGTCAGGGTTCACGTGGGGGTTAGGGTTAGTGTTTGGGTCATCGTCAAAGTCAGCACAGATCCTACAGTAAAAGAATACGAATTTTTGTATTGTTTTATTTTATGTACACCTTTCTTCCGAATAAAAAAATACTGTTTGCTGTATTCAGTTTTTTAAATTTTTGATTTATACAATTTTACTGAATCAAATTGTTTAATTAAACTAAATATTGATTTGAAAATTATTAAAAATATTTCTATTTATGGAGAAGGGTACTACACAAATCGGGGTGGGGTCGAACTTTCTTTTTTCTTTACTTATATCTACAAATATTCTTGGTCCTAAATAAAGAATATCAACGTCTAACCACCCAAGAAATATGACTGAGGCTACATCAGTTTACACGTAAGCGTAAATTTCTGACACGGCAGCCTAGCAAAAAATATGTGACCGGACGGAGCAATGTTGAATCGTACTTCTATGTCTTTGTATGTGTGTATAATTTTACTGTGTATACGTGACATCGTCAGAAAAGATGAATGACATCATAATGCTACCATTCGTCTTTCATGTCGTTATCCATTTTCGAGTATATATATATATATATATATATATATATATATATATATATATATATATATATATATATATATATGTCTTGATAATCATTTGAATGTTGTTTAGAAGTAGAAAAAGAGAACGGATAGAAAGAAAAAGCGAGATGGGAAAAGAGAAATATTAGAAGTGAGAAAGAGGCAAGCGAGAGAAAATAAGACAAATATTTAATTATATATATAAATATATATATATATATATATTTAAAAGTTAAAATTTATTAATTTCTATTCTCTGCGGGGCAGGTTTGCCCCAACCCTACTCTCTGGTATGCATTTTTGTGAATCAGACGGATTTTTTTCTTTTTTTGGTTTGACAAAACGAAAATGTTCCCGAAATATTGAATTAATGAGTTTTAATAATCATCCGGGCATCACACAAACAGCTAACAATACACTTGCTGTTATGTAAGATTTTTAAGAATAATAAATAGTAATAATTATTTATGTAGATTTAATTATTATTTCATATTATTTCATATATTTTATGTATATATATATATATATATATATATATATATATATATATATATATATATATATATATGTTTCTATATATATCATATATTATGCGTACATATTAGTTAGTTTATCAGATGTTAGGTCGGTTCATCTATAGCAGTCTTGTGCTTATATTGTTTTAAATTTTGTAAGTTATTTATTTGTCTAACTACTTATTATTTATCTGTTATGGATATATTATATATCATCATTATTATTATTTATTTTATATATATATATATATATATAGATATGAATAATTAATATTTTATAGTTATTATATATTGTCATTTTGTATCTATATTATTTACATTTTCTGAATATATATATATATCATTATATATTTATATATATATATATCATTATATATATATATATATATATATATTTATATATCATAATAAAATATTATTTAATATGTATTACTTGTGTGACGGCTTATTGCTGGGATCTGTGTACTATTCCTGTAGTAAGCATTTTTTTATTGAAATGTTAGCAAAAATCCCTCCACAGGAGGAAAATGAAATCGTCTCATACGTCAAAAAAGTTTGACAAGAAAAAACAAAATTAAATGGCACGATAAAAAAATATTGGGTAAATAAAAGTTGACAAAATATACTGGAATTACACTTCAAGTCACAAAATTCCAATCCTCTCTGCCATCGAGTGACAGGTAGCCCAGACCTGGGGTTGCATTAGTTCAAATCACATTGCGACGGTTTCGAGTCCAAAGAGCAGATAGAGCGTGCACATGACTTGTGTGCCTTCATTGTGCCACGAATCGATAGACGTACCGGGCACGAAGTCCCCGAACCCGATCGTACTGAGTGTTATAAAACAGAAGTATGAACCTTCGAAATAATCCCAGTCTTTCTCCCACATGGTAAATAGGAGAGTCCCACCAAATATATAGCTGGCCATAAACAGCAAGGTCACCACGACGGGGATAGTGACAGGTCGATTCTCGTCTCTTTCGTCGTCTAGGGTACAAATCACCGTGTTGTGGGGTAACACGGTCCCATCGATGAAGTTTCCGTGCATAAATTCACCGTTCTCTAAACTGGGTCCCCTCGGCGGGATGAACGTCGTCACTATTTCTGAACGCTCCGCCGTCGATATCGCCAGGGACGTTTCGCCTTTGGGCGTTTTCTTGTCGCAACACATGCAGCATAACACATGCGTGTTGAATGCCCGGAAACAACTGGCCAAAAAGTTACCCAGATTGGCGAGGCAGAGGAGCATGAGTGGGATACCGACTACGGCGTAGGCGATGGTTACAAGTCGACCAGCTACAGTGTTCGGTGCGATGTGTCCATAACCTTGATAAAAGAAAAAGAAAAATATAAATAGATTATATGCGTTACAAGAAATTCAATAAAATCAAAATTAAAAAATTAAAAAATAAAATTATTTGTTTTCAAAATTTTACTTTTTTTCGGACGGTTTTACTTTATTCTCGTTGCGAAAACCAACATGGCGAAAAAAAAACGAAATATATAAATACCATAAAAAATAAATTATTAGAAATCGTGAATAAAGCAACATAACATTCATTTTGTTGAATATCAGTCAGCAGATTGGTCTGAAATGAAATGAAACATGATATTACAAGATGCACTAAGACAGAGATGCCACCTGTTTGGCCGGAAGTATAACGCTTGGATGATGTAGCAATACAGAGAGGTAACCTGCATGAAACAAAAATATATTCATCAATTGTCCAAATAAACTATGGAAAACTGGAAGTTGCGTAGGCGACATGCCAAACAATCTCAGAAATGATTAGACAACTGACAGAAATGGCATTACGAATATTGTCAAAATAGCAAGAACACAGAAGAATAAGACAAATATTGAAAGGAAAATACGATTAAAAGAAAGAAAAACCACAGACGACGGTGGACATATATCTTTAATTTTTCTCACTGTTATTTTGTTTTTGCTCTCCCTTCATTTTTTGTCACTACTTAAATCTAATGCCATTTTTTGTAATTGCTAAAATAATACAGCAAACAAGAATGTTCATTCATTTCTGATGAAGTATTTTGATAATAAAAACAGCATATAAAATCGCACATTATGAATCTATTACAGTTGTACGTTTGATCTCTTCGTTCTTAGATTAAAGTGAAAAAATCAAAATGGCCTACTAGATGGTTCCCTCCCATGTGAATTTGCTCTTTTCTTTGTTTTTATTTGATTTCAGCCAAAAATGAACCACTGTATATTTTAAACACTTTAATCGAAAAAATTGATTTGTCTGATGATTTTGTAGTGTTGCTGAGACGATATTGACATAAAGATGTTGTTTGGCTCACGACAAATGAAACGAACCGTACAATCATATCTTACAGAAATGTTGTCTTTGATTGGAAATGTGTAAAAAAAAATTAAAAATAAGAACATAGTTATTGGAATATAAATTGTACCTGACTTATATTTGCTGTGTTGTTACTCATTAACAATCATCGCGCTGAATATTTTAAAGAAACTTCAAAGTAAAAAAGGAAATGATAGTATTTGCTCATACATATGTTGTCATTAATAAATATATATATATATATATATATATATATATATATATATATATATATATATGTGTGTATATATATGTAGGTGTGTCGTGTGTGTATGTGTGTGTGTCTCCCTCTTTTTTTTGACTAAAAATGACGAATTTATTTATATTTGAAGAATACCATTCATAGGTTTACGGAAAACCAAAGTATACGCGTACGTCGGCCAACGGGAATTTTCTATTTAAATCGCTAATAGTTTTTTTGGTTTATAACTTATGTTGAACCTACGCGTGTTTCCATGTCTTATGATTCAAAGTACAAGTGATGTTTTAAATTCACGTGTAGTTTTCTCAAAATAGGATCTTTCTCGGTCTCTAAAAACTTGTGAATATTAAAAACACTCACGCAAAAAAGAAAGAAAAACAAGTCACAATTGATGTTAAATAGACTTTATTTATTTTATATGAACCTTCATAAAATATCGTCTTTCCTTCGATATTTGAAACCTTCAGAAAAGCTTTAATTGATTAAGATTATAGATTAGAAAATGAAAATAAATGTTCAATTAACATTTTTCTTAAATACATTTACATTTTCACATTTTCTTACATTTACATGTTCACATCTCTTCACAATAAAATCCCATCTCACTTATACAATGAAATTATTCTATTTGAGTGTTAACACATTTTGACAATTACACATTTTAAAACCACATAGTTTGATATTCTTACCTTTAAGACATGTCATTTTAAAATTTAATTCATTTTTAAGTGTTTCTAATTTCCTTATTTTAAAGATCATTCATGCTGTGCATGCATTTATCTTTATGCAATTCAATTTCAACAAGAGATTAGTCTCACCTACTTACAAACACTTTTCACGTGTGAAATCAGTCGCAGAAGAACACACTCGGATGCTCAGGTTTTTCGAAACATTAATTCTTTCATTCTCTCTCCTCTGCACACACACCCTTATATTTAGACAATGTTGATGATACACAAATTCTCTCACATCACAATGCATAAATGTTAATGCATAATTGAATCGATTTGACAACTCACGCGAACTGTTTTTCTTATTTCTTCCGCTTCATTAAATTTACATATATTTTCTCTTTACATTACCTTCATATGTGTACATTTATCCTTTAATAACAACAGTTCACTAGGCGTTTACATGTCTGAAAATCGTATACACTAAGCCAAAGAGTCATATAAATTGGACGAAGCATATTTTACAGTAATTATAGTTTGTAATATTTTTTGTATCAACGTATACACACACTAATGCGTGCGTGTATATATGAGAAAATAACAATTAATTTAGTGAGTGTTTAAAGTATATAAAACGACATGCTTATCTAATAATGCATATATATATATATATATATATATATATATATATATATATATATATATATATAGTGAGAGAAAACATGTACTGAAATATAAAATTACAAATACTATGATACGACTTTCTATGAACACATATTAAAACAATAAAAATGTAATATTCGTGTGTATGTTGGTATGTGTCTGTGCACGTAAAGAAAATAGAATGGAATATTTACTCGGTGTTAAAATAAACATATTAAAATTGATTGCCCATAATCTCTCTCTCTCTCTCTCTATATATATATATATATATATATATATATATATATATATATATATATTGGTGGGTGTGTATATACATATATATATATACATATATATATATATATATATCTATCTATATATATATATATGTATGAAATTAAGACAATATGAATATAAATTAATTAAATAGAGATTACTTCATTAAGGGATCGAATTTCAATTACATATATATATATATAAACTCAAAGCTTCTTTAGGCTATATATATATATATATATATATATATATATATATATATATATATATATATATATATATATATATATATAGTATACCCATTCTCCTTTACGGATCTTTGTAATTAAGGGTGTTTTAATACATGTTGTATATGTTGTATACTTCTGTAGTGCCAGTCCTATCAGACAAATCTATAAATTCTAATAAAACTTCTTTTGCAATCGGCAGTTTATATGATACATATAAATATGAATTAACCATGCTTATAGTAATAGTAATAGTAATACTTTATATAATGCATAAATATGCATGAAAACATGCTTGTAGTAATATTAATAGTAATAGTTAATACAATGCATAAATATGCATGAAACATGTTTATAGTAATATTAATAGTAATAGTTTATATAATGCATAAATATGCATGAAACATGCTAACAGTAATATTAATAGTAATAATTTATATAATGCATATAAATATGCATTACACATGCTAATAGTAATATTAATAGTAATAATTTATATAATGCATATAAATATGCATTACACATTCTAATAGTAATATTAATAGTAACAGTTTATATAATTAATATAAATATGCAGGAACCATGCTAATAGTAATATCAATAGTAATAATTTATATAATGCATATAAATATGCATGAAACATGCTAATAGTAATATTAATAGTAACAGTTTATATAATTCATATAAATATGCATGAAACATGCTAATAGTAATATTACTAGTAACAGTTTATATAATTCATATCAATATGCATGAAACATGCTAATAGTAATATTAATAGTAATAATTTATATAATGCATATAAATATGCATTGCACATGCTAATAGTAATATTAATAGTAACAGTTTATATCATTCATATAAATATGCATGAAACATGCTAATAGTAATATTAATAGTAATAATTTATATGCATATAAATATGCATTACACATGCTAATAGTAATATTAATAGTAACAGTTTATATCATTCATATAAATATGCATGAAACATGCTAATAGTAAACTTAACAGCCAAGTTTATTTTTCGTTCAGTACGAGCTCACCAGGCATCATGTGACTATAATTATTCTGACTTCCCTCTTCAAATGACACGTTTATATTAATTACTGTCACTATTTATTAAAGCAATTTATTGCCTATTAACTACAATAAACAAATTAATTATTTTTTCCATTTTGTTATTTCTTGGTATTTTTCTCTTCAATTTGAAGAAAGGGGAAATTTTCAAGATATTACTTTATATTATTAATGATCTTTATGAAGTGTGCATGAACGAAATCAACAATCTAATAGACAAATACCCTCACCCATTATCAACGGTTCTTGGTTCTATTTTATATAAAAGATTTAGGAGCAATTCAAGTCGCGAAAACTATTTAATAAAACAAGTAACGTGTATAACACACCTCTAAAATATTGGGTTGGTTTAAATTGTAATTACATTTAACAAAAGCAGAGCCTAAGAATAAAAAGAAGAAAAGTACTAGTACTTCTACTACTACTAACCACCCACGCTTGTAGTCACGCGAAATGCCAGTTTAGATCAGTTCCACCTGCAATAAAGTGTTGACAACCCGATCAACAAGAATGGAAACTGAGCTGTAGGAAGGCACCAAGGTAGGTGGTTGTCCTCTCCTGACTCGGTATTGGCCCAATAAAAGCCAAACATTCAGTCCTACTTGTGCAGAAAACGTTACGGTAATGCACCAGTTATCATGTCTTATACACGGTAAAAAACTTTATAAGAATGGGTTGATTTTCACCTATGCGACAAAGATATTACAATGTTGGCACTAGGAAAGAATTACGTAATGATATCAGTGTGAAATTTATAGTTTTATTTTGAAGACAGGAGATTTATAAAAATCTAATATCTATCCAATAAACGAAATCAAACTGTTCTATGGGTTGAACATAATTAATCAGTTGCAGACTGTTTACTCACACAATATTCACATTCGAAAGAAGTTAATCTGAAAACAATCTATATACGAAATTAAATCTAGTAAATGTTTTTAAATGTTTACAACCTCAAGCATATTTTTTTTACTAAAATACGTAAATAAATACCCCGGAAATGATGATATGATGTAAAACAAAACAAACTACTACTACTACGACGAATAATAATAATAATAATGATAATAATAATAATAATAATAATAATAATAATATTAATAACAATAATAATAATAATAATAATAATAATAATAATAATAATAATAATAAAAATACAAACAAAAGAAATAGCAACTCTTCTGATAAATAAAATAAGAACAAAATAAAATTGTAAAAAACCCTTTCAAAATAAATGCTTGATGAAGAGTATCATCTATCAAGCTACAATATCTACCATTGAAAAGCTGATTCACAAAAATAAGACAAAAGTTAATTGAACAACAAACATATAAATCTGATACATTACTGTCGAATTATTTTGAAATTCTACAGTAGTTCACTGATTAATCTCAGAATGAGCTAGGAGGTGTGTATATTTATATGCACAGAAAACAATTGTAAATCGCAAACTTTAAGAACAGTGATGTATTGGTAAACAGAAGAAACAGGAAATATATTTATTGTAGACAAAAACATATTTCAACGTGCGATAGCCACCTAATTAAAGTAATAACACGCAAGCTACTTAAAACCTACTTTAAAAAGCACTGTCTAAACACTTAAAAATAAGAAAAGGTTGACGGTTTGATGAAAGTTATTAGGGAAGAATATGTATAAGTCTATGAATAGGTAATAAAGTTAGTTTTAATGAGTAGTGGTAATAATTAATATGAACCTGTTCCTTATAAAAGCGGAGAGAAGAATGCTAATCATCGCAATAACTCTGGTGTGCTTATACTGAACGAAACACTTACATCTCTGTGTAGCTTGCTACAATAACATTTCCATACAACTGTTAAGTTTTACTCATGTATAGAATAATGTCGATGTAAATGCTTCAACGAATATAAACACTACATATGCAATAATATGTGTTTATATATATATATATCAGTATTTAATGTTATGAGGTAATATACTGTGTGTATATATAATCAGTATTTACTTCAACAGTGTTCAGTATGTGAGTAGAGGTCTGCATAAATACGAATTTATTTCTATAACAAGTAAGCCAGATAGAAAAGTTTCTGTCATTCTTGCATGAAATCATCAGGCTGAATAGGTGGATGTATAGTGTGCGATTTTTATTAAAATCTAAGTAGTGTTTACTTTAACTAACTGACCAATCGGATTCGTTTGTATTAGTACTCCTCTCAGACTATTATTTTCATTGGCATATGACAAAATTGCTCTCAAACAAAGGCTTGACAATATTCTGTTTGCTACCTCTTTGTTTGAGAGGAATGTTAGCGCTCTCCACTTTACTTGGATCAAATTTACATGTAACTGTACTCTAACTTGTAGGGGCTAAAATAACGTATCCCTTCTATTTCTTTTGTTACTTTTTTTAGATTTTTTAAATTTAATTCATTTATTTTATTTAATTATTTTTTAATTGTTATCATGAAGTAAAGTTTATTCTATGTCCAGATTTATTTGCCATTTCGCTTCTACAATTTAGTAATGTTTTGGGATCGTTAAAAAATGGAAATTTCTAATTTCTCGTTCAAGCATAATATAAACGGGTCGTTTAAATATTTGCATATTATGGCCTATCGTATATTTTTCCACTCAATAAATTGCAAACACCCGCATTCTTTAATCTCAAAGTAATGGTTCGATAGTGATGTTTAAAGTCGGTATGCTTTGTTATTGAATGTGGTTTTGCAATTATTATAACTAGTTTTAAATTCAAGGCGCTTTCTCCTATGTAGCCATTATTTATTATTCGTGTTTTCCTGTGCAAATGAGGTGGCTTGGTAGACGATGCTTTTGGTTAAGCAGTCATTTTGTAACGGACAATGTTCGCGAGTTCGACAGTTACAGTTTTTCTCCCCATTTATAACGTTATTGTTATTATTGATTCAGTTATTACGATTTCTTGCGAGTCTATCATTGTTCTACTTGTTATTATTGCGTTTATTGATGTTATTTTCATCAATTTTTTACGCAGTTTCTTTCTCTTTTTCTTTTTCCTACTCACATTAAGCATTTTGATTGTGTGAGCATTGATTATTATTATGTAAGTAGTGATTATTATTTCTCCCCCTCTCTCTGTATATATATATATATATATATATATATATATATATATATATGTATATATATATATATTTATATATATTATTGATTATTCTTATGTAAGTATTGATATTATATATATATATATAAATATATATATATATATTCTTTATTATTATTGACTATTGATTATTATTACGCCGATTTGGCTGCAACGTTAGCGCAGTTTAATTTGTTTCGATCAGATATTTTTTATAAGGGATTAGTAACGAAAAAGTTTTTTATCGATAAGATTTAGAAATTGATTGCACTTTTATAAGTGAAACAGATGATGTCTCTCTTTCTTTTATTGTTATTTCTATTAGTATGTTTGGTATATTGTTGCTTATATTTAATTGCGTTATTATTATACCACTACATTTCAGAGCGGTGTTGTAAATGTTACTTTAATAACTATGTATATATATATATATATATATATATATATATATAATAGTAATATTTATAAATAAATACATATTATTCTTTATTAACTGCCTATATATATATATATATATATATATATATAATAGTAATATTTATAAATAAATATTAATTTTTATTAACTGCGTATATATATATATATATATATATATATGTATATGTATATATACATATGTATATATATATTTAATAGTAATATTTATAAAACAATATTAATTTTTTATTAACTGCGTATATATATATATATGTATATGTATATATATATATATATATATATATATATATATATATATATATATATATGCATTCACCTCGCCGTGATGCTTGAAAATACCAGAAGGTTGAAATACATCATTGCACCGGTGATTATGTGATTCCGCGTTACTTTATTTTATTTTTGCTCTGTTTTATCACGTTAAGCCCTCTTAGTCGGATTTGGGATTTTTTTCTGGAATGTATTTCACTTTTACAGTATATGTATATATATATATATATATATATATATATATATATATATATATATATATATATATATATATATATATGAAGATAGATGAAATAAGAGGGATAAACATGTACGAATGATAAATCTATTTTAATTCGATTATTCGATGCAAGGTGTACCCAGTAAAAATATACTTTGAATTTCATTTTGATTAATCGAGCACTCCGCTTAAAACCCACAATCCTGTAGTAAAACACATTTCCCCAAATCAAAAACCACTAGAAAGAACCAATGTTGTTTATAAGTTCGAATACCCTTTTGGAGAATAACTCCCATAATATTAATAAAGCTAATAGCTACACTGGTTTTACAAGCACTACCTTACCCCGCCGCCTCACCATGCATCTTGTAAACTCTAGCTCAATTTACCAACACCTACAAACATATAACTGCTCTCCCTCTGATTTATGACAAATTCTAATTAATAACACTAAAATTATGCATTCCGAAACCAATTCAAAAAATTAAAATACTCGAAGCAATCTACATAAAAACACAACAACCTAAAAATAACAACATCACATATAAAACCAGTGGTAACATTTTAAAATGCTTCACGTAATTCGATTTTGTTCTGTGATGCCATCCAGCTTTTGTTTGTTTGTTTGTTTTGTTTTACGGCATATCAACCTTTTCCAGGTTATTTAATGCCGAATCAATTGAAGAAAGAAAATAAAAATAAATAAATAAATATTTAAAAATAAAGTCGATACATTCCTTTCTTTTTTAAAAAAACATATCATTTTTACCGATTAACTTAAAACGAAGTCAAGCTTGATTTATATGTCATTTAGACAATGATATTTTTATACAGATCAACAGCTTTCAAAATGCTCATTATTGTCTCTACTTTATTCTACTTAAACAGTTCCTTCATTGTACCGGCTTTGTAGAAAGTGTCCCTTATAGGAGCCAGATCAATGCATTCAGTAAGAATATGCTCAGTCTGGCATGCATAGCATATCAGTTGCTGTTCCTCTTCAAGTAAGTATGAATGTGTAATCCTTGTGTGACCTATGCGAAGTCTGGATAAAACTACTTCCTCCTTACGGCTTTTTCGTAGCTTTTTTTCCATTCTCCTATTATAGTTTTGATCACTAGGAGTTTGTTATGCGTATTGCTACTCGAACGTTCTAGTCTTGGTTGTTGGATATATTTGTCGATCTTCGTTTTGAAATCTGTATATGGAATCTTTAAAATGGTCTCCTGAGCCATGTTTAAAGCAAACCTGAATAAATATTTTCATTATGTAAAATTGTGTCTATTGTAATATTTTCTCTTGCATGAATAAATATTTTCATTATGTAAAATTGTGTCTATTGTAATATTTTCTCTTGCATGAATAAATATTTTCATTATGTAAAATTGTGTCTATTGTAATATTTTCTCTTGCATGAATAATTATTTTCATATGTAAAAGTGTGTCTATTGTAATATTTTCTCTTGCATGAATAAATATTTTCATTATGTAAAATTGTGTCTATTGTAATATTTTCTCTTGCATGAATAAATATTTTCATTATGTAAAATTGTGTCTATTGTAATATTTTCTCTTGCATGAATAAATATTTTCATTATGTAAAATTGTGTCTATTGTAATATTTTCTCTTGCATGAATAATTATTTTCATATGTAAAAGTGTGTCTATTGTAATATTTTCTCTTGCATGAATAAATATTTTCATTATGTAAAATTGTGTCTATTGTAATATTTTCTCTTGCATGAATAAATATTTTCATTATGTAAAATTGTGTCTATTGTAATATTTTCTCTTGCATGAATAATTATTTTCATATGTAAAAGTGTGTCTATTGTAATATTTTCTCTTGCATGAATAAATATTTTCATTATGTAAGATTGTGTCTATTGTAATATTTTCTCTTGCATGAATAAATATTTTCATTATGTAAAATTGTGTCTATTGTAATATTTTCTCTTGCATGAATACATATTTTCATATGTAAAAGTGTGTCTATTGTAATATTTTCTCTTGCATGAATAAATATTTTCATTATGTAAAATTTTGTCTATTGTAATATTTTCTCTTGCATGAATAAATATTTTCATTATGTAAAATTGTGTCTATTGTAATATTTTCTCTTGCATGAATAATTATTTTCATATGTAAAAGTGTGTCTATTGTAATATTTTCTCTTGCATAAATAAATATTTTCATTATGTAAAATTGTGTCTATTGTAATATTTTCTCTTGCATGAATAAATATTTTCATTATGTATAATTGTGTCTATTGTAATATTTTCTCTTGCATGAATAATTATTTTCATATGTAAAAGTGTGTCTATTGTAATATTTTCTCTTGCATGAATAAATATTTTCATTATGTAAAATTGTGTCTATTGTAATATTTTCTCTTGCATAAATAAATATTTTCATTATGTAAAATTGTGTCTATTGTAATATTTTCTCTTGCATGAATAATTATTTTCATATGTAAAAGTGTGTCTATTGTAATATTTTCTCTTGCATGAATAAATATTTTCATTATGTAAAATTGTGTCTATTGTAATATTTTCTCTTGCATGAATACATATTTTCATATGTAAAAGTGTGTCTATTGTAATATTTTCTCTTGCATGAATACATATTTTCATTATGTAAAAGTGTGTCTATTGTAATATTTTCTCTTGCATGAATACATATTTTCATATGTAAAAGTGTGTCTATTGTAATATTTTCTCTTGCATGAATACATATTTTCATTATGTAAAATTGTGTCTATTGTAATAGTTTCTCTTGCATGAATACATATTTTCATATGTAAAAGTGTGTCTATTGTAATATTTTCTCTTGCATGAATAAATATTTTCATTATGTAAAAGTGTGTCTATTGTAATATTTTCTCTTGCATGAATAATTATTTTCATTATGTAAAAGTGTGTCTATTGTAATATTTTCTCTTGCATGAATACATATTTTCATATGTAAAAGTGTGTCTATTGTAATATTTTCTCTTGCATGAATACATATTTTCATATGTAAAAGTGTGTCTATTGTAATATTTTCTCTTGCATGAATAAATATTTTCATTATGTAAAATTGTGTCTATTGTAATATTTTCTCTTGCATGAATACATATTTTCATTATGTAAAATTGTGTCTATTGTAATATTTTCTCTTGCATGAATAAATATTTTCATTATGTAAAATTGTGTCTATTGTAATATTTTCTCTTGCATGAATACATATTTTCATATGTAAAAGTGTGTCTATTGTAATATTTTCTCTTGCATGAATACATATTTTCATATGTAAAATTGTGTCTATTGTAATATTTTCTCTTGCATGAATACATATTTTCATATGTAAAAGTGTGTCTATTGTAATATTTTCTCTTGCATGAATAAATATTTTCATTATGTAAAATTGTGTCTATTGTAATATTTTCTCTTGCATGAATTAATATTTTCATTATGTAAAATTGTGTCTATTGTAATAGTTTCTCTTGCATGAATAAATATTTTCATTATGTAAAAGTGTGTCTATTGTAACATTTTCTCGTGCATGAATACATATTTTCATATGTAGAAGTGTGTCTATTGTAATATTTTCTCTTGCATGAATAATTATTTTCATTATGTAAAAGTGTGTCTATTGTAATATATTCTCTTGCATGAATAAATATTTTCATTATGTAAAATTGTGTCTATTGTAATATTTTCTCTTGCATGAATACATATTTTCATATGTAAAATTGTGTCTATTGTAATATTTTCTCTTGCATGAATAAATATTTTCATTATGTAAAATTTTGTCCATTGTAATATTTTCTCTTGCATGAATAAATATTTTCAGTATGTAAAATTGTGTCTATTGTAATATTTTCTCTTGCATGAATACATATTTTCATATGTAAAAGTGTGTCTATTGTAATATTTTCTCTTGCATGAATACATATTTTCATATGTAAAAGTGTGTCTATTGTAATATATTCTCTTGCATGAATAAATATTTTTATTATGTAAAATTGTGTCTATTGTAATAGTTTCTCTTGCATGAATAAATATTTTTATTATGTAAAATTGTGTCTATTGTAATATTTTCTCTTGCATGAATAATTATTTTCATTATGTAAAAGTGTGTCTATTGTAATATTTTCTCTTGCATGAATACATATTTTCATTATGTAAAAGTGTGTCTATTGTAATATTTTCTCTTGCATGAATAATTATTTTCATTATGTAAAAGTGTGTCTATTGTAATATTTCCTCTTGCATGAGTACATATTTTCATTATGTAAAATTGTGTCTATATTAATATATTCTCTTGCATGAATACATATTTTCATATGTAAAAGTGTGTCTATTGTAATATTTTCTCTTGCATGAATACATATTTTCATTATGTAAAAGTGTGTCTATTGTAATATTTTCTCTTGCATGAATACATATTTTCATATGTAAAAGTGTGTCTATTGTAATATTTTCTCTTGCATGAATACATATTTTCATTATGTAAAATTGTGTCTATTGTAATAGTTTCTCTTGCATGAATACATATTTTCATATGTAAAAGTGTGTCTATTGTAATATTTTCTCTTGCATGAATAAATATTTTCATTATGTAAAAGTGTGTCTATTGTAATATTTTCTCTTGCATGAATAAATATTTTCATTATGTAAAAGTGTGTCTATTGTAATATTTTCTCTTGCATGAATACATATTTTCATATGTAAAAGTGTGTCTATTGTAATATTTTCTCTTGCATGAATACATATTTTCATATGTAAAAGTGTGTCTATTGTAATATTTTCTCTTGCACGAATAAATATTTTCATTATGTAAAATTGTGTCTATTGTAATATTTTCTCTTGCATGAATACATATTTTCATTATGTAAAATTGTGTCTATTGTAATATTTTCTCTTGCATGAATAAATATTTTCATTATGTAAAATTGTGTCTATTGTAATATTTTCTCTTGCATGAATACATATTTTCATATGTAAAAGTGTGTCTATTGTAATATTTTCTCTTGCATGAATACATATTTTCATATGTAAAATTGTGTCTATTGTAATATTTTCTCTTGCATGAATACATATTTTCATATGTAAAAGTGTGTCTATTGTAATATTTTCTCTTGCATGAATAAATATTTTCATTATGTAAAATTGTGTCTATTGTAATATTTTCTCTTGCATGAATTAATATTTTCATTATGTAAAATTGTGTCTATTGTAATAGTTTCTCTTGCATGAATAAATATTTTCATTATGTAAAAGTGTGTCTATTGTAACATTTTCTCGTGCATGAATACATATTTTCATATGTAGAAGTGTGTCTATTGTAATATTTTCTCTTGCATGAATAATTATTTTCATTATGTAAAAGTGTGTCTATTGTAATATATTCTCTTGCATGAATAAATATTTTCATTATGTAAAATTGTGTCTATTGTAATATTTTCTCTTGCATGAATACATATTTTCATATGTAAAAGTGTGTCTATCGTAATATTTTCTCTTGCATGAATAAATATTTTCATTATGTAAAATTGTGTCTATTGTAATATTTTCTCTTGCATGAATAAATATTTTCAGTATGTAAAATTTTGTCTATTGTAATATTTTCTCTTGCATGAATAAATATTTTCAGTATGTAAAATTGTGTCTATTGTAATATTTTCTCTTGCATGAATAAATATTTTCATTATGTAAAATTTTGTCTATTGTAATATTTTCTCTTGCATGAATAAATATTTTCAGTATGTAAAATTGTGTCTATTGTAATATTTTCTCTTGCATGAATACATATTTTCATATGTAAAAGTGTGTCTATTGTAATATTTTCTCTTGCATGAATACATATTTTCATTATGTAAAAGTGTGTCTATTGTAATATATTCTCTTGCATGAATAAATATTTTTATTATGTAAAATTGTGTCTATTGTAATAGTTTCTCTTGCATGAATAAATATTTTTATTATGTAAAATTGTGTCTATTGTAATATTTTCTCTTGCATGAATAATTATTTTCATTATGTAAAAGTGTGTCTATTGTAATATTTTCTCTTGCATGAATACATATTTTCATTATGTAAAAGTGTGTCTATTGTAATATTTTCTCTTGCATGAATAATTATTTTCATTATGTAAAAGTGTGTCTATTGTAATATTTCCTCTTGCATGAGTACATATTTTCATTATGTAAAATTGTGTCTATTGTAATATATTCTCTTGCATGAATAATTATTTTCATTATGTAAAAGTGTGTCTATTGTAATATTTTCTCTTGCATGAATACATATTTTCATTATGTAAAATTGTGTCTGTTGTAATATTTTCTCTTGCATGAATAATTATTTTCATTATGTAAAATTGTGTCTATTGTAATATTTTCTCTTGCATGAATACATATTTTCATTATGTAAAATTGTGTCTGTTGTAATATTTTCTCTTGCATGAATAATTATTTTCATTATGTAAAATTGTGTCTATTGTAATATTTTCTCTTGCATGAATACATATTTTCATTATGTAAAATTGTGTCTGTTGTAATATTTTCTCTTGCATGAATAATTATTTTCATTATGTAAAAGTGTGTCTATTGTAATATTTTCTCTTGCATGAATACATATTTTCATTATGTAAAATTGTGTCTGTTGTAATATTTTCTCTTGCAGGAATAAATATTTTCAGAGATAAACTGGGGCAAATTAAACTTGTAAATGTAAACAAAAACTATAGCACGGATAAAAAGAAAAATAATCGTAACTCAAAATCAAGAATACATTCATCAGATGCGTTCTTATTTAATTCAAACATATTAAATCTGATAATAAAACTTTGTATATTAGATCGGATTCAAAATTATATAAGAACAATTGCATAGCAAATATAATTATGAATTCCGTACAAATGTTATATGATTACAATCTTGTTATGAAACAACATTCACAAAAACAGTAAATTTAATTGAGACAGTAATGTTTTGATATAATGTGCACGTGTGTATAGGCGTGTGTGTGTGGATAAGATAAAAAATGTTTAAAAAAACTAATAAAAACATTACTAACCGATGGTGGTTATAACGGTGACAGAGCAGAGCAGAGCTCCCGTAAAAGACCACTGCAGTTCAACAGTGGTCTTCTTCTCGTCACTGCCGTCCCAACCCCCTTCTTGACCGCTCTGAACACCTCCAATTGGAAGGCCTTTAATTTCTCATTTACGCTCTGCTTCCAGTGGTCTTTGTTCTAGATGTTAAGGCTCTCCGTGTAGTTCCACAGTCGATCTACGGCCTGCCTATATAATAATAATAATAATAATAATAATAATAATAATAATAATAATAATAATAATAATAATAATAATAATAATAAAAAGAATATGAAAATAAATATAAAGATTTGGAGATGGTAACTGTAGGCACGTGACACTCGAACACTCAACCATTTTCAATAATCATACAGTTCTTCTGAATGATAACAAATATGTGTGAGAAAGATATAAACAACATTCTAGGAAAAGCATCCCTTAAAAAATCCAACAAATTGTGATAACAGTCACTAAGTATATCCTGTTTTTCGTATGAAAACAGCCACTTAACGAGATTATATCGACCAACCGCACGTAATTTGAAAAGGAATAAGGCTGCATAAACACCTTTCATATATATATATATATATATATATATATATATATATATATATATATACGAGTCCGAGAGAACTAACACTACGACGGTAGATATTTAGAACACACCCAATAATCTGAATTTCCCTTTAAAAACAATAAACAAGAGTCACTAGCATCAGTTGGTACAGCACGAAAGAGCCATGAAGGGTTAATGTGAATGGAAAGACCAAGAAATCTCCAGTGGAAATGCACGGGAAGTATTGCAATTATCAACAAGCTTATTACCACTCAAATTCCAGAGAAAGCCAGAGTCGTCAGTCTCTGTTAGCATGGACGGAGTAATAAAACACTTCCAAAGGGGAGCCAACCAGTAGACACGATATACGCGAACAGTAAAGCAGATGACACACGTAGACAGCATACTTCCGTTTTGCGTATTTTAACCAGCTCGTCAAAACTCCCAAAGATTTGTAACTCTGTGTCGGTTATTGTAATCTGGAAGCGGGAACCTGGAATCAGGGACCTGGGACCTAATGTTTGGATGTCTAGACAGACGAAACAAGGGTGTCTCCAACAGACGCAATAGTGTATAGTAGTTGAAATAAAATAGTATATCTATATGGCTATATCTACTATGTCGACCCGGCTTTATTCGAGAGTTAAATGAGGAGTCTTATCACCTTCGTACCTTCCTCATAACACATTTCTGTTACTTTTTTTCAATTTTATAATATTCAAGTTTTAGGACATATGCAGCATTTATTGAATGAAAGTGTCATTTATTGAACTAATTATCGGTAAATTCATTATCTTTAACTTCATCCATGGATACTTGGCTTTTCCCGGCAATTACTGAAGGTCTATACGTACTTCTACTCCAAGCCCCGAACTACTTATAACCCTTCTTAATTTATATAATAAACAGTTTATAAATCAAATAAAATAAAAAGATAGTATTTGCATTTCATTGGTGTACGACCAGAAAGCAGATCGCCCTTTGATCCAAATAAAATATATTTATTCACGTAATCCGAGAATGTCGTTTCCGTATATAGATGGTTATTGAGGGTTATCTAAAATTTCGAGTAACAAATACAATCATATATAATTATCCGGCGCGAAAGGTGATCCCTTGATATTGTTAGACCCATCTTTGATCAAAAAAAATATACTTATCCACGTACCGTGTCGAATATTTTATATATGCAGAATATGAGAACAACATTGGTACCGACCGTTTCAAATTCAAACGGAGGGGACCTATGGTTTGTCGCCTGTGCCGAACTATTTTAAGCCTTTGTCTGTCTCTCTTCCTGTTGTTTGAAACCGATGGTTCCGATGTTGTGCTGATCTTCTGTAATATATATATATATATATATATATATATATATATATATATATATCGTCATCCACATACAGACTTTTTCGCTGTATCACAGCTCTTAAGTGTGGCTAGCCCAGTTAGTGTCTCGAACCGGAATTGTGCGGGTGTGTGTGTGTGTTATAAATTGAGAGCTTATTGATGATACATAGTGTGGTATATAGATTAAAATTTGATGGACAAACATAAAGAAGAAGTTTCAAAGATCGCACAAGCCGATGCACCGTACGTATTTAACTTGGACCTAAATTATGGGCTGATCGGCGTACGTTTCTTTTCTTGGAACACAATTTTTTTAATATCCTGAAGATGAATAAGAGAGTACTATTCTCTATTGGTCTTTTCACAGCAGTCGCAGTTCTGAGTTTTCGTTTTTCGCTAAACCATTTGCGAAATTATGAATTTGTAACAAGAACGCATGTTCAACGACCGACTACATATGCTGATTTATGTTTATATTTCCGATTCGTCGACCGACAGCAAAGTTCGTCTTAACATCTAGGGGTCTGAATCCCGAGTCTAAAGTAGATTTTGGATTATCGCTTTTTCTCGGCAGTTCGGCCGCATCTATCGCTTTAGCATTTTGCCGCTTTGCTTTAAGCAACCACTTTTTTTTTACTTTTTGTCATCTTCAGCGTGTTTGATGTTGCCGAATTGTCTCAGATAAGACGGACGCGATTGGAACTAATCGTTTCTTTGGGGTAAAGTGGCTTCGTCAGTTGCAGAAAGCTTTTTTCTTTATCTTTTAGTCATTTTCGATGAGAGGAAGAGTGTGAAGAAGGAAATAAGTGTTGAGAAGAAAAGAGAAAGAACTAAAACGGAAAACGTCTAATCGAATCGATTATTCACGGGAAACGGAGAGAAAGAAGTGAAGACGGAAGAGGAAGAAAATGGAAATGAATGAATTTGTGTCAGAAAGATTTGCCAGAATTTGAAGCACGTAAAAATAATTAGGATGAACATAGGTGGTGCTAAATGATGAAGAAAGGATTAAAAAAAGAAATGAAGCTGTAAATAACTTTTCTTAAGATAAAAGAAAAGGCAAAAATGAAAATAGAATTAACCAATGAATTATGAAATCGAAACGAAAGAGAAGAATAAGGAAAGCAAAAGAGAAAAAGAAATGCATTTAAAGTGTAAACATTTATATAACGTTGAAATAAAGAAATAAATTTAAATTGACACTGTAAAAAGAAATGCATTTAAAGTGTGCACATCAATACTGTAAACATTTAACGTTGAAATAAAGAAAGAAATTAAAATTGACACTGTTAAATCTAAATGATCATCATTGTGACATATACATGTAATATAAAGAATAATCTAAAATAGTTTATACATTTTAATTTAGTGAATTGGTCGTAAATATATAATTCAATTCAGGTATATATAAAACTAAGAATGATTCAATTGAAAATATTAAAAATAGTTTCGTCAAACAAAATTGTCGAAAAATATAGTTTTAAAATTAATTATATTTCCAGCTGTAATAGAAATAGAATTATGACAAATGTTTATTTAATTACAAGTAATTTTTTATAACAAAATTATTTTAATAAAGTGGCCATGTGTTTACACCTCCACCAGCAACTTGTGTAGAAAGAGCTAAAACCATATTTGTTTTACAAAAATAATCTTTAATCTCCTTGATTGTTTGGTGAATAATATATACATATATATATATATATATATATATATATATATATATATATGCATAGCGTTATAGTGAAATAAATTCCAGAAAAACATCCGGGTATGAGAGCTCAATGTAATATACAGAGCAAGAATAACATTACAATAAAATAACACGGAATAACATAATTACTTGTGTACTCATTTATTTCGATCTTGTGGTTTAGCCATGCTTTCAGAGACGATTTCAGGAGCGATTGGAGGGGGACCTATACAGACTGACCTTTTCGTGGGATATCTAAACCTCTTACATACCGTCTGTGTTAAATAATACAATCTCCCCCTCTCTCTATATGTTGCTCTCTTTCTCCCTCACTGTATTGCGTTCCGTTATTAATCGTGCAATCTCCCCCCGCGCGCTCTCTCTCTCTCTCTCTCTCTCTCTCTCTCTCTCTCTCTATATATATATATATATATATATATATATTAAATATGGTATCACTCTCCCCACTTATTATTACGTGTTAAATAGTCCATTTCCCCCTCTCTCAAGATATGTATTAAATATGCTGTCGCTCTCTATAAATGTATATTTTCATTTTGCTTGACTAGACCACATATACTAAATTATTGAACCGGTGATTATGTGATTCTGTGTTATTTTATTTTTATCTTATATATATATATATATATATATATATATATATATATAATATATATATATATATACCCACACACAAATCTTATTTACCAAATATACAATTCCCCCTCCAAATTAATGAAAAAAAAACATTGCCTAAATCTGAAAAATATTGATAAGAGGAAGAAAACAGGTTGTTTGTTGTTGTTGCTGCTGCTGCTGCTGCTGCTGCTGCTGATGATGATGATGATGGGTAAAACAGTTAATTAACGGATTTTGAAAATTTCTCAATTACATTTTCTACCCCAAACCAGGTATATTACGACTAGAGCGTAAGGGACTATTGTCTGAGAAACAGGGAGCAAGAATGAAATTCCAAACGTAAACAACCCAATGAACGAAGCTATAAAAGTAGAAACTCTTCCACCATCTAGGGACCTGAGGGTAATATTTAGCACCTAGTCGGGGGCGGGGGGTTAGAGTATTTTATTTTAAGAGGGCAAAGTGCATCGGAGCAAATTCCGTGAAAATACTTATCAAACAAGCACAAGATGCAACACGACTGGCGTTTAGAAATCGTATTTATCTCGTTTCTAAGAGCAAGAGGATTGTGCACCAGTCAAGATGTGACAAACTTACTCCACGCACGAGGTATAATATACTGACAATTATGATATTTTTCTCGGCCGGTATAAGGAGACGCCATTTTTGCAGCAGCCTTAGCAACAGCTTCTATGTATTTAATCCATTTCATGTTGCCTGTGAATTTTAGAGCGAGCTGCTTTAACGTTATACTCTCGATCAGTAAGTGAAATGTTTTTTTTTTAATGTGGTTAAAGAAAAGGAGCGATGTCTTGGTAGCATTAAATGAAGCCATCCATTTGTGGTCCCATTCTACTACAGACTAGAGGTCATTTTCTCAGGATTCATCCATTGCCTTTGATGTGTGCACATTCGATTTGTCTTCGTGTAAGAAATAGAGAGTGGGGGTCATCAGTAAATATACTCACCGGAAGCGCAATTGCATCGGGGAGGTAGTTTATAAAGATCATCATTTATATAGGTTCAGGTATCGAGCCCTCGGGAACAGACGCGTTGATGTGATGTTGTTTAAATGTACAGATTAAATAATCGTCCAGTAATACCGTAGGCGTTTATTATCCTGAGAAAACCTTTATGTAAGACTTTGTAAAAGGCTTTGGAGATATGCACTGATGGGATTAATCTAATTCTTGGGTTTGTCTACAGTGTATTTACGAGGAGGGGGCACCAGAGCAGGAAGTTCATAGGAGTACATTCAATTGAAGTACTTGTAAAACAAGCACAAGGATAAAACATTGCGGCGATTGGACATGGGCTGGAGCTTGGTGGATACAAGGGTACTTTTTAGATTAGTGACGCTTTTTTCACTTTGTCTAAGAAGCAGAAACTAGTTGATGGTGCATCAGCAAAGATGTGACCACACTACTCAATGCATAGGTTAATGGTGGCTTTGTAGAAATATAGAATAATGTCAGGTGTTACAAGCTCGATAGGTGTCCACTTTCTTTGCAGAAGTCTTGGCAATATCTTATATGCATTTTGTTTAATTGATGTTAGCTGTGAATGTTAGGTCGAGGAGCTTGAACGTGTGACTCTCATACTATAAAAGGTACCATTGCACGTAAAGTTGCTTTATTTAATGGTGGTAAATTTATTGGCCCGTCACGTTGCCCTATTTATTTGAAACTCCCATGGTTGAGTTCTGACGGCCTTCACATTGTTGAAAGGATTTCTTCTTCTACTCAACGTTGTTTTCCGGCAACCATGTTGAGGGTAGTTTACACGACTTGAACCTTTTTCTCTTCTTTTCGTAAGGATGTTTTGCCAGCCATTCAAAGGAATTCTGTAGTTTATAAATTCATGTGCCAGTGTGGAGCTGACTACGTTGGCAAGACATCCCAAAGATTAGAATTTAGAAACTCCCAACACATACAACGTGATATTCGCCTACACAAGGTTTCGAGATCATCCGGGAACTTCCAGGCACAGGAATCAGCCATCGGTAATCACCTCGTTAGTACAAATAGTTGTTCTGACAAGTATTCCGATGGGTTGTTTTCTGTTTTACACAGTGCCAGGTCGAACTACCATTTCAATATTATTGAGGCGTTAGTCATTAACAACTCTCGGCATAGCCTGTGTAGACAAAAGATTTTGAAGCATCAGTTGGAGATCTTTAATGATTCAAAGCAACCATAACGTTGAGAGATTTACCTTTTTTTCCTCTCAATCGTTTCCTCGAACTGAAATAAGTTTTTTTCAGCTCATATCTCATTTGACTTTTAGTTTTTAATTTACTATTCTGACGTTTCCTCTCAGAAGGTCAGACGATAAGGCCGTAAGGTAATTTTAACAATTTTCCTTTTTTTTCCACTCGTCTGTTTCATTGATTATAATAATGCTTCCTCTAAAATTAATCATATATATATATATATATATATATATATATATATATATATATATATATATATATATATATATATATATATATATATATATATGTAAAGGAGTAAAGCTACCAACATTTGTAGAATTTTTTTGTAACATTTATTTATTATTTTGTTGTTTTACTATTTTATAATGTTATATAACGCGTTTGAAGCGGTGGTCCGCTTTCATTAGATATGTAAATCCATTTGAAGAAATGTCTTTCGATTTGAGAGAATGTTGTTTCATTTGAGGAAATTTGTTATTGTTTTTGCGCATGCGTGGGTTTGCGGGTGTGTGGGTATTATTTTTTATTTGCCATTTTTCCTGCTTCTCTTGGTCAAGTACGTGTTATCCATCCATGATCTATCGGTCATTCCCGTTTTCTAGGGTGCGTAGAGTTTCTTTTGAAATTTAATACTTTTTAACTGGAGTAATGTCTTTCCTGATTATGCTTTTCAATTTGTATGACCTGGATGGACTGTATGGATTCAACAAAAAGTATGTTTTTGGGTTGATATGTTTGATGTTATGTATTTTTATGTATTTGTGTATATAATTTTATATATTTTCAAAGCATAATTTAATTACCTGTAGTAGTATAACTGCGATAATGGTCCTCTGAAGAGACGAATTATCTTTGAAAACTCATGAGCTAAAGACTTAAGGATACTTAGCTAGAACTTTGAATTTTAATAAAATTTGATTGACACCTTATTTTATTACTTCATTTTATATTATAATATTAATGCTCTATCCAGTATATTGAGCTTTAGTTTTTATCCGGATGTTTCACTAATTATGAGATATTAGTTGACGCTTATATCTTTTGTTGGATTGCTTCATATATATATATATATATATATATATATATATATATATATATATATATATATATATATATATATATACACCCATACATACACACAACTACCCACATATTTGCAAAAGATAAGTTAATGCAAACGGTCAAACTAGATTTGAACTTGGTTTGGCCGATTTCATAGTCCGGTATCTAATGTGCAAATATAATGTCTATTGTAAATGATTCATTTAACACAAGATCTATTTGACTCATAGCTTTGTAGAAGTGCGTAATAAGAAGTTATGTACTAAGATTATCTTCCTTGAATAAGAATTTTCCAGTCTATAGATAACTATAAATAATTATTTATGTTTGTACTTAACATGAGGTGGATAAAGTGTGATCAAAGTGTGTGTTGTTAGAGTTATGATATGTTTAATGCTGGATTACATTTAAATATGAAGTTTTTTTCTTGTGTTAGTAAGTAAGTGTAGTGTAGGCTTTGGAAAAGTGGCATTATTTTGAATTTTCCTCCGCTGCATGAGTGCACATGTTGGGAGACGAATAATTTACGGTTTTCTTTGATTTTAATGTTGCTTTTATGTAAAGATACTATATTGTTAAATGTCTTGGTCGCACCTATATAAGCTTCATTACATGTTGTACATTCTAGCACATAGACAACGTTCTTGGAGGTGCAGTTAAGGTCTTTTTTATTGTGAATGTTTGTGTTGGGTGTCTAAATGTGTATGAGTTCCCCTCCATTATTATGTCACACACCCCACATCTTTCCTTGTTGCATTTTGTGACCCCTTGTATTGTGTGTTGGTTGAGTTTAGATGAGGTTAAAATTTGTTTGAGGTTTTTTGGTTGGCGTTTGCTTTTTATTATTTTCGTTGTTTTTAATATGTCGTTTAGTTTGTTGTTTAGTTTGTTGTTATGGTTGAGTAGGGTTAGGTTCCTTGTTATTTCTGTGAATAATTCTGGATTGTTTTTGTTGTGTGTAGAGATGTATGCAAATATGTGTTCTTTGTTTCGTTTTTTGGGGATTCGTAATTGTTCTAATGGAATGTTTTCTGCTAGTTCTATACCTTTATGTATTATTTGTAGCGGGTATCCTCTTCTTTTTAAAGTTTTCCGTAGTTCCTCCAGTCGGACAATCCGGACGTCTTCGTCACTGACTATAGTACAGATCCTGCGTGCTAGGGAATACTAAAATAAGTCACCTCATGTATATAGATAATCTTAATCTACTCACATAAACAATCAGTTAAACACATCAAAGAATAAAATAAGTAACCTCATGTATATGGATAATCTTAAACTACTGACATAAACAATCAGTTAAACACAACAAACAATATTTACGCAAGAAAATATAGGAATGGAACAATACTACTCGAAATGAACAAGGGAAACCTACAAGGGAAACCTCCAAACTACGAAAAACAATTAATTAACCGAACGAGATGTTTAAGGCGACACATTAAGTACACAAACATAAAAGAGATGATTATATTTGAGACGACTAAGAAAGACCCCTAAAATTTATTATGTAAAAGACACTGAATAAGTGGAATAAATGCTTGGTCACTATTTCTAGTAAATTACTTTTGACCATTCATAAACGGGACAAAAGAGAACGCTGTTTAAATAACCAGGAAACAAATGGCAATGCACTATGCACTGCACCCAAAAAGAGATACTAGTCAACACTACGTCAAAAATAAAGAAAGATAAAGATGAGTACTTATTATTTAATATGTAATCGACAATGTGATAAAAGGACTAGAAAAATACATACACACAATATAGAGAGGCTGATTACGGCCGCCACAATCATTTCTAAGATGAACAACAATATATAGAGCAGCGACACGGGAAATACAAATGTGAGAAAAGCAAAATTAAAAGAGAAGCATGAACTAATTATTAGACGAACCAAAGAAATAACGCTGGAAAACACGTGTGCATGACTAAGGAAACGATACTTGAATAGAGAAATAGAATGCACACTGACAACCGCACAAAAAACGCGGTCAGAACATATTGCAGAAAATCGAAGACAAGACTAAACTAAAAACAGAAAACAATGTGTAGACTCCGTGTACAAAACAGACAAAACGGCAAACCAAATCATATGTGAATATATTAAGCTCCCTCAAAAGGAATTTAAAAATATAAATAATTGTGGTGAAAGAGTAAAAAGTTGGGAACTGTGCAAATGACTGCATCTTGAGTATGCAGATAAATGGTATAGGGACCAACCGGAGTCAGTATTGGAAAATGAAATATATAAAATCCTCTAGGACATGGTAATATACAGGAGCCAACTTGTCCAAACAAGAAGACCGGGCATTGCAATCGTTAACAAGAAGAAATAAACCTGACTAATAGTAGATTTCCTCGTCCCTGATCACGTGACTTTCCAAATTTTAAATTTACTTTTTTCATTTCTTCTCTTTTTTTCCCCATTTAATTATTTCCGAATATGATCTGAAGTAAGGATCGGATTTTCATTCTGTCTGATAATATTTAAATTTCTAAAAGCAGTTAATCGATAACATCGACATGCCAGTGTCTCAGATTTTGTACATGTTTTATAAATAAAATAATCATATATATATATATATATATATATATATATATATATATATATATATATATATATATATATATATATATATATATATATCAAGTGCCGGTAGCTCGAATTAATTTTACCCAATGAGCTAATGCCTTAAAGCGTATTGCAATATCCTTACAAATAAGCTCTACGCAGAAAGGGAGCTTACTATAGTCATCCACACACATACTGTTTCACTGTATCACCACTTCTGAGTGCGACTAGACCAGCTAGTGCCTAGAGCCGGGATTGAAACTAAACTGTCGAGCTAACGGTTGACAACTCTACCTCTGCGCTATGATACGACACTGAATAAATATAAGTTATATCTCAATGTAAACATTGTCAAGTGCCGGTACGCCTCTAGAAATAGATAACGACATAATGTATGTAATGGTGTTAGCTCCTTCAAGCACTTAGTGTGTGCATTACCATGAAATAAACATGAATCTATTATTGCAAAAACCATCGCGTATTGCAGATATGACCTTCTTAGTTTAGTGGTAATGCACTCGACTAACGTAATCGTAGGCGAGATTTCGAATCTTGCCGTCGTCATAATAGTTATCCCCTGACACGTGTTTCGCGCTTACTGATGCTAAACAGCATGGATGACGAAGGCAAGATTATATATATATATATATTTATATACATTCATAAAAATAGGAGATGAGATGATGTATGGCAATATATTTATTCTCTCAAGCATAATTCTTTCAGAAAGTTACCTCGCAAAAAAGAAACTTAATTCAATAATATATATAATATTTATACAATGCATAATATATATATATATATATATATATACATATATATATATGTGTATATATATATATATATATATATATATATATATATATATATATATATATATATATATATATATATGCACGAGTCGGTTTGAAAAAGTATCGGAACTGGATGTTTTGTGATCCCTGATCCCTACGAGCAAAACAAAGATAAGCGAGTTGTTTTACCATCTAACCCAATATCTTAGGAGTATATAACTTGAATCAATTTTCTATAACTATTGCATTTTTATCGCATCATTTCGCTTACACCTCTTCATTTTTAGATCATTCAGTTCTCAGCATTGGTAAACTAATGATGAAAGAACATTAACGTACTGAATCTACATCCTTATTCACCTTGTTCTGATACATGTGGATTTTCGTTCTTCCAAACTCAAGAGGAGAGTGCATTATAGATACTCGTTTCGAAAAAGTGAATACAATCAAGAAGGCCATAGCGACCTTGCTGTGGGGAATCCCAGAATGAATCGTTGTAACAGTTTATAGAATAGTTACAGATGAATAAAAACATGGGGTTTGTTGTCTGGAATTTAAATAATTTATTTGCGAAACCACATCACTTATAACTATGAAGCAAAGGTTTCGATAACATCCGATAACATTTAGAGATCAATGGAAAAAGCGGACAAAACCAAAATAATAGAATCAAATTAATTGATTCAGTTTTTAATATTTCGTCTTCATAAGACTTTCTTAATAATAACGATATATTAAAATCTTACCATACAAGTTATTGTCATTCTTTTATTTAGGAGTATCTGTTATTTCATTCAATTCTAAATATCCAATAATATATGTATCTATTCTTTCTTATCCATATTATCTATCGTGATATTCTCAGAATGAATATCCGTAGTCTTCACTCATGGAATTCTGATCAACATTTCAACAAACCTTTTAAGCACGTGCGTGCCGTCCTGTTTACCAGTTCGTCTCTCCAACGTTGGCCAAGTCAGCTGATGAACATAATATCTTCCTTCAGTTGATAATAAAATTACAAATTTTACTATAAAGAAGGAAACAATATATTAGTCTCGTTTTTTTCTTTTCTTCTTTTCCTTTTTAGTTTTTCAACTTCGGAAACGCAACCGAGAACACGTTTTCCCCATCAGGGTGGATATTATTCAACGTGAATTGTGTTTACTAGACACAAAACGAAAGATACACTTTAAAAAAACTTAATGTAGAGTAATAGCAAGGAAAGGGAATTAAGAAACTGGCAAGAGAAGTACAAGTAGAACATACTGCCCCTCCCCCCCCCCCCCAAAAATATAAAATGGTGCCGACTTAGGTGGACACCACAAAACATATTTGTAGAGTGAGAATAATAATGGCGAATTAGAAGACTGAGGAGGGGCAGCACAAACCAGCCATCCACTAAAAGAGTGCGGAATGTGCTGGGACCTTGTAGAAGCTTATTGCAACTCGACTCCCAGTGAAGACCAATGGGTTTTACCTCGAGAAATTAATGGTAGACGGCTGTTGCGATACTGCGAGGTTATTTGCGGTGGTTATCGAAAAGAGGTGGAGAATGCTGGAAATCTGGGGTGGCTAGTTCTCACTCAGACTCCAAGGAATACCACCGGTTGTTGTCGGTGAGCAATCACTGACGATGACCTGTGTGAGAACTCTTAGTGAGTACCAATAATAATAATAATAATAATAATAATAATAATAATAATAATAATAATAATATTAACGACATGAAAAACAGGGTCGATAAAACACAGAATAATATTAAATGTAGACTCTGTGAACAAAGAGCTGCAACGGTAAAATACATGAAATTATAACGTAGGTCGCAAGTCACTGTTAACCTCCAAAGCAGCTCTTACTGCTCGACACGTGCACTCGCTTCGCACACTCCGTTTCTCTGAGACGGTACGAGACTCGCTTTTTATAATATCCAGTCACACCTAATTTCCATACGTGCAGCGAGACTTTGCGAGATTTTGCGTGAACTGTATGTAATAAACATTCAGGGACGCCATGTTGGATTTCTTTCCTTCTTTCTTTCTTTCACTCGCAGCGCACAGGACAAGCAAACCCGAGGACGTTTCGCAAGTAAGCCCTCTTCATGTTCATGTTCCCTACACTCCCCCCTGATCTCATGATCACAGAGATGGCAGGGAGGCCTAGATCGCCTTCGCCGGTTGCTTCTTCGGAGGGGGACAACGCAAGCCTCATCTTCGCTTGTGCTCTCGTCCGCGGTCTGAGGGTCGGGAAACATCGCGTCCGCTGGGATACTGCTGATATCCGAGTCACTGTCCGATGGGGCTGCTGCAAGCCAGAGCGATGCCTCACTGCTCTCTGACTCCGACTCGCTCTTGTCGTTCAGTGATGATTGCGTTGCTAACCGTAGGTCCCTAATGTGACGGGGCATACCGTCGACTCGCACCGCCTGTGGGCTGATTACCTCGGTGACGCGTCCAACTCCGTATTTCGTCGTACACTTGCCGCGCGGGTTCTTAGTCCAGACGACATCGCCTTTTTTCAGTTTCTCTTTGGTTACTTCCAGTTCGGGCAGCGGGTTAGTCTCTATGCCTTTCACCCTGACGTGATACCTGTGCAAGGTGTCAGCCGGCGCTGTAGAGGGTGAAACATTATCCTTTGGGGTTACGTTATACAGGTAGACTGCCTCAAATACCGTGCAGCCCGTCCTGGCCGCAATGGTTTTGACGGTTCTGTGATTCCGCTCGATGACCCCATTTCCACTCGGTACGTGGGCGCATCGAAACCTCAGGTGTACTCCCCAGTCATCAGCAAACTTTCTGAACTGCTCACTAGTGAATGCAGCGCCATTGTCGGTTAATATCTCCGTTGGGGGGCCACGTTCAAGAAAAATATTGTTTAACTGACGGATGATGCTGGCTGCATCCTGCCGGCGCAGCATGCGCCATATCGCAAACCTGGATGGACCGCAATCAATGAGAGTCAAGAAATCCTCACCGTTGTGGTGAGTAATATCCATCGCCAGCCGGTTCCAATGGCTTTCCACTACCAGCTTTCCTTTCTCCCAGCGAACGGGTGCTGGATCAATGGATTGGCATGCTATACAATCTTTGACCACTTTCCTGACGTCTGCCTTTTGTACTCCTGGTTCAACCAACTTAGCGAAATATAGGGTCCGCTTGACCCCAGGGTGCCCGGTTTGTTGGTGGACTTCTTTGATGGTATTAGATCGAACGGGGCTCATGGAAGCGGCGCAGGCGGGCTGCATGGGTTCAATAGTCTTTCTTATGGCATCAAGCCATCTTTGAGGTACTCTCGTCAAACAATCTGCTTTGTTCAGGCTGGATTTGACCAGGGACACCTCTATTGACAGCGCATATTCGTTCACCAGCTTCATGATCGTGTCGAGCCGCCGTCGGATGAGCATTTCGCTCGTGGCTTTGGTTCGTATTCTGGCCCTCCCGGTGAGAGTATCTGAAATCCACTTATGGACGCAAGCAGAATCCGTGAATAGTCGCAGGGTGGTCGTCTTCCAAAGGATTGCCAAGTTTATCCCCTTGATAACCGCATCAAGTTCTGCCAGGTTTATGTGCTGGGAGTCCTTTTCTGGGCGTAACCAGCAAGCGTCTTCCACCACCATTCCATCATGGACCACCGATACACCAATGGCGAGAGAGCTTGCATCAACCCACACACTAAGGTTCTGGCTGTCGACGCACCATCTGCCTCGCGTTGGGTCTTCCTTGTGCACCCTGGTGAGGACTTCTTTGAGCATTGTATTGAGAGGGACGTCATGAGTTTCGTCATCCCATCCAGTGGTGACGTCGGAGGCTCTTCGCTTAATAAATGCCACCGCAACACGAAGCCAGCCGCCGACAGGAAGGTGTCCAACTAACTTTCCGCACAAGGAAAATACGTTTCGTCGTGTAACAATACAAGGCATGTCCGGGGTTTCATTTCCTCGTTTCCAGTACAGAACGTCATCTTCCTCCCAGACCTGCAAACCAAGTACCCGTGCGCCATCTCGTAGCCTTTCCGGTTCCTTGCTGAGAAGGCCAAAGTTGTAGAGATGCTCCCTCACGCGCGCCGCAGATACAATTTCCTCGTCCACGTACACGTCATCAATATATGCAGACGTTGCCCGCTGAATGCGCTCATCTTTAGTTAGAATGGTGTCAACAATCATTTGCATAATTGATGGCGCAACATTAAGTCCAAACCCCATGCGGGTTAGGCAATACCTTTTCCCCTTGATGAGCACCGTTTGATAGGGCCATAGTGATTTGTGTACACGCACTTGAAGGTATGCTTTGTGAAGATCCAGTACAGATACATTAGATCCCACTTGCCGCCATTCCCTCAACTTTTCAGTGCATACGTCCGCGCGAGCTGTAAAAGGGTCCACGTGCTCATTCAATTCTCGATAGTCGAGCACCGGCCTCACCTTCTGCTTATTCTGTTGGATAACCGCCATTAACGGGATCAGGCACTTTGGAGGACCCAATTCCTTCTCTGAATACGGAACTAGCCATCCATTACTAATCCAAGTTTGTAGTTCCTTGTCGTATTCTGCACGAGCTCCGGGGGGAATTTTGTATTCTGGCACCTTATTGCATAATTTCTCGGGTGGCTGCTCCTCCGACCACTTCCAGGAGGCTGTCCAGGATTTTGTGCGCTGGTCGAATTCCGCACAAAAATCAGGCTGTTCCAGCTTCATAGCTGCACTCAGAGCAAGGCCCGCTTTTGCAAAATGTGCCCTACCCTCACCATCAATGCGTACACCTCCCAATTCCTTGATGACGTCCATTCCCAGGAGTAGGTCGTAACCGAGCAGGTCACCGTTTATAACCAAGGCTCGTGCGGTTACTGTAGGCCCATCGCCGACACCTGCGCGAATGATGCTAACGCCACAAGAGGCAATCGAGCCACCGCCAACCGTCAATACCGGGATCCTTTCCTTCTCCCATGCGTCACAGCATGCTTTGCGCACGAGGGTCTGCGTGCACCCGGTGTCTACGAGCGCGAAGCGCTCACGCCCGTTTACGCGCACGCTCACTGTGGGTAGCGCCTTATTTGGCGACGATCTGGGGAGAAGACTGGCGCTATAGCTTACTCCCCTTGCCCGTTTCCCGGACAACCTCTTGCCACGTGACCCAGCTTGTTGCACCGGTAACAACGCACGCGTTTTAACGTTCCTCGATCGGGCGCGTCCTTTGCACCGCTTCGGCTACGGCAGTCTTTTGAAAAATGATTCGGCCCGCCACATTTGTAGCATCTCACGTCTTCTGTTGGTGGTGAAGACGCTTCCGCAGCTGCCGAAACTGGCTCTGTGTCCTCTTTCAAAATGTTTCGGGCTCTGGCCAACAACTCGTCAAGCCCAATCTCACTGAGTCTGGACGATGCTCGCAGCAGTCTGCTGGCGCCGTCTGGGAGTCCAGTCAGAAAAGCGCATCCCAGTATTCGCTCGCTTGTTCCACCAAACGGCGCGGCTAGCCTCCTCAAATCGGCCAGGTAGACGTCCACAGTCTCATCTAGCCCAAGCCGCCGTTCGGTGAACTGCCTCCAGGCGACGAAAGGGTCCACAGCAAAGGCTGCGTATAACGCCTGCCTAATTTCCTCCAGGCCTGGTTCGTCTCCGAGCTGCTGATACACCGAATATGCTCCTTTGGTCAGCCTCAGCGGGATGACCAGTGCAGGATCCTTTATATTGCAAAGTCTGCAGACGCGCTCGGCTTTCTCCCACCACTCGACTGCAGAGGGTCCGGAGGGGGAGCCGTCGAACTCGGGTATCAACCTCAAGTCGAACTTGTCCATCGCCGAAATAGCTTGAAATTATAACGTAGGTCGCAAGTCACTGTTAACCTCCAAAGCAGCTCTTACTGCTCGACACGTGCACTCGCTTCGCACACTCCGTTTCTCTGAGACGGTACGAGACTCGCTTTTTATAATATCCAGTCACACCTAATTTCCATACGTGCAGCGAGACTTTGCGAGATTTTGCGTGAACTGTATGTAATAAACATTCAGGGACGCCATGTTGGATTTCTTTCCTTCTTTCTTTCTTTCACTCGCAGCGCACAGGACAAGCAAACCCGAGGACGTTTCGCAAGTAAGCCCTCTTCATGTTCATGTTCCCTACAATACATAAGTGAATGTAGCAAACTAGCCTAAAGGAAATACAAAATAATACTTGTTCAGGGCACGAATTTTTGTGGATACGTGTTGTTTGACCCGGATATTTCATTTTTACAACGTCCTTCCAACGTAGTGCAAACTACATTACATTTAAATGGCTAACCGAATAACTGAATTATTATAGTGGGGGGACACATATTTTCGAATAAACGTCAATATCGAGTCTGGTTAAACAAACAACTCGTGCATTTGAAGCAAAATAACATTTTTGTACAAACAAAGAACCTATGGTGACCCAATGCCCACTACTCCCTAACCACGATATGTAAATGTGATATATGTCCACAGAAACTGGTTGACTTTTATTATAATTAGAAATGTTATTTTTGATGTATGATTGAACAATGTTTAATGGATAGACATTGTTTTTTATTTACTTAAGGTCGATTTAGCTAGCCTTTTCATTCTTTCATTTTTTAAATTTATTATAATTAGTAAAAATAAATATGGTCTGTTCATTGCCATAATAACATTTTGTGCTACAAACTGTTATTACTATATATATATATATATATATATATATATATATATATATATATATATATATATATATATATATATATACAGTAGAAAGAAAGGATGTAATTGGAAATGAAAAAGGAAAACCAAAATATGTTTTTCATGTATTCATCAACGTTTCGTCTTTATTTGTTCATTACAAATATCGACCCAAGAGACAAATACTTGAAGAGAAAATTATCGTTCATCTGTATGAAGATGAAATGTTTCAGAGACAAACACACACACACTTCTCATCCACACACGTACACACTCACAAACATAGACATACACACATATACATGGAGTTTTGATACTTGATGACGTCACTTCGTGATTATTGTCTATATGTGTAAAGAATAAAAAAAGTTCAAATACCCATACTTCCAAAAACGCTTGGTGTTCGAGTTATAAGTCATTGAAACAAATACCGATTAACATTCTTTATTGTAAACATTTGACACGTAAAATGTGTGCGATAGGTCATTGATATTTCAAGATATATGAGATAGATAGACACTATCGCATGACATAATCGCATTTAATATAAGTCGTGGCATGGTGTTTCCAAATGACACCAAACAAATAGAAGTGCCGTGAGACTCGGCATCCTGCAACAACAACGCAACAGAATGCATCAGACAAAATAGGAGTATATAAACATAATCAGCTGAAACCAAAGACTATGCAGAGGAGGAAATTAGATTAGTAATGAAGTCCTATTACAAAAGCAACTCTCATGCAAAATGAGGCTCATTTACGCATGAAAAATAAAATCTGTTAACAGTTATTCGATCGATTTTCAAATCCCCAAGTATATTATCGATTAATGTTAGGCTAATGAAACTTGTTATTATAGTAGGACATGTATGGTGAGTTAACCTTTGGAATAAATTTAACATTGAAATGTATTTCTGACAGTATATCATAATCACGCTGTGTTTTTTTTGTTGACGCTCATGTTTATCAAGAACAATTAATTTATTTCCAGGGGCACGAAATAAACAAAGAATACCACAAATTGGAAGATCAGACTCATACAAGATTTGAACGTGTGCTTCCGAAAGAGGGGTATGGACTTTCATTCATGTATAGCACAAGGTTGAAACGTGAACACCGATCAGGGAGTCCAATTGAGTTTGATGAAGAGCTTCTTGTGGTATCTATTGAAGAAAACCCTGCACTATCACTTAAAGATTTGGTGATGAAGTTTTCCTCAAAACATACAACTGTCCATCGTTATCATCACCAATTTGCAAAGGTTACTAAGATTGGAAATGAAGTAGAAAATAAAACGTGTTCACTAATATCACCGTTAAATACAACGTGTTCACTAATATCACCGTTAAATACAACGTGTTCACTAATATCACCGTTAAATACAACGTGTTCACTAATATCACCGTTAAATAAAACGTGTTCACTAATATCACCGTTAAATACAACGTGTTCACTAATATCACCGTTAAATATATCACCCATAAAACACACAGGGTCAACATTTCCAATACAAACAAGCCAAACACGAAATTGTAAACACATCATTTGTACAAATACAGCGTTCTATCACCGCACGCTCGTTAGTCGAACATGCAAAGATGACACGCGCCTTAGGTGGTCTTATTTTGCAGTTTTTAATCATGCTTCATTTTTATTTTTCAATTTGTTGTTTTCCCTTTTTATTAGCAGCCCCGTTGAATAAATTAATCGTTTATTTAATAATATAACCGACGCAATGAGAATCAATATATATCTTTGGCCAATATCTTTGTAGGTTTTCACGAGCATAATCTTTTGGCCCGTATCAATAAACCACTTACTTATTTTCGATACGTAGATGATACATTTTGCGTGTTTAACAATGAGTCAGATTCCATATTATTCCTTAATGCACTCAATCAATTACACCCAGCCTTAAAGTTCACTTGTGAGAAAGAACACAACTCCACCCTTCCTTTTCTGGATGTATTAGTGCATAAATCTGATTCATTGTTTTGAACATCTGTTTTCCGCAAACCTACATTTACTGGTTTAGATTGTCACTGGGACTCTTTTTGTCCCATACAAAGAAAAATAAATCTTATTAAATGTTTCGTTCATCGTGCTTTAAATATTTACTCTGAATCCTTGATTGATTCGGAGATTGAATTTATCAAAGAGGTGCTCGTTGAAAATGGGTACCCTCTCGATATTGTTAATTCTAATATCGTTAATAAGATCGTTCATTTTAACAAGCCTAAACTTTTTGGTCCTCTAAAATGCCCCGCGTACCTCAGATTACCTTGGTTGGGTAATATTAGCATAACATTTGCTAATCAAATGTCTGTAGCTGTGCGTCGGTGTTACCAGGCATCTAATCCTAGAATTGTTTTTTCTGCTCGACCGTTGCTCAAATCTATTTATAAGGATGTTCTCCCACTCCAACATATCAGTAATATTATTTATCTATTTCAATGTCGGTGCAATGCCGTATACGTGGGAAGACAGTGCAAAGGTTTGAATCCAGAATCAAACAACACATACCCCCTGCCATACGCCATGGCCGACTAAATAATTTAAATAATTTAGTTAATACATCCGGGTCTGCTATTGCTGACTATCTCATAAATAGCGCCGAATGTGCGTCGACGTACACTAGTGACTGGTTTTCTGTCATAAGTAGATCGCATTCTCTATTCCACCTCAAAGTCCTGGAAGCCATATATATCAAGTCAATCAAACCATCCCTTTGTAAACAAAAGGAATGGCTTTTTGGACTTAATGTAATAAACTTAAGACTCTCCTCCCCATATTTTCTTTTCTCCTAAACTTGTCACTAGTTTTCATTACGATTTTTTTAAGGTTTTAGTCGTATTTAATCACTTTTACGTTTTACGCTTATGAGTGTGGACGAAAACCGGTTCAGTACATTAATTAATTTCTTTTTAATCGTTTTCTCTCGTTTTTATATTTGTTTAATCTCATTCTACCCTCCCAAAAATGTCCCAAACGTCCGTATTCCTCGCCGTTATATATATATATATATATATATATATATATATATATATATATATATATATATATATAATGAAAAATTGACACTTAAACCGTTGATAGAATGGCAATAAAAAATATATTGAAAAACCTGAACGACGCATTTTTTTTAAATATATTATTTATTTATTCTAAACACATCAGCACTTTCGGTGATATACGCCTTTTCCAAAAGTATAGCCATTTTCTCTATTTTTTGTTTACTTTTCTTTTTAACCCTTCGTGATTAAGAGATAGTTGTCGCAGTCAAGTTTAAATTCGTAGTGATTTTATGACGATTGGTGTTGAATGCCGGTGGGTGTACCTTACGTGTTGGTCGAGTAATGAAAATGTCAACAATTTAAACGTTGATGGAATGCCAATAAGAATAATATTTGAAATACCTGAACAACGTATTTTTTGTGTTTTTAAATATATTATTTATTTATTCTGATATTTTGATTATCTGCTTGAATGTAATTTTCATCATTTTTACCAATTATGTATTTTAACCTGCAAATTATGCCGGTATTTTAGTCATGGGCGAGTAAAACCAGTTTTATTTCTTTAGTCTTTGAAATAAATTCTTTAATACTATATTAATGTCATGCTGATCTCAGATCTCGAAGAAAAAAATTAAAACAATAAAAGTTCAAAATCTAGATTTAAAAATTTAGACGAGATTTAAAAATAAGATTTAAGAACCAACCGCTGAACGGGGTGAAAAATCCGGTGTAGAAATGGGAATCTATGTGTCTGAAAAGCCGAAAAAATTGGCATAATTTTAAGGTATAAATACACAATTTGTGAACATGATGAAAGTTAAAGTTAAGCAGAGAATCAACATATTGTGAGACAATTAACATAACGCGTGAACATCCATATTCTAATGTAAACAGTTTTGTGCAGTTTCACAATAAATCTGATTGTCAGTAATGTATTCTTATCCGATACATCTGTATACATTTTAATGGGAGTTCAAATCATACATAATCAATTATTTCCTCACATTTATTCGCGTTGTTGCTCTTAAGTGTTGAAATCTGTTTTGATATTATATTATTGTTATGGAGCTCTATTTGAAAGCATATTGAGCCTTCTGTGTGGGGGCAGGACTTGCTGTCTTGGATAGGCTCTTTTCCGATATCGAGAAATTGATTTTGATGTTATTGATATATGAAGTGAAAATGACTATAAAGTAATTTCTAATAATAATTTGGGAACGCTATGCATGCATCTTTCACCCCTGCTATAGGTTGAATAGTAGGACAGATTAGTCTTTGTAGAGCAGCTAGTCAAGGCGAAATAAAGCTCCAAAAGAACTGCTGTCTATCTCCACTTATCCCGTGATTGCGTCAAAGTATTCAATTACACATCACATGTTGCATGTCAGTTCGTATTAATTAATTCTCGCTTACCTGGGAACGGTGAACACTTGAAAGCAAATGACTGACTTGCAAGCCGAGGTCATCCTGTCGCAGGTGAGTTCTGGGTGACCCTTCCGACATTTTGCCTTTCTTGTCCAAATATTAACTCTTAAAATGTTCTGAAGTATCCCCGGTCATTCCTATCGACGTCGATTGAATAAACGGACCGATTATAGCTCTATCGCTTCTATAAACACCTCACCCCTTTTTCACCAGATTCGTACCTTCAATATATTTTTGTAAAAGTGAACCACATTTCCAACAAGTTTTTTTTACAAAAAGTTACACGATTAATGATTTCTGAATAATATTTTTTATAATGCTAAGAATAATTATAATAACCTAAAACAACATGAATTGTGATGCGAGTAAAAATGTAAACTATTGAATTTTCTTCTGTTAGACTCTGCGGGTTCGAATGTTTGGATTTTATTTTGAGAAAGTCACAATTTTGATTCCCATAAGTTGAGAAACGAACATTTGATTTTTGATGTATATATATATATATATATATATATATATATATATGGGAAGATGAAGGTAATCCGACGTGATGGGAAAATGAAAAAGGAAAACCAAAAAATGGATGTTTTTTATGTGTACATCAACGTTTCGTCTTTATTCATGAGACTTCATCAGGATGATAAAATAGAGAAAAAATGTCATGCAAGTACAGATACATGTAGGGTAGACATATGTCTACCCTACATGTATCTGTACTTGCATGACTTTTTCATTTTCCCATATATATATATATTATTTATTTTAAAATTAACTAAGATTTATCATGAGTTTAAATAATACAACTAGTTTTAAGGTAACACCGACAAAAGAATGATTTATTACATGAGTTTCGTCGATCCAACCGCCAGTTTTTATAATTTAAGAGTCAGCGTTTCGTTTAAGAACTTTGTTGATTGATTTTGTATTATATTTACCAACAAGTAATCTCCGTTTACTTACAAACAATATTGTTATTAAATTAGTATTTCAATTAATATATATATATATATATATATATATATATATATATATATATATATATATATATATATATATATATAAATGTTTTGAGGTACAAAACTTATAAATGCATTTACAAAGGATGCGCGGAAATCTCTCAAAGGCTCTTTCGACTATCATCTCATGAGGAGAAAATCGATCGTTTTTAATCAATAATATCGTCGAAAGAAAGAGCACACGGGGAATTGAATGTCTCAAAATTAACGATGGAGCGATTAAAAGAAGTGAATTTAATGATTTCGTTAAAAACACGATTAAAAGACACTACGTTGGGGGGAGGGAGGGAAAAAGGAATGGAAGGGGTTCAAAGTTCCCCAAATAAATTTAGCGATCTGACAGATTCCTTCTGTTGGCACAAGGAATGTTTGCGAATACCGATAGAGACAGATTCCAATATTTTCAAATGGTTCTTGGAATCTGCTCTATGCAAAACCTCAAAACGGTCTATTTTATAGTTACTGGCACAACTTGGGTTTTCAACCAAATGCTTGCTAATAGCAGATTTCCGCGCCTCCCTTGTAAATGCATATATATATATATATATATATATATATATATATATATATATATATATATATATATATATATGTATGTATTTATTCAAATGAATTCCTGCGTATGTAGACAAATATTTGAAAATCGTTTAGTCGTTATGCTCGCACGTACAGACAGACGCACGTGCATCGCCGCAGGTGGCTTACTGTGTGCATAATAACATGTGTTTTGATACGTAGAAAGCTAAACTCGATTTACAAAGAAAATAACCATACATTCTTCGTTTTTAAAGAATATTTTTCTTCAGAAACTACAATCACTGGAAACTGTAACAAGCCAAGCTCGCATTTAAGAAACTTACTCCACATTTTATTTTGTTCGCTTAGTCTGCGATCCATTTAATAAGAAATTGACTTGAATCTAAATGTAATTTTTTCAACTCCAAACTCATGATAATTGAGGTTATCTTAACATTAAAATCAAGTTTGAACAACTTTTCAAAAATCAATATGATGGTGAAGAATTAAAACATATGAATAGAGAATTTATAGATGCACTTGCAGGAATCGGGAATCCGCTAGAGTAATGGTATGGAACGCCAAATAAAACTTTGTGTTCGGTTTGTCTGTCTCTTGACCAATCAAAGTGTAGTGTCTGTTCTGATAGTACACTTAATGGTTTCTATACTCAGTCAGTAAAAGAGAAATCCATCTAGATTAAAGCATTTTGAACTTTCGTGCGACACCAGAATGCCCCATTTAAGGCAACTGAATAGTCCCCTCTATAAAAACCGACATTTTGTTTCACTCTTCCTTCGTGATGAGGCAAGTAAATAAGAAACATTTAAGGATAGGTTTAATATCGAAAGAATATTTTGATTCATTGTATGATAAATTCAAATAAAGTTTCAATTTTTTCGCTAGCTATTATGACTACATACTCAGATAGGATTTTTAATCGGAATGTCCGATTCCATAGTTCAGGTGTGTGTCTAGTACAAGTTCAGAAGTGTATTTGTCACAAGTACAGCAGTGTATCTATTACAAGTTCAGGGTTGTATCTATTTACAGTTCAGAAGTGTATCTATTACAAGTTCAGAAGTGTATATATTACAAGTTCAGGAGTGTATCTATTACAAGTTCAGAAGTGTATCTATTACACGTAAAGGAGTGTATATATTACAAGTTCAGTAGTGTATATATTACAAGTTCAGCAGTGTATCTATTACACGTTCAGAAGTGTATCTATTACAAGTTCAGAAGTATATCTATTACAAGTTCAGAAGTGTATCTATTACTAGTTCAGAAGTGTATATATTACAAGTTCAGAAGTGTATCTATTACAAGTTCAGAAGTGTATCTATTTCAAGTTCAGAAGTGTATCTATTACAAGTGCAGTAGTGTATATATTACAAGTTCAGTAGTGTATATATTACAAGTTCAGAAGTGGATCTATTACAAGTTCAGAAGTGGATCTATTACAAGTTCAGAAGTGTATCCATTACAAGTTCAGAAGTGTATTTATTAAAGATTCAGAAGTGTATATATTACAAGTTCAGGAGTGTATCTATTACAAGTTCAGGAGTGTATATATTACAAGTTCAGGAGGGTATCTCTTACAAGTTCAGAAGTGTATATATTACAAGTTCAGAAGTGTATCTATTACAAGTTCAGGAGTGTATCAATTACAAGTTCAGGATTGTATCTATTACATGTTCAGAGGTGTATCTATTACAAGTTCAGAAGTGTATTTATTAAAGATTCAGAAGTGTATATATTACAAGTTAAAGATTGTATATTATATCAGAACAGAATTGTATATATTACAGGTTCAGAAGTGTATCTATTACAAGTTCAGGAGTGTATCTATTACACGTTAAGGAGTGTATCTATTACAAGTTCAGAAGTGTATCTATTTCAAGTTCAGAAGTGTATCTATTACAGGTTCAGAAGTGTATCTATTACCAGTTCAGGAGTGTATCTATTACAAGTTCAGAAGTGTATTTATTACAATTTAAGAAGTGTATCTATTACAAGTACTAGAGTGTATCTATTACAAGTTCAGGAGTGTATCTATTACAAGAATCGTTAACGCCTGGAACATTTCCGGTTGTTAATCTGTTTTATTGCACATAAACCATCTTAAGTTTTTTAAGCCGATAAACAACATTGTAAACAATCACTTGATAAAAGTTTCGGATTCCCAATTTTCTCAAAATTAGTAGAGTGTAAATAATCACATTCAATCAGATCGGAGTCGAATTCGGCAAAGCCGATTCCATTAGCCGTTACGGTATCGATGGGACAAAGAAGCCATTCATAGAATAAGAATGTGGAATGTCATGTAGGATATTTTTTTCTTATCATTTCGTATGATAGAACAACTCGTTTACGGTTATTTAATGCGATTCTATAAGCCGTTACGGTATCGATGGGACAAAGTAGTTATTCTATAGAATAAGAATGTGGAATGTCATGTCGGATAATCGGATTTGATTTAGTTTGGTTTTCATTTTGTATGGCTGATCAATTCGTTTACGGTTAGGTAATGCCGAGACACTAGATCGATTATGAACAGTTCATTGTATACCACTTATTTAACATATTACATGAGTTTAGAAAATGTCAAAGACTTGTAGTTTAGCAAAAGGGGGCTTAATAAACAAATTAAATTCAGGGAATCCTGTTTCTTTGATGTCTGATGACTATGGATCAAATTTAATGCAAATCTGAAATATTTTGATTTTTGAACTAAAAGTCGGGCCCGTATTTAAAATCTCTCAAAAACCTGATTTTGAGGAATATTGTTTAATTGATGTTTAATGTTTATTTTTAAAATTTCACAACATTCGAAGGTATCCTAATTTAGATAAGGCTTTTTACTCTGTTTTTATTAGCTCTGCATGAAACTAAATTATTATAGCCCACATCATTACCACGCACCTAACTTTGAATAAATATTCATATAAAACTGGCTATAGCATCTGTAAAATATTTTGACAATCAACCATGTTTCTATGTGAACAACGAAGGTTTTCGTAAGGAATGACAATTCTTTCTGAAACATTTTCTTGTGTTCACGTTGAAACAAGGTGATAACATATCTTCCTAATAATAAGCCTTCTTAATAAGACTAGATTTGATAAATACAACTTCACCAGACAATTATCAGTCGGAGACAAACTGATAATGTTAACTGAATGTAAGTATTTATCAAATTAATGTAACAGTACTAGCATGACCACGTGACATTTCCACGGTTCATTTACTACTATTACCTTCTTTTCTTTCTTACACTAAATATTTCCAGCTAAATATTTTTTGAATAAATAAAAGAGACTAACACGTCTGTTGGAATTAGTTTATTTATTATAACAATCTTAATTATTTAAAAGTTAATAGTTTTTTAAAATGAACAAAAAGTTGCCAGCTAAATATTTTTTGAATAAGTAAAACAAACGTTTTATGGTTGGAATTAATTTATTTATTATAACAATCTAAATTATTTAAAAGTTAATAGTATTTTTTTTAATGAAAAAGTATTTGCCAGCTAAATATTATTTTAATAAATAAAACAAACGTGTTATGGTTAGAATGAGTTTATTTATTATAACAATCTAAATTAGTTTAAAGTTAATAGTGTTTTTTTAATGAAAAAATAATTGTCGAAATATATTTTTATAGTCTACAGCATTATATTTATGACGTATCATTCGATTTTAGTACAATGCATTTTGTAGTGGGTAAAATGAAACTTGGTGGACAAGTAAAGCATAGACTGAAATGTATTTGTCCGAAATATGGTTGGTTGCACAAATTATTGTAAATTTTTTCAACAATTACATGAGTGGCATATTGTGGCGGTGACTATCGATTTAAAATACATTAGCTGCTAAAACGCAACGTGAAGTCTACAATGATCTAAGTGCTTAAACATGTGTATCACGAGGGTCGAACGTAGTTTAAAAAATGGACTACATTAGTAAAATTTGAATAACACACATTTTCAGTTCGATTTCTCGATCATCCACTTTTTCAAGAAGTATAAGCTACACGAGAAAGATGTACATAAACATATTTAAATCTACATTTAGTATTCTATGCATATAAACCTATTGTCAGTGCTTGTGCAGTATTGCTATTTCAGACGCGCTGATCAGAAATAGAATATTATGTCGGCCATCCGAAATTATAAAAGTCGTTTTTTTGTAAATATATATTTACGGATTGAATATATGATGTATTTGTGAAATTTGACCCGATCATCTTTTGTGCCGGGGACTCGTTCACACTGACAGCACATAATAATTGGATGCTATAATATGAATGAACATGTAGATGATTTGCCCGGTGGTCAACAGCACGGGAAAATCAAATCAGTCAACCGACTTAAATTGAAATTGTGTATGTTTATGTTTAGACTGCATTCATGCACTTTGAAAACAGCACGAAACAACCTCAGCTATGATCAATATAGAATAGCTATATAGCGATTCATATAACATTTGGTAGAATCTACTTACTAGGAAGGTCATGTTCACAATAGAACAATATATAAAACACGGTCAGGTTTGATAGAGGTATTATACAAAAACATTCAGTAATCAGAAATCAGTAATCCCAGTGACCGTAATAGTGATAATCTTCCTGGTGTGATATAAACATACACCAATCTAAATGTGTGGTTGGTGCTCAGTAGTTAGAGCACAAGATCGAGATTTGATGATAATGTGGTCTATCTTCTTGGGTGTTTTCCGCAAAATTTTTCAGTCGTTATAACTGATTATATTCACGAGCCATACGAGGTGTAAAATACATTATATTTACGTGACATACTAGATGAAATGAATTATATTCACAAGACGTACTAGGTGAAAAATATATTAACGTTACATATTAGGTGAAATAAATTATATTCACCTGACATATAAAGTGAAATATAATCTATTCATGAGACATACTAGGTGAAATAAATTATATTCCCGTGACATACTAGCTGAAATAAAGTATATTCACGAAGAAAACTAGGTGAACTATATTATATTCACGAAAAATACTAGGTCAAACCAATAATATTCACAAGGTAAATTACATTATATTCACGAAACATACTTGGTGACATATATTATATTCACGAGACTTACTAGATAAAATGAATTAAATTCAGGATACATACTAGGTTCAATGAATTATATAAACAATAATACTAGGTGAAATAGACTATATTCACGAGACATACTAGGTTAAATAAACTATATTCACGAGGCATAATAGGTGAAATTATAATTATATTCACGAGACGTATTAAGTGAAATGAAAGTTATATTCACAAGACATACTAGGTGAAATAAAAGTTATATTCACGAGACATACTAGGTGAAATAAAAGTTATATTCACGAGACATAATAGGGGAAATAACAGTTATATTCTCGAGACATACTATGTGAAATAAAAGTTATATTCACGAGACATACTAGGTGAAATAAAAGTTATATTCACGAGACATACTAGGTGAAATAAAAGTTATATTCACGTGATATACTGTGTTAAATCAATGATATCCACGTCACATACTAGGTGACATAAATTATATGTACGTGGAATACGAGGTGAAATAAATGTTAATTCACTTGACATATGAGGTGAAATAAATTATATTCACAGGACATACTAGGAAAATATATAATATTAACGATACATACTAGGCGAAATACATTTTAATTCACGTTACATACTAAGTGAAATAAATTATATTCACGGGGCATACGAGGAAACATATATGATATTTACGATACATACTAGGCAGAATAAATTATATTCAGAAGACATATATTAAGTAGACATAATAGGTTAAGAAGATTAAATCCACGAGACATACAAGGTTATATAAATTATATTCACGTGACATATAACGTAAGATAAAGTATATTCCCGAAAATACTAAGTGAAGTTAATATTTATGTGACATACTAGTACGAATAAATTATATTATGGAGACATTCCAGGCGAAATAAATAATATTCACGATACATATTAGGCCGAATAAACTATTCACGAGAAATACAAGGTGAAATAATTCATGTTCACGAGACGTATTAGGTAAGATAAATAATATTCCCGTTACATACTAGATCAAATAGATTGTATTCACGTGACGTACTAAATAAAAAATATATATTTACAGGACACACTAGGTAAAATTAATGATAGTATACTCACAGGACATACAAGTTGAAATGAATTATATTTACGTGACATACTAAGTAGAATTAATTATATCTACGAGAGATACTAGGTTTAATAAATTATATTCACAAGAATACTAGGTGAAATAAAGTATATTTACGTTACATACTAGGAGAAATAAATTATATTATAGAAACATACTAGGTGACATAAATTATATTCACGTAGTATAATAAGTGAACTAAATGATATTCACAACTAAATTATTTTCACGTAACATACATGGTAAAATATATAAGATTACGGCCACATACTAAGTGAAATATATAATATTAACGAGCATACTAGGTGAAACAAATTATATTCACGATACAGACTCGATGAAATAAATTATATCCAAGAGAAAACTAGGTTAAATAAAATATATTTACGCGAATAATAGGTTTAATATATTATATTAATGATACATACTAGGTGAAATAAATTGTATTCCCGTGACATACAAGATCAAATAAATCATATTAACGTTAACTACTAGATGAAATAAATTATATTCACGTTACATACTGAGAGAACAAATATATTAACGTCACATACTTATAAAAATATTTTTCACGTGACATATTAGATGAAATAAATTAGATTTAGGAGACATACTATGTGAAATAATTTATATTCACGAGACATACTATGGGAAACAAGTTATATGTACAAGACGTATTACGTTAAATAGATACTATTCACAATGGCATACTGGGTGAAATAAATTATATTAACGAGCAATACTAAGTGAAATGAATTACATTCACGATAAAGACTAAGTGAAATAAATTATATTTACGAGACATACTAGGTGAAATAAGTTATATTCACAAGACATAGTTGGTGTAATATATTATATTCACCTGACATACATGATGAAATATATTAGATTCACGAGATATACTAATTGACATATATTATATTAACGAGAATACTAGATGAAGAATATCATATTCACGATACAGAAAAGGTGAAATGAACTTTATTAACGAGAAATATGTTAAATGAAATATTCACGAAGCTTACTAGGTCAAAAAAATTATATTAACGCAAATAATAAGTTAAATATATTATATTAATGAGACATACGAGGTAAATACAATTATATTCACGTGACATACTAAGTGAAATAAATAATATAGACAAGGATACTAGGTGAAATAAATATTATTCACGGACATACTAATATAAATAAATAATATTCACAAAAGATTCTAAGTAAAATAAATTATATTCACGTGACATATAAAGTAAAATAAATTATATTCACGGGAATGATAGGTGAAATAAATTATATTTACAATACATAGTAGGGGAAATAAATTATATAATCGAGACATACTATGGGAAATAACTAATATTCACAAGACATACTTAGTGTAATAAATTATATTCACATGACATACATGGTGAAATATATTAGATTCACGAAACATACTAGGTGGAATATAGGATATAGACGAGAAGCAAATTATATTTTTTATACAGACTAGGTATAAAAAAAATAATTCATAAGATACTAGCTGAAATAAATTATATCTACGACGAATACTAGCCAGAATTAATGATATTAACGAGCTATACAAGTTTAAATAAATTATATTCACCAGACGTAATACGTTAAATAAATTATATTCACTAGTAATACAAGGTAAAATTAATTATAGTCACAAGAATACTAGGTTAAACAATATCTTCACGCGAATAATAGGTTAAATATATTATATTCATGACACATACTAGGGGTACTAAATCATATTCACGTTACATACTAATTGACATACATTAGATTCACGTAACATTAAATAAATTATATTCACGTGATATACGAGCTGAAATAAGGTATATTCATGTGTCATAATAAGGGGAATAAATTATATTCACCTGTCATAATAAGTGCAATAAATTATATCCCCGAAACGTACTAGGTGAAATAAATTATATTGAGGAGACATACTAGGTGAAAAAATTATATTCACTATACATACAGGTGAAATAAATTATATTCAAGAGACATACTAGGTTAAATAAATTATATATACACAGGATAACCTAGGGTAAATAAATAATATTCACACGACATACTGGGTGAAATTAATTGTATGTATACGAGACATAATCAGTAGAATACATTTTATTCGCGAGAAATAAATTATATTGGCGTGACATACCAGGTAGAAATAAATAATATTCACAACACATATTAGGTTAAATAAATAATATACACGTTACAAACTAAGTGAAATTAGTTATATATACAAGACATACTAGGTGTAATAAAGTATATTCACAAGAGATATTAAGTGAAATAAATTATATTCAGGAGACATACTAGGTGAAATTAATTATATCTACGAGACATACTTGGTGAAATAAATAATATTCACATTACATACTAGGTCAAATATATAATATTCAAGTGAAAATCCAGGTTAAATAAATGATATTCACATGACATACTAGGTTAAATAACCATCAGAAACTACGTCATGAGACTGATACACCCACGTACCCTCTAATAAGTGTAAGAAATCAGAGTATGATATACTTTACCGCAATCAACTAATGTGAAATCATCTCGATTGTGCACAAAATCACTTTAATTGCTGATTAGTTTCGGGACAAAAATGAAGTACGTATATAAATGCAATATTTTACACGTTCTCAAGAGACGGTTCCGTGCTATTTCATTTGGTTTAGATGTGCCAAAACGTACTCAGAAGAGGCTCTATTCGTCGGCCACACTTTTGAAATAGCATGTCTACTGATTAAGCATAACATACCGATGAAAATGCTATTTACAAAATAAAGACGAACGAACCAAGTGTCCAACATGAATGTTGGCAAATTTCACGTGCATTTTTATGTGAGTACGTGATTTTAAAAATATCCAGACGAATTCTCGCCCCAACATCAGTAAACATTATTTCATAAACAGTTTTGCACCATTTTTATGTCTCCTAACGAAGATTAACATCAATATATAATGATACTAAACCTAATGTCCAGAATTGTTATTTTAATTTTGATCAAAATGCATTACATGATTGTGCTTGTAGGAAATGTCTATAATTAAAGTGATCGTATGAAAAGTTTAAATGCAGGGAATCTTACTTAATTGGTTTCTAATAACTACAACTCATGAATGAAAATAATAACTATTGTAAAAATTTAACTCAAATCGGAGGTATATTAAGATTCACGAAGGGCTTCCACGCCTTTTTTCTCCCATTTGTATAAAACAAAATTGAACTAAATGTAGCTGTGTTCCTAAATTCATAATTATTGGTTCATTAGTTTATGCGTTTATTATGCACAACGAAGTATTTATACACATACACATATATATATATATATATATATATATATATATATATATATATATATATATATATATGTGTGTGTGTGTGTGTGTATATATTTATGTATGTATAAAGATGAACATATACTAAGCTTTATATATATGCACTCCTTAAATTTTGAAATTTACGAAAAAAAACTGACAATGTTACTCATCGTGTTGCCTAAAATACTTACTCCAAAATTAATAATCATTCGTGCATTAGTTTATGGGGATTATACTATATATATATATATATATATATATATATATATATATATACATACATACATACATATATACATATGCATATATATATATATATATATATATAGACAGAGAGAGAGATAGAAAGAATGAAAGAAAGAGAGAGATAGAAAGAAAGACAGAAAGAAAGAGAGATAGGGGAACAAATAACAACAAGAACATCAAGTTAATGAACAAGTCGTAACATACTGATGCATTACATTTGGTCGTTTTCATGTACTGATAAGAAATACTGTATAATTGGTGTTATTCTAAATTTAGCATTGACAAAATATTAACAATACATGAACTCTAGTCTAGAGTGACCCGACGACTCTCCTTTCATTGATTAGTAGATCGAGATGTAGTGGAGTGCGCCACTCATTTCTCTGAATCGTTCCACTTACCGTTCATCCTCACCTTATAATGCAGAGTGTATTAGCAAGAAGTAATAAAATACTATTTGTGAGTATGATTCGTCCGAGAATTGAACTCCGACCTTTCAGCTCATTATGTAAAATAGGCTGGCCTTTACCGATTAAACAACGATTTTTTATTCACTTTATTATAATTTAAAGCAATATAGTATTTTCCAGTTGAGTTCATGCGCAGAAAAATAATATTTGATAAACCTGGCGCTGACGTATACTTCAGCTCATTGTTTATAAACAGAATCACTTGATCGATAATTTATGATCTATTGTTCCGTTTGCATGATTGATTTTTACGCAGTGTTCTGCTATTGCAAGTAATTACTTTCTCTCTCGGCTTCGAATGAACCATTATCTACCTCATTCCTATACCGGTCTGCTTCGGAAACCTTCCCATTGTATCTCGGAAAATCCTGCCCTGAAACGACCTTTGCCTGCAACTATCTAACACGGTCATCGGATGTGGCGTAATTACCATCGAACGTTCATAACGATGATCCAACGCCTTAAACGTTTAATCGCCCATCACTAACTTTGGATGTGAAGATAACCACTCATTCACATTGCTGCTCAAGTGATTTTAACAATCGTTATTGGAAATATAACCTTTATTGTAGTTACAATGAAGATGCAACTGTTCATTTTAAGGTTGGATTATTCTCTTTCTTCATGGACATTTACGAAGCATTCCGGATTAACGAACTATACATTTATTACTCGTCCTTCATTCACCGATGACGTCACCAATACTGAGTGTTATTATATATTAAGATAAGGGGGTGAGAGATAAAAACAAATGTCATTGGTCTAACAAAATCACTTGTTAAGCTAGAGATTTTGAAATCTTCAGTCCATAAATGTAGTTGACGGTAAAGACGAATAATACAAGTGTTCATTGTAAGGAGTTCTACCTCGCGACTTCCTGAAAAAAAGAACGATCGTTGTATTATATTTACTTTATATATATCTAGTGGCTTTTATCTAGAACCCACGTGTCAACAAGTAACTATTTTGAGATTAATTTCTCGTCGTTGTAAGATATTTTTGACGAACGTCAATGAAAACAATTCAAACTATAAATATATTTTATTTCAACTGTAACCAACTAAATCGCATAATTGATTTCTAAAAACCTTTCTACAATAATATTTTTCAAGGTTCGACGCTTTTTTATGTAAATCGCCTCAGACAAGGCGTCAAACCACTTGATGTAATGAGCTGAAAAATACTACTTCAAGGTCAAAATCTAGCCAACAATACGAAACCAGCAATTATATATTGTTTGTCAGAAAAAATCACTCAAGGAATGTGAGGACTAAAGGACAAAATAAAAGATTCGAATTTAGGTTGCTGTCGAAAGTAAATCCAATGTCGACTTTCTACTCTCCACATACTCGACTCACATCTTCTACCTATCATATATCAGTCAGATACGTCCAAAGATGGAATACTGCTGCCACATATGGGAAAGGGCTGCTCAGACGACTTTTCTTGCCTCGACAGACTACAAAATCGAATTCACAATCTGTTGTTCTCTACATCCCATTTCTTACATAAAATACGTTGCTAGTATTTCTCTACACTACAAATCTGCTAGACTAAACTTCAATCCTCGGTTCCCCCCTATAAGAAAGAATGCGTCACAACTACAAGGATCTTTCCTTTGTTATCCCGTGTACTTGAAATCAAATTGAACTTGCATTAACAACGTTTTTTTCTCCAAGAACTTCCTATCCGTGGAACACTATATCAGTGGACTGCCTTCAACTCCAATGTTACAAAATATTTCTCATAAACCATCATCATAAGTAATCTAATTGTGTTCATTCCATTCATCAATTTCAATCCTCTCATGATATTCTTCATCTTTCAACTGACAATCGACTCCGCTCATTAAGCTATAACCTTTTGGGCTTGGTAATCGGGGACTAATTAGTAAATAGAGAATCGCACTTTCTCCTAAAACGTAACATATGCACACCTAATCAGAGCGTTTCGTAGACCTAACACCCCCTTTCTCTTTTATGTGTATACTGTCCAGCCGTTACGACACACCGAACTGTTCGTTGATTGCTGCGGAATATTCTCAAAACTAGAATCAAATCCTATCAATTCAATTGTTGTCATTTACATATCGATGGAAAATATTTAACCCCCAATCCTTCAACAGATATGTGTAATATATCAAATTATATTATTAAAAATCGTATAGAATGAATCATTAACAATAGGTAATGTGTTTCGAATTAAAATAAATTCAAATGAATTGATTTGCCATACAAAAGATAATGAAATCAAACGAAGACATCAATATATTAATACGCTAAGTCACTGCAGATTCGTACCTTATCATCTTTCACAAACATTACAAAATTGAGATTGTAGGGTTATTGTATGATGATAGTATGGTGATTGAGTCTATGTCGCCAAGGAAAACAATCCAATTTCATACATTTTTAAATGAATTGTTCCAAAATTAAATTATGTCGTCATGACGACTAAAATGTACTGTTTTAAATACATTTGAAAAAGTGACATTTGTTTCATTGATCTGAAGAATATTTAGCTGACTATTATTTTAACGGTAAGAACATAAATAATATTAATTGTTTAAAAAGAATTAAATTGCTACAATTTTAAATAACTAAATAAAGAAGAAACATTTATTTAATAAGAAATTAGCTGTCAATGACAAATAGTTTTACGGAAGAAGAAATAGTTACTTTTTGCCAATCGTATTTACCACGACAGCCATTTATTATCTAAAAATATTAAAATTAAATTATACAGATTGATATAGAATGCAACGCTAGTCAGTGCTCATTCATCTACAGTGAATCTCTTGCAGTGATCATATTTACCTTTTCTAGAGTGAGATACGAAAAAATTCTAAACTCGAGGTCTAAGAAAACCTGCATAGGTAAAGTATCATCTTCTATAAAATGTCATATTCCTAGCTTCAATAGGTGTAATAGGTAGCAGACAGACACACATATATAGAAATTAAGGTAGACAGACATACAACACGCGATTGGATATTATTTTAGATTACCTCAAATTTATCAGCAGCAGCGTGCCAGTTGCTTGAAAACAACAGCTCAACTTCTATATATAAAAAAATGTAAAAATCTTTTTCTATTTATTGAAAACACGATTGGTAGGCGAGCTATTTTCGGATCATCACTTATATATATTTCTCACAATAAACCAATTTCCTGTATGGTTTATAGGTCCCCCGATTTATAAAATCGGAAGACCTATGTTTTGAGGCATTTGCGTCCGTCTGTCTGTCCGTCCGCGTGTGTGTCTGTCCATGTGTCCGTCCGTCCGGATTTTTCTCCGCAACCATCCATTTAATTTCTCTGAAATTTTGCATGAAGTTGTAACTTTGGTCAGGTTAGAGAGTGACATTCTCCGATTTCTGAAAAACAAACTGGTTAGCCCTCCTGGGGGTCAAAAGGCCCCGGAATGGTAAAAAAGAACATTTTCTGCCCTATAACTTTTCATCCATCCATTTCTCTGAAACTTGGCCAAAATGTGAAGGCAACTGTTCCTAATAGAAAATAAGTGTGGTTGAGTTGATTATTATTGTATGTTTACTTTTGTCTTGGTATATTATATTTTATTTTATTTATATATAATATATATGTATTTGTTTGTTTGTTTACTTTCTTGTTATCATCTTATATTATATTTTATTTTATATATTTATATATTTATATATGTATATATATATATATATATATATATATATATATATATATATATATGTTAAACATAAATAAACATGTAGAAAATAAAGACGGAAAGGAAAACAAACATGTTTCTATCGAGTACACCTTGCATTGAATAATTGAAGATGAAATAGATTGGTCATCCGTACATCTTTATCTCTTTTCATTAACTTATATATATATCTATATATATATATATATATATATATATATATATATATATATATATATATATATATATGTACGTATTTGTCTGTGTACTTTCCCTCTACGATTCCCTTTTTACATCATTTTCCTCTCTTCATCTATTTCAAATATTTAACTTCTAACTATGATATATCAAATATTTAACTTCTAACCATGGTATATCAGTTCCTGTCCGACCTGGAATTGATAGACCTTCTTACTTTAGTCGTTTTCATCCACGTTTATATTAAAGTTAACTTTTATTTTAGATATAATAAATTCTACTAAGTTGAACTTCTTATAATATATTTTATTTCATTTATATATATATATATATATATATATATATATATATGTATATATATATATATATATATATATATATATATGTGTGTAAAATAAAATAAAACATGTAGAAAATAAAGAAGGGTAGGAAAATAAACATGTTTCTATCGAGTACCCCTTGCACTGAACAATGGAGGATGAAATAGATTAATCATCAGTACATCCTCATCTCTTTTCCTTCATTTATCTTTATATACATATATATATATATATATATATATATATATATATATATATATATATATATATATATGTACGTATTTGTCTGTGTACTTTCCCTCTACGATTCCCTCTTTACATCATTTTCCTCTCTTCATCTATTTCAAATATTTAACTTCTAACTATGATATATCAAATATTACACTTCTAACCATGGTATATCAGTTCCTGTCCGACCTGGAATTGATAGACCTTCTTACTTTAGTCGTTTTCATCCACGTTTATATTAAAGTTACCTTTTATTTTAGAAGTAATAAATTCTACTTAGTTGAACTTCTTTCGATGTTAGCACTTCTTTATATTTTAGACAATTGTGACATTAGAAACCTTATATCTTACCTCTCCATGTAAATATAAAGTATGCCTGCGATAGATCGATTATGGGTTGACCCCCTCGATATAGCCCGATACTATAACCATTACATTACGTTTGCATTTATGGAACTGTAATCGCATCTGCGTTTTTCCATACTCGTTTGCCTTACGGTTTTAACGATTGTGTTTATATATATATGAACATGTATATATATATATATATATATATATATATACATATATACATATATATATGTATATATATATATATATATACATATATACATATATATATGGGTGTGTGTATGTCCATCGATATATAAATGCGTGTTTATTTTTATACGTATATATGTAATTATGTGACTGTATAGTACTATATCGTTTAATATGTATCAGATCTTCTGTTAGTATTAACTATATATTTGTGTATATTTATAGTTTGCGTAAACTTCTAAAAATCTTCTTCTTACTTTCATTTTTATATAATATATTTTATTTTACCTACAATGGGGGCTAACTTGTTGATGAACATATGCGTATGGGTTATTCTTTCTTAAAATTTGAATTTTCTTAAAGTACATATTTAATAATATTTGCGATTAATGTTTTTCAATTTTTCAATTTTCATTAAGAGATGAATACAGATAATTGTTCCTATAATTGTTGTTTTAAAAGAATATGTTTTCAATTTAAATAATTACTAATAATCAATTATGTAATTTTCACCATTAAATTCTCATATTTTTGTAAAAACTTCTTTTAATTGTAAAAACGTTTTCTAATCGTGTATACATTTTGTATTCCTCTACTTTTTATATTTCTTATTTTCTTATTGTGTCACTTTGTATACTTTGTTTAATTGCTTTGTGCACCCTTTAGAAGTAGATTGTAATTGCCATATCCTTACCCTCCCCCATCTTCTTATAAGTACTGCATTATTGAGACAGCACTATGCTGTAATTTTGAGGCTATGTGTTGACTTCACACTTAGCTGTCTATACGATGTACTGATAAAAATACATGATAATTTATAATTGCTCTAGGGTGCAAAAAGAATTCATAACCTAATTTGCTAAGCTTTTGTCAGATCGCCACGGTATGGCATATGTGCCCTTGTTTTACAAATACTTCCACGGAATGTGCCCCGATGAAATTGTACCCCAAACGAAAATACCCCCGACTCACCTGATTCACTGAAAATAATCACTATTTCACTGATTTCAGACAATTTACTACTCTAATAGCTTCTCTCCTCGCATCGCTTGCCTTTGGAATTCACTACATGTTCCCTGTTTCCGCGACTATTGTAAAATGTTCCCTTTCCCACGCCCGGTGTAAACAAACATCTAGCTACCCAACTCCCTACCCAGGTTTGCCTTATTAATCTGACCCCTATAACAGTAGCCCCTTACGTTTCAATGGCAATATGCCTTGTTTGGAACGAAGAAAAGTTTTTTTATATTTTCCTTACTAAAATCTATTCAGTATCTGTCGATGAAACTTCAGTCATTTTTCATGTCATATGACTAAACTAACCAATCAGAAACCTTCATTTTTCATGTCATATGACTAAACTAACCAATCAGAAACCTTCATATGTTTAAACGGCTCGCCTTAAAGGTTTTCATCAAACGATCATACGTAATAACGACTCGAACTAAGAGAATCATATCAGCGCTTAACTTTAAAAGTGTTGCTAACAAGTAATATTTAACAAGTTCAGTCAGGTGATCTGAACAGATAGAATATAGTTATGCGGATGCGAAGGTCTGCGTTCCACAAATGCTGTTGTTATACGAGGTGTCTCTGAAAAGTATCGAGACTGGTTTTAGACATATTTTCTTTCAATTCCAAACAACCGACTACATGATTTCCTTTTTAAATTACACTCCTCGAGTCTAATGCATTTCGTAATCTCATCTCACACGCTTCATTGCACCGCTTAAAATATTATTCTGGTATCCCCAAAACCCTATTGTAGGTTCCACGCTTGAAAATGTGCGTCTTCGATGATAACCTGAATCTTGGGCGAAAATAAAATAGTCACAACGAGTAAGAAAGGGTGAATGGAGAGGTTGTTTCAGTATGGTGATCGTCTTTTCGACCAAAAATACTAAGGGCATTGTGAGCAGATGCATTGTCGGGGTGAAAAGAAAAGATGTAAACAAGGCATGTGTATTAAATACAATGGTTGTTAAGCGTACTGTTATATCTTCACTACATATCATGGTAGATAATGACACCGTCCGCTATATGTCGGCAATGACTGTAATTTTAGATCTTGTAAGCCTTACAACAGAGAATACCCGTCACTGTACACTGTCCATTAACCATTTCAAGATGAACTTGGGAAAGAGAATTCACTCACGACTTCTGCTGTATGCGTTTCTTGACTGCTCAACTGATTACTATGTTTAAAGTGTCTTCTATCCTGAACTTCACGTGATCAAGTTCGACCAATGACATCCGTTGTTACCTATTAACATTTAATAATAGACATACACAAATTCACTCGCTTGAAAAAGACTCGTATGCCCAAAATATCAACTTTTAAATAGGATCAACCTCTCGGGTTTACCAACATACTAGACGTACCCGCGACCCGTTGGGTCACAACCACCACCATCGTTTCTTCTACTTTGATTTTATTCGAAACTTCATAAACTGGGACGTCATAGCAGTTATGACATTCGACTTGCATGACTAAAATAATAAATTTTATATAATAATAGTAATAATAATGATAATAATAATAATAATTATTATTATAATTATCATTATTATTATTTTTCATCTAACATACTTACTGGTTAGTAGTGTATGCATACACATGTATGCAAATTGGATGGCGACGTTGACAAAAGAGAGACACTCCTTCTCTAAATACTCATATAACAATATTAGAGAGTAGTTAAATAAACATGAGATAGGTCGAGGGGAATACATAGATAACTAAGTGATATATGGGTGAGTTGTGCAGTTTATTATAAATTACGACTAATTAGAACAATTAAAACAGTCTTCTTAACACACATGAATCAATCCCAGCACTACGTTATATTTTAGCATGCATAGTGTGTAATTAAGTATATAAAGGAAATATATATTAAGGGCACAACTCTTAATTAACTTATCTTTTATATAATGATTGATATTTCTCACGCCACTTTCATCTTTTTTTATTCTTTCTTTCTCAGCATCTTTCACCCTATTCTCCCGCTCTTTTTTTCTCACCCTCTCTCTCTCTGTCTCTCTTATCTCTTATCTCTCGTTTAATTTACTTTTCTCTTGTCTTTTCTCTTTCTCATTTTCATTTTATCCATTCAATTTGTTTAATCATGTTACAAGTTGGCCAATGATCAATCATGGTCATAAGTTGAGGTAATTATTTTTCAACGTTTTCTTTACTGTCGCTCTTTGCCATTCCCTCAACTCCACTGTACATTGCACCCCCATTCGCCTATTTAAAACCATCACAAATAACGTACAACAAATATAAAAAAACATGAAAAAGTAAAAACAGCAAATAACAAGAAATTATTTTTAACATTTAGGAATAAAAAACATTCTTTCCTCTCGAGATTGATACATTTGATTCATTAAGGAAACTAGAAAATCGAACGCAATATATCCGTGTTTTGACGTCATGCTCGTCGTCGTTGTTGTTATTGTGAGTTTTACTTCGCTGAAAATATATTGAATTCTAAAACTTCTAAATCACGATGATTGACAAAAAACAGATCGCATCTTTTGTTAAAAATTGATTTAATGAATTAATAGTATACTGGAAAATACAAAAAACATGTGTGAAAGTCATACTTAAATATTTTTTAACAATCGTATTTGTAATAATAAACATTAAATCTTTAAAATGTTTTTTATTGATCTGTTGTTTTAATGGCGGATGGTGTTTAGCGGCATCGCTGCGTCTGATATAATAATAAATAATCTTCATATAATCTGTATAAGAGTATCATAGTAATCTGTGTTTTTAGAAAGGTTACAATACTAGCTGTTCGCTGTTGTGTGTGAACTATACACGAAAGAAGGCTTGTAGCGTGGAACGGCGGTACAATAGCCAGTCGTCAAATGTAGAACAACTCGCAGTTAACAAGGTATCAATAATTCTAAAAGTCATTCATATGTTTCTACTAATAAATACTCAGACGAGAAAATGGCTTGCTTTACACATGGGAATCTACAGTGACTAGAAGATCTTACGGTATTTCAATCAGTCATTTGTTTCTTCGGTATGTTTCAAGATCAGCCGTATGTTGGTTAAAATTTCGATGACTGTCAATTGTTCAGTTCAAACGTATCGTAAAGAAATGGGAAACCAAATAAGTGCATCAGTAACAGCTCCTATTGATTTAATGTGAAACAATTTTAAAAACGCACCTTTAGACGAACACGTAAGAAGAATGGTAAATGAAAATGGAAAATAACGTTACTTTTAAATGTTAAACATGAAATCAGTTTTGGGGATGATTGAAATACACCATTTATGTTTTAACGTTATAAAAAGTACAATTTTAATAAATAACAAAAAATGGAATTATATTTAAAGAAAGAAATCAGTTGTGCATTAATGAAAACTGGAAATTTTATTTCAATTTATTTTTTCACATAGTTATAAGTAAAATCAATAAAAAGTGTTTTTCATTTTCATTAAGTAATTATCTTACTTTTCACCGTTTCTATGCTATTAATACAACAGCCCCTTAAAATACTTATACGTACATAAAAAGACTTATATAATAGCTCCAAAATATCTTCCCACGACGAGGGCTGCATGTGACACGAGGTTATATTTTGTATATTAAATAAATCTGTTTGTCTGTCATATTTTTTATCCTGAATAAATTTGCCTGTCTGTCATATTTCGTATTTTAAATACATATGCCTGTTCGTTATATTTTGTATTTTAAATAAATCTCTCTGTCTGTAATAATTTGTATTTTAAATAAATCTGCCTGTCGGTCATATTTTGTATTTTAAATGAATATGCCTGTTTGTCATATTTTGTATTTTAAAAAAATATGCTTTTGTGTCATATTTCGTATTTTAAATAAATCTGATTGTCTTCATCATTTTGTTGTTTAAATAAATCTGATTGTCATCATATTTCGTATTTTAAATAAATCTGCATGTCTGTCATATTTTGTACTTTGTATGAATCTGCCCGTCTGTCATATTCTTGATTTGGAATAAATCTGCCTGTCTGTCATATTTTGTTTTCTAAATAAATATGCCTGTCTGTCATATTTTGTATTTTAAATAAATATGCATGTCTGTCACAGTTTGTATTTTAATTAATCTGCCTGTCTGTCATATTTTGTATTTTGAATAAATTTGTCTGTCTGTCATATTTTGTATTTTAAATAAATCTTAAAATTTAACCAACAAAAAACTACGGGAGGCATCTTTTGGGGAATCGGTGTACCGATTATGCCAATCTCCGTGGATATGTGCCTTAAATATACGTTGAACTTACCCTATGGAGTTGATAGTGTTATTCAGCAAAACGGAGCTGATCATATCCAGAAATGATAGAAAGTAAAATTGATCAATCTAAATTAGCCATTAATTAATAAATATTTATATAATTTCAGTTTATTTTTAATATTTTTGTAAAGGTTTTAGGAGCATACTATGGAAACAGTCTCTCATTTACAAATTCATATATGTACAATTGGAATTTCATCTGATCCATAGTCATCAGACACCAATTAAGTAAGACCCCGGATTTTAATTTCTTCTTGAAACCCCTTCAGCTTAAGCTACAAATATTTGCCATTTTCTAGAATGAAACTCATGTAATAGATTTTGATAACAAATTGAAAAAGGATTGTAGATATTAGGTTTAGTATCATTATATTTTGATCTTAATCTTCGTAAACTGTGGGAAAACAGTTCTGCTCAGAGAATTAATTTTACCCGCCCTGGAACGAGTATCTCCAAGCAATATAAATATCTTCAACATTGTTATATTTTCCCACAGCCTGGTTCAAACATGATATGATTAGTTAGCTATCAATTTCTGTGCAAGGAAAATTTCAAATGACAATTTGTAATTCTTGCTATTACAAAACTTTTTGTCCATTTTAGAAATATTTATTTCAACTAAAGTTTCATTTGTATTCTAAGTACTATTGAGAATTAGTATTACTTAAAAATATGCTCTTCTTTCTTTTCTCTCACTTTTCCCTATCTCTCTCACTCTCTCTCTATCTCTCTCTATCTCTCTCTGATCGTTTCGTTCTACTGCGGCCTAATAACATAACACATTAGTCGAATATGCTTCTTCGAATAGCAAATTACTGCTGGGCGTCTACGTGTCATACCTTCAATATTTAAATTGAAAGTGCCCATATTATTTTACTGGGTTTAATAATTACAAATAGGGATTTTTTAATAAAAATATCCATGAATATATTTAATGATGGTATAGGGGAAAATTAAGATCAATTTAAGATTTGAAATTTATATCGAATGATTAACACCTTACAGTAAAATTTATATAAAAGTTTATGAAATTTATACAAAGATTAAAAACTTGTACTAAGGGGATTATTTGGCGAAGACGTTTTATAAGATTCTCAACCTTTAATTGCTGGAAAGTTAAGTTAAGTTTTGTGTGTTAATGGTTCTGTTGAGTTAATTAGCAAAGCGCTTTTTCGGTGAATACAACCTTTAAATAGTTTATCGCGGCAGTTTAAGCAATTCGTATTTGGAGTGTTTATGGCTTTAAAGATGTAAAATTTCTCAGAATCGCATAAAGGAAACCTGTTTAGTGCAGAGGAGAAAGACGGTTGGTTCTCAATAATTTCCACTTGATGTTAAAAGGTGTCCCTTTTTCTTTTAATTCCGAGATCTATGGCTATGGAGGTGTTGGCTTTATCTTTAGATTTAAATGTATATTTGTGTGTATACAGTATTTTCTTGAATAAGCCTTTTGTCATGCTGATGTATTTTTCGACTTCCCCGTTAGGTTGGCTGGTGACGGTCGCCTCGTTAACAACATATTCGATCTTACAATTCTCTTCGAGGGTGGGCAGTTGCTTTTGTTTGGCATGAACAGCCCGTCACTGGTTTTGGAATCGGATCTCTGGAAATTATTTTTCTTATGGAAGGCAAGGTTTAATAACTTGTCTTCATAGTGTTTCTGTTGAATATTTTGTGTAAGCTATGAGAGGTGGGGAAATGATTGTCTATTAATTTAAGCAAGAGGTGACCAACCCTTATATTGAATTGTTGGAGAAGGGCGGTGAGAACCAAATCACGGATCACGTTCTGTTTCGGCTGTTCGGTGAATATGAATTTTTCCCTCAACCCGTTGTCGTTAAAGCTTTGTTGTGATACGGTTCTGTTCTATTGAAGATTTCGTGACTGGAGGAAGGTTTGGAGATCCTTTGGCTAATATTGTTAATAAGATTTTTGAAACCGGCTGGTGGATGGCAGGAGTCTGTGGATGTATTACAGTGTTTCATTTGGTTTCTGGAAAGGTTCATGCGTTTTATTAATAAGGTTTAATGTGGTGTCAAAAAAGTTTAATTAGTCTAAATTAGTTTTAATAGTTATTTTAAAGCCTAGAATATGGAACATGTGTTAGGTCTATTCTTAGTTTATCGAGTGTGTGTCCGTCTTGATTGCGGGACAGACAGAGGTCGCCGTCTCTATATAAGCGAAAGAAGTGGTCGGGGAACTTATTTTGTAGGCTGCCGAATATTAATAGTTCGACTAGGTCACATATGTGAGCACTGTCGTGATCACCATCGCAACGTCGAATGGGCTTTCTGAGTTTGATTTCTTAACTCAGGTATTTCTCTCGAAAGAAAAGTAGTGCTTTTCTAGCTTGCAGAATAGTATCTCTTTCGAATTGGTTCATTTTTGTAAATGAAAGCGCGAATGTGAGGGGTTTATCTAGTGTTTGGAAGGATACAAATCTACTATATCTAACTGTGTGAATGTGCATCTCTGTGTGTCTTTTATATTATTGAACCAATTTAGGACTGCCATAGTGTTTCCCCAGAGATAAAGGTTCGTTTTACTTTTAATTTTATTAACTATATTCTTAATTATAAATTTACAAATTATTCCTATATCGCTTTTAGCTGGGTTGATGAGTCTGCACGAGGGCTTGCTATTAAATTATATTTGTGGTCTTTAAGACTAATGAAAACCTTTGCTTTCTATTAAATTATCTTTGTGGTCTTTAAAACTAATGAAAACTTTTGCTTGCTATTAAATTATCTTTGTGGTCTTAAAAACTAATGACAACTTTTGCTTGCTATTAAATTATCTTTGTGGTCTTTAAAACTAATGACAACTTTTGCTTGCTATTAAATTATCTTTGTGGTCTTTAAAACTAATGACAACTTTTGCTTGCTATTAAATTATCTTTGTGGTCTTAAAACTAATGAAAACTTTTGCTTGCTATTGAATTATCTTTGTGGTCTTTAAAAGCTTTTCTTTTCGCTAAGTAGTTTGCTCTGTACTCTATGTTTGATTTGGTAGCTAATTCGGATGCTTCGTTGTTAATGGTAGTATATGTGTTACTTTTTTCTAATTGGTATTTATTGGCGATGAAGTAATTGGTTAGAGTAATACATTTCTCTTTTCTGATTTTATAAATGTTTTTTGTTTTTTTCTGAAAAAACTAATGTGTAATTATCTTTTAAGTTTGTTAAGTGTTTTGATGTCGTCGGCGAGTTTTTTTTGGAAGAGGTATGTGTAGTTAGTGAACTGTAGGTTTTGCATGATGTTTAGAAGATCCTTTTCGAAGTTGTCTAAGATATTTACTTTACTGATTTGAGGCCGTAGTCTTTTTTTCTGTTTGTATTTGGCCGTCATTCTGAACTTTCCACCTCATTTTTCCGATGACGTCCACTATTTTAGTCAGGATAATTTTTCTGTAGGCTTTATTAGTGGGTGTTGCTATGTTTTTTTTTGTTGAGTATCCGAGGTTATGAATATCAATAATTCAGGGTGTTGATGCTAATTACTGAATGACTGTTATTTCTGCGATGTTGGTATATTTCCTGAGAATGCTCGACAACTGGACTAAAAGTCCGTAACTGTAATTTCCGGAGAGAGCTGTTTAGATTACTTGTAAGGAGGTAAGACACTTCCAGCAGACTGCTCAATTAATCCAGTAAACATAATTAAGAGCTTAATATTTATTTATTAACCCAGAAACTAGCACGACGGTTGAATCGGCGGATGAATTTGATCTCAAGCGAGAAAGTGACACAGAAGTGCACATAATTGTCCGAATGAGGCATCACATACAACTACCAGAAATGCACAACGAAACTAATCCGGAGCCAAAGTAAAAGATGAAAGATCGGAAAACTATTCTGTAACTGTTTGTCCAACGACGAATAACATTCTTATTGAATTAAAATATATGAAACATCGAGATTGTGATAAAACTTGCTGTGCTGGCTTATCTATTACATTCAATAAAAGAAAGCCGAGTGTTAGCGGAATATGAGTGAATCAATGTTTGTTTCATGAAAGATTTTTTTCTGTTTTATGTTACGAAGTACATGTTTGGTTCTGTGATTGAGTTATGTTTGAAAACAATTCTATTTGAATTCGTTTAATAATATGTAATTAACTGAAGAACACACATATCTTTACCTCGGTTATCCATGTCTATTTCTCGACAACTAGCACTACATGTCGATTCAACCATTCCCTGGTATGTTTTAATGTGTCTCCACTCATTTATAAAACATGAAAAATTAGAATTTGGTATACCTAAATATACTTATTATGAATACAAAAAGAATATATTAACATATTTCCACAGTTTATCAATATTGAACGACATCCAAGTAAACTAAATAGCGGTAATGATTGTGGCCCAACGGTGCCCTTGTACGTCTAGTACATGTATATGAAATATAAAATGTAGCCCTAAACACTTGTACATCTAGTACATGCATATAAAATATAAAATATAACCCCAAACCCTTGTACGTCTCGTACTTGCATATGAAATATAAAATATAACCCCACACCATTGTACGTCCAGTACTTGTATATGTAAGATAAAGTATTACCCCAAACCCTTGTACGTCTCGTACTTGCATATGAAATATAAAATATAACCCATACCCTTGTACGTCGAGTACATGCATATGAAATATAAAATATAACCCTAAACCCTTGTACGTCTCGTACTTGCATATGAAATATAAAATATAACCCTAAACCCTTGTACGTCTCGTACTTGCATATGAAATATAAAATATAACCCCAAACCCTTGTACGTCTTGTACTTGCATATGAAATATAAAATATAACCCTAAACCCTTGTACGTCTCGTACTTGCATATGAAATATAAAATATAACCCCAAACCGTTGTACGTCTCGTACATCCATATGAAAGATAAAGTATAACCCCAAACCCTTGTACGTCTCGTACTTGCATATGAAATATAAAATATAACCCCAAACCCTTGTACGTCTCGTACTTGCATATGAAATATAAAATATAACCCCAAACCCTTGTACGTCTCGTACTTGCATATGAAATATAAAATATAACCCCAAACCCTTGTACGTCTCGTACTTGCATATGAAATATAAAATATAACCCCAAACCCTTGTACGTCTCGTACTTGCATATGAAATATAAAATATAACCCCAAACCCTTGTACGTCTCGTACTTGCATATGAAATATAAAATATAACCCCAAACCCTTGTACGTCTCGTACATGCATATGAAATATAAAATATAACCCTAAACCCTTGTACGTATCGTACATGTATATGAAATATATAATATAACCTCAAACCCTTGTACGTCTAGTACATGCATATGAAATATAAAAAATCACCCCAAACCCTTGTACGTCGAGTACATGTATATGAAAGATAAAGTTTACCCCCAAACCCTTGTACGTCGAGTACATGTATATGAAATATAAAATATACCGTAAACCCTTGTACGTCTTGTACATGTATATGAAATATAAAATATAACCCTAAGCCCTTGTACGTCTCGTACGTGTATATAAAAGTAAATGCTAGTATTTTGATAAATCACAAGTTGTAAAAAATAAAAAATGAAATAAAAGCGAATGAAAGTATATTCATCTGAAGTTCTATGATGAAGCAATCTAAATCGTTCATAATTTTTTTAGAATACTTTTGATGTATTTATGTGACAGTTCCGGTCGATCTGCTAGCTGGCATATTTTTCACCCGGATTAGTTACGCGTGTCTGCTCTTCCGACAAACAATTATTTTTGGACCTCATTTCAAAGCGAAATTACATTATACTCTAATCGATTACTCAATCTAAAAACATACGTTGTATCACGTGAAAAAGCACAACTTTTCCATGTATATATATATATATGTCAAGTAAACCTTTTTTTTAATACTTCAACGGTTATTTCATTTTAAGTAGTCATACAAGAAAACAATTGGATATAAAAAAATGTCAGTAGAAAAAAAAGGAATTTTTTTTACATGAGCATAACTTTCGATAAACAAGCGAAATAAACGGCGTACATAACTTACACTCGCCTTTTTAGAAAAAAAAATAAAATGTGATTTTAAAAGACGAACATAGTTATTCTGTATGATCAATTACTATGACTATATATATATATATATATATATATATATATATATATGTATACATATATATATATACATATATATATATGTTAAATATATATTAAATATATCTAGTATATATTAAATATATATTAAATATATGTTAAATATATATATATATATATATAAATATATATATATATATATATATATATATATATATATATATACATATATACATATATATATATATGTTAAATATATATTAAATATATTTAATATATATTAAATATATATTAAATATATGTTGAATATATAGATATATATATATATATATATATATATATATATATATATATATATATATATATATAGGGGAGGACTGGAATACCTACTAGACACCACGTTACATTGCTGAAATATGTAATATACAGTATTTAATTAATTATATATATATATATATATATATATATATATATATTCATATAATTTAGTTAAATACTGTATATTACATATTTCAGTAATGTAACGCGGTTTCATCCAAAAGGGCAGATTTAGACATCTTTAGTAAATTTCCGTGCCCGGTGGAATCATCGGCGAGCTGAAATGATACCAATGGGCACGAATATTTACTAAAGATGTCTAAATCTGCCCTTTTGGATGAAACTGTGGTACATTACTGAAATATGTAATATGCAGTATCTAAATAAATTATATTAGCTCTCTTATATATTCGAGCACTTTATTTGATTTATTTTCTTTTCATATACAACCTGTAACACTATATATTCATATATGTATATATATATATAGATATGTGTATACATATATGTTTATATATTTATATTAATATATATGAATATATATATATATATATAAATATATATATTAAAGATATATATATATATGTTTATATATATATACATGTATACATACATATATATATATATATGCATATATATATGTGTGTATATCTATATATATATATCCATATATATATATACATATATATATATATATATATATATATATTCATATATATATATATACATATATGTATATACATATACATATATACATATATATATATATATATATATATATATATATATAATTATTTCTTTAAGACACGTATTATTAAAAATAACCGACAATTTTTGTCTGGCTATTTTAGTGTTGATCCCTTCAATTTTCCGGATTAAAATCTTAATCTCGGAAGGAAATTGGCTGATGAAACTGCCATAGTGTACATGTTGGTCCAGAGTACTTTCTGACCCATCTGGGTCCATCGTCAGTGGAATAATGACAAACAGGTAAAGACCTGGAGTGAGATTTATAATTAATTATGGCGGGAAAATTTAACTATGTTTATTAGGTATTATAAGCATTTAAGTATATTAGTGCTAGTGTTAAAATTAATCTTGTTAATAGCAGGTTTTTTAGTTTTAATGAGTAAAGCTTCTAGTATGTGGAGTTTTTGAGTATTAGTATTATGTTCTAGGATTTTAGTATTGTCTACGAGAAGTTTTCGGATTTGCGAGCGGGGACAGGAATGTTCATTAGTAAGGTGTCTAGCTATAGCATAGCAAAAATGCTGCCTCGATACACATATATAATTATATAGACATATATATATGCTTATATATACACATGTATGTATATATACTTATACACACACATATATATATGTATATATATATACATATATATATATATATATATATATATATATACATACATGATTTCTAAAAACATAATACGCGTTTTGTTTTTATTCTGCCGTTGTGCAAGGCAAACGGGAGAGGGGAGGACTGGACCGGGCTCCGGTGAAGGTTTAGTGCCTTGCTCGGGCTCTGGTTCCCAGATGCCTAAAAAACATCTAGGGGCTTAACGCTGCTGACCCCGCAGCGTAGGTTTTAGCTCAGCTGGGAGAGGTGATCTGGGTCGGTGGGAGAGACTCCCCATCACACCACTTGGTCGACGGGTTTTAACCGTCAGCCCGCGTGCTCGCCGGAGGAAAGGTCACCTGCCTGCAGGATTAAGGCCAGCCAGGTCGGTGGAGCTCCAAAACGAAGGAGCCACCGATCCAGATCAGCCGCCAGGGCCAAGCGACCGGGAGGCTGCTCAGATTCAAATGACCGAAATGGACTATGAGCTGTTTGGAGTTACAGTTACCAACAGTAGCAGTAGTAGCTGCAGCAGCAGCAGCAACAGTATGAGGGCACCAAACAAAAGCTGAACGAAAACCGGTGGAAGAAAATCCAGACCGAGGACGAAGGGGGTCGCTGGACCAGACATAAAATCTGGAGCAGTTAGTGCCGCCAGCAAAAGGGGAGGTGGGACGAGTATGCCACTCCAAAGGTGTCCAATCTTTTGGCATCTCCGAAAGAGTGGCCGTCCCTCCCTCATACTCAAAGTTTGTCCAGCCAGGACAGGACCATCCCTCCCAGGCAGAAGACGCCGCCTGTATCACCACCATCACTTACAGTATCACCATCTCCTGCCCTCTCAGCAACTCAGGACAGGCTCAGACGGCTTCAATAATATCCCACTCCTACTCAAGTGCGACACCTGGACAATGAGTGTCATCGTCGAAGGCAGGAGGCCACATTGTTGGCATTGTGAGAAGAAGGGGCATATGGCGAAAGCCTGCCCGAAGAAATTTCCACCTACGAAGACCCCTTCTGCTCAAGGCCCGGTAGTGAAAGCGGCGTCAGTTGCACCAGCAGCTCCTCCACCAACGACCGGAGGGGGCACTGCAACAACAACAACAACAAAAGAAGTCTGGAGCAAGGTGGTGAAAGGTGGAAAGACCATCCCCACCGAAGAACCAAGTTCCAGTCCGGAGCAGTCCCCCTCCAAAAAGGTGCAGCCCACGGGTGAAAAATGGAGGCGGCTACCCACAGTGTCGCGAAATCTTGATAATCTTACCAAGGAGCTGCAGCCTTCAACATCTGGATTGGCAGCGGCAACTAAAAGGAAGCAGACGGTCCCCTTGACATCATTAGACTCGGAAGGAGAGAAAGAAGACGAAAACAAAATGGAAGATGACGCTGGGCCGGCTCCAGAGACAGAGCAACAGGAATTTAGGGAGTTGAAAAGAGCCACAAAAAAAGGCTAAGAAAGTTACAGAGGCTGGGCCCCAATCCCCTGCCCCAACGTCTGAAGAGATGACCATCTCTTCTGCTCAGACTCCTGAATCCCAACCTCCTACCCCTAATACTGAGCAGAAATCTCCCTCCCCTGTTGATTCTACCCCAGCTAGCTCCCGCTCTCTGTCTCAAAATAAAAAGCCGGAGCCCAAAATTAGCAGCAGGTCTGCTTCTCGTTCCCCAGTGAGGAAGGAAAAACCCCGAAAGCTCCCCTTCTTGCCAGGGGACCAGATCTGCAAAGCAGATTTTCACCTTGTCGCTGCCAATCCCAACTCGAGACAGCTAAAAATCGTGCGGCCGCTGCAGCTTCTCACTCAGACCCAGGGGCTGGATGTCAGCAAGCCCCAAAATTTTCCACATGCCCCCTTGATCATCACGTTCATCCGAAAGACCAGGGAAGGCCGGACGAAAAGCCTGGTTGATCCCGCCAAGGGGGCAATTCCGGGTCTGAAACTGGTGGATGATACCCATGACTCCCTCAAACAGCTAAGGAAAGATTGCGAAGGGAGGGTCCCCATGTACGTCCACCCTTGTTTTTATAGGGCCCTCAAACTCACCTTTCCATTGGATGTCGGAGGCATTACCCGAGACGGACGGGTTACGTCCGACTTACTCACGAGTTACATGGCTAATGCCTGCGGCATCCTCGTCCCGAAAGTCTTCAGACCGGTGGTTGACACTGATTAGTGCAGATGGCCGCGAACTTAGTTTTAAGAAGCCTGAACACAAGGGGAATGAGGTCTTTAAGCAAAGCTAAACGCATACTGGGGGACCTCATGTCTTTTGACATAGATGTGGCTGCGTTACAGGAAACTCACTATGATTCGATCGACGATCACCGACTGCTGTCGAAGCATTTCGATGTTTTTTCAGCTTTCGGTGACCGTTGTGCTAGATGAGTTTCCTTGTTAGTAAGACGCACCCTGCCCGCAAGTGTAAACGTTGTTCACGCGGATGTTGATGGCAGACTGGTCGTGGCCGATGTTGCCGTAAAAAGTGCCGCATTTCGAATCGTCGCGGTTTATGCGCCCAATATCGCTCGGGAGAGGGCTCTCTTTTTCCGGGGGTTGGAGGGGCCCTCAGGGGTACAAAGCGGTTAATTTTACTGGGGGATTGGAATGCAATCCTTGATCCCAAAATAGATAAGGTGGGTGGGCCTAGAGGGTCTGGTGGGTGTGAGACCAGCCTTTCTGATTTGATGTGATCTGGTCGATAGGTTTCGTGTCGATCACCCGGGGCGGGAGTGATTGACGTGGCTTTCTAGCAGGCCTTCTGTTTCAAGTACTTACTTGGATCGGTTGTTAGTGAGAGGAGGCAAAGTAGATTATATCTCTTGTCCCACGTTCCACTGGTTAGCCCATTCTGACCACAAATTACTTGTGGCCAGTATGGAAATAGAACCTAAACCCATAAGTTAGCTGGGTACTGGAAGTTAAATACCTCCTTACTGGAGATACGTGACTTCCGGAACAGGCAAACACTTAATTTTCAAAAGCGATAAGTGAGAGGCGGTAACCGGGAGTAAGTGGTGGGTTTACGCCAAATGTGGCATTAGGAGCTTTTCTGTCAAATATAGCCAACGCCTCGCCTTAAATAAGGCTGAAACAGAACAGCGTTTAGAAAATAAGCTGGCCCGGGCGGTGGAAGGGGGGATTCCCTAGCCATAAACTTAGCTAAGGGGGGCCTGAAACGTTCGGCTAACGAGCGGTATGAAGGTCAAGTAGTCAGGGCTAGGTTAGAAAGAGTGTCCAACGAAGCCGTGAATGTTGACGCTGCAGAGAGTAGAGCTCCACTATATCGCAACTCGGACGGCTATATTCGTCAAATTCAAAGCCCGGAAGGACACACCCTTGTGTCGGCTCGGGAGATTTGTGAGGGGTTTCGGGAGCATTTCGCGGATCGCTTTACCCAACTGTCCAGACTCCGCGTCGAGGAGTTTGGCAACTATTTGGCCGGTTCGCTCCGTCTAGAGGCGGCTCGAGCGGCTAGTTGTGATGGACGCATTACAGAATGTGAGGTCCTGACTGCGTTGAAGCAGGTCGGCTACGACAAATCTCCGGGACTTGATGGTTTGCCCTCTGAATTGTTCTTTAGGCTGTCGCACATATTCGTACCTATTCTGACGGATGTGTTTAATCACTGGTTTGCGACACAGTTAACGAAAGCAAACGAGAATCATAATGCATTCTCCCAGACGGCTGTGTGGAGCGCTATCGAAATTTTCAATTATAATCCAGAAGACGATGTCACTTTTGCTCACTTATATAGAAGATATGAGAATATTTTTATATCGGACTGCAGTACATGGGCAGATTTTTGCTAAGAAAATCAGGAGCTGCCGAGCATACAAAGTTCGTGAATTTTATCCTCCCAAAAAAAGACCAGTGAGTTGAACTTCCTTTTATAAATAAATGTTGTTTTACTTTTGTGAAACCCCATAGACTGGTATGGTCTTGGTTTCGGCAACTTTATTTACGCTGGTCTATAGTACTTTCTTGTGCTCTTCTAGGAGGTCCACCCTCCCAGGCTTTCCATTCTCACCCTTTGAGAAGGAGTTAGTTTATTTTTAATCGCATAAGGCGCCCCTACCGGGGAATGCCGACGGAACTGCCCAGGCAATTTTAAAGGAACCAAGTACTCTTCCTCTAGAGGGCGCTATTCCTACTTTCTGACTTTTTGTCACATTCTACTATGTGGGAAGTAGATAAATTAGGTGTTTTACTTTTGTGAATAAAACCTTTACAAAGGAATTCGGCTCTCTCTTTCTTCTCTGGACTACAGCTACGTAGAATTCCTGTAAAAAGCATGCATGAAAGGGTAAACGCAAGTATACATCGCCATATTTGTCAAATCACAAAGCGATTACGAAAGACATTTTACTCATATAGAAAACCTAATACTATCGCAACTCGCATACGCGTTACTAGTATCTTAATCACTTGTTTTACGAACATTTTTATTTATTATTTCCTTGTCATGTAATTTACAAGGCCGGCGACAAATAGTGTGACATGACACGATCAAATAAAGATGAATCAGTAGTCACTAAGGTACTCAATCACAAAATAGTGACAGATAGAGAAAAAAGAATCATTTAAACAAAAATAGTTTCTGACTCTTACGGAAAATGATCGACATTTTACTCTTTTATAGGCCAGCTATCATTACACAAAAAATAGTCAAAGAAAAAGAAATTACAAGAAACACTATAAGCTCCTCCCTCTCACCCCGCCCCCACCCCCAAAAATATTAAAAAGCATTACAAATTATTTATTTTTAAATAAGGAAATAGAAAAAGAAAAAGTAAGAAATTGATAGGGAAAAAAGGAACAAATTTAAAAATTAAACAAAAATTATCATTATTATTTTTAAAATTAATTTTTAAAAAAATATTTTATTTATTTATTTTTTTTAAATGGTGCCGGCCTAGGGTTACACCAGACAAAATATTTGTAGAGGGTCGAGGCGGATGAGAAGACCGAGGACGGACAGCACACGCCAGCACTGGAAAAGTGCAGAGAATGCTAGGACCTTGGAGAGGCTTATTGCCACCCAACTCCCAAAGAAGACCAATTGTCCTTACCAGCCATACACCAATGGTAAGAGGCTGTTGCGATACCTCATCGTTATCGAAAAAAGGTGAAGAATATTGGAAATCTGGCGACGCTGTTGTCACTCAGTCTCCAGGAAATACCACTGGTTGTTGCCGGTGAACAATAACTGACGATGATGATCTGTGTGAGAACTCCTAGTGAGTACAACTAATAATAATAATAATAATAACAATAATAATAATAATAATAATAATAATAATAATAGTTACACACCATGTCAGAGCTGAGTACCACAAACGAATAAGGAGTATTCTTTAATCACACATCGACAGTCGAAATACAATCTATGCTATCAATGCAAGATCAGTAGCTATCATTCGATATACTGTCGGTATACTTGACTGGAATTTAGATGAACTAAAATGTTTGGATACCCAAAGACAGAAAATACTTACAATTTTGCAAAGAAAAGAGATGCAGATCGATTGTATCTATCTCGAATAGAAGGTTGTCGACGTATATTTAGTGTTGAAGATGTGAATATGTAAGAAGGTTGTCTATATAAATATAATTCTGAAATTAATGAGACTATTCTTCGTGAAGTGAAAAGAGAAAAAATACTAAGAACTGGGGTGAAAAAGCTTACAAGAGAGAAGGCTAAAATTATATGGAAAGAACCTACACAGCGTATTATTTAAGAATGCTGCATTTATATATAATGACAACTGCAATTGGTTGATCAGTGGTGATCTCAAAATATCTATTGATACCACTTTAATGGCAACCGAGGAACAAGCCAAACATTACATTGACAAAACTGCAGAATCACGATATGTCGATTGTGTAATGAAAGAAAAGAAACCTTAGCGCATATTGTATCTGAATGTCCAATGCTAGCACCACACCGGTATAAAAAATGGAGACACGAGAAAGTCACTCGGGTACTACATTGGAATATATGCAAACTTTATGAATTAGACCAAAATGAGAAGCAGTAAAACATAAGCCAGAAGTGGTACAGAAGAACGATAATGTCAAACGTATTTAGGACATGAACATACAGACTGATAAGGTTCTTAAACATTCAAAACCCGACCTAATATTTCTAAACAAAAATAAGAGTACTTCCTTAATAACTGATATAGCATACCCCTTCGGCATCAGGGTGCAGGAGAAAGAACACGAAAGAATAAATATCAAGATCTATAATGGGAATTAGACTATGAAAATGTAAATAAGTAAAAGTTGACCCCCGTTGTAATAGGAACGCTTGGAAATATTACGAAGTCCACCATAAATGGCTTTAACAGATTTACGAGACGATTTATTTTCACATTCTGCAAACAGTTTGCATGTGTGGAACAGCAAAAGTGTTAAGTTACAGCTTGAGTGTCTAAGGTCAAGGGAATTGACTTGATGTACAAAAAACAAAACTCCAACTAAAAACATCCAAAAGTTCAAACTACTATGAAATAATAATTATAATAATAATAATAATAATCATAATAATAATAATACTAATAATAATATGATAATATAATAATAATAATAATAATAATAATAATATGATAATATAATAATAATAATAATAATAATCATGAAAATAATAATAATAATAATAATAATAATAATAATAATAATAATAATAATAATAATAATAATAAAAATAATAATAATATATCACTCATAGAAATAGAACATAATACAAATTATTATAAAAAAAATAATTCAAAAACTTCATCTTACTGTCGAATCCGTCCAACGTTTGATCTCTGCTTTATTTCGAACGTGCTTTCCAGGGTCATAAAGACGTAGCCTCCGACGACAGAGTATTCAGCCATCATGCAAGTAAGTCCGATGTGCGACAAAAGAAAAGTAATAAATTTCCGACAACAATTAATGAACTTTTTTCATCGACTCACTTTTGGAACTCTCGGGCAGGTCGCTGCTTTTTCCGGCAGCAGCTGCAGCATCTTTTGCTCGGCGCTATCACATCGTCATTATCATCATCCTTAACGTAGCCGTTGTGCGTATGAGACATTTTCTTACTCATACCGGAAGTTACCGACATTTTTAATTTTTTCTATAATTCGCATCGCATAGAGTCAAACTTTGAGGATAGTGTATTCAGCATGTTTTGTTCTCTGAATAACTTATTTCGACGATATAATAAAATAAGTGATCCTTGAAGTGCATCGGATTATTGTAATCCTGGTTAATTATCTTAGTAAAGTTGTTCTATGGACTTCATTCAAAATAAATAAATTGTTGTTGTCTTCTTTTATTATTTTCTTTTTCATGCCAAAGTAATTCCTTAGCATATGTTTATTTTTATTGATCTGTAAATTTCACTGATGTTAATTTATTTCAAGTGAAGTTGATTTGCACTTTATTGTTGGTGTATCATGGGTTACCTGTAATTAAATAGAAACATAGAATTCAACTTTATAATATTAACATAAATTCTAAAAATCATATAAACCAAACGCTGCCTTATAGATTGCAATGTGCATATCACATTTCTATTATTGAAAATGCTTAATTGAAATAATAAAATAATAAATAGGCTATTACTATATGTGCGGATGTCTTACATCGTAGTCAACTGTTCACTCCTCCTTTTTCTTGGATGTATTTTCGTAGAATTAATGAAATTTATCACAATGTCGGTAGAATTCAGTTTTGACAAGATGATGTACAGACGACTTCATAGGGGCGCTATGAGTGCCGCTTTCGCACTTGCATTAGCCAACATTGGTGTAGCTTTTTACGAAGCTGGTCTGTTACCTGGTCCTAAAAGCTAATATATGGTCAATTTTGATAGACCTTGTTTCATTATGCGTATATTATCAGTTCGGGCACTCAATAATACGATATATTGTGACATCGCATGTAGTTACTCAACATAACAATATTCATTCTATTGCTCTCCCCTTCTTTTGCCCATCTTTTATCTTTTTCCTATCATCTGAACCTCTATTTATCACCCTTTCCCCTCTTACCCTATTTCGTCGTCTTCCTCTCTCTCCGCATTCTTCATTCTCTTTCCCTTTTAAATTATTTAAGCAATTTGCCTGCTTCAACTACACACACTCCTATATTTTACCCTTTATTTACTTCATTTTTATTCTGTGACGTCATCCACTGTACAAAATGCTTTTTCTGATGTCATCCGATGTGCACGGATACGAACAAGTAAGCATGCAAGATGGACAGAGATTTATAAATATACTAGACACTCTATAACTTTTGGGATCGTTCAGTCTATCTATAAGGTATTTATAATATCCCCTCTCTCTCGTCTCACTTTGTAACGTTATCCACTGTGCACAACGCCTTTTGTTACATTCAGTATGCACGTTAACTAATAAAATGACGTTACAGTTTTGTTACATCATCCAGTGTGCACGGATACAAACAAACAGGCAGGTAAGCAATCAATATATACAGACCTTTAGTAGTATAATTGACCCCCAGGGTTCTAGACGGTTCATCTAGTACACGACCCGTGGCCGTCTAAATAAAACCTTATAAAGGATCTATTTCCCCTTTCTTACTCTGGTTTGACCGCTTCACGGTTAATGGATGGTGTCACGAATCAATGACGTCAACCAATGTTCAGAGAGGTTGAATCAAGATACCAAGCAAACAAAACAACAGTATCTTAGATGTGAAGGAATACGTCATCGTTTTGTTCACGATCATCATCGCTTTTTTTAATAGATGACGTAAGCAATCGATAACGTCATCCAAAGTTTAGATAACACGCGAACAAAATAACAATATATATATATATATATATATATATATATATATATATATATATATATATATATATATAGAGAGAGAGAGAGAGAGAGAGAGAGAGAGAGTTTTAATGTATATAGAGATAAATAGATATATGAGCATTTGCTGGCTCACCTTGGGAACGCAACGCGAGACAAGGTATGCAAACACAAAAAAATAACTGAGATATATAACATATAAAGTAGAGATAGTTTCATGTGTTACCTCAAAACATGCGCTGGAAATTTATTTGTTTGTCTCCATTTTTATCTATTCAACTTACTACTTAGTTTATAAATTCGTACTTCTATTTTGCATTATAAATTGTGTATTGATAAATGCATCTTGAAGATATGTCGGAGTACGTTATCAGTAATGTGTATTGCTTGTTTCGGTTTTTACACATTATACTCACTCAGCCAGTAGCCATGTTTACTTTCAATGAAAACTAGCGCAACCACATCGATAGTGACACGCTACTAAACTGAATAACATTTAGCCAATGAAAATCACAATCGTCTGTTTTAGGAATCTGACGGATTACAACCAATGTGAATCGATTTACTGCATCCACATTATAAATTCAATCATTCAGCTTTCTGTTCTGCCTTTATATGGGAAAGGTAGTTGTAAAATACAAATAATTTACAATTTACATTATTTAAATAGAAAAGTACCTAAACATAACACGTCAACTGTGGTATTATCACATTCAGTAATGCAGCTATCTAGAAGAGTTAAATGAGCGAAATCTTATAATATATGTTATCATTTATGATTTATAACTTTTTATAAGGAATTACTTCTCGCCCATGCGTGTGAATAACTTATATGAACCCAACGAAACTCTAAGTCATTATTCTCCCTGCGTAAAATATAGAAATAAATAGAAAAATAATTTACCCAATAAAAAAGAGGGTTATAAATATACCATGAAAATGTGATTATAATACGATTTTATGGGCACACAATAAAAGTGAGTGGATAGTACATATAATCTATAGGAAACACGTAATTAAACAAGATGAAATAAATAATAAAAACCAGATTAGAAGTAAAAGAATGGATGCGTCCATCCATTCTAATCTGTCAAACTTGAGTGTGACAAACCTACAGACATGCTATTTTGAATGCAGACCTATCAACAATTATAGTTTAAACGTAAACGTGATAGACCAACAAACGGACAGATCTTCTTATAAAGATTCTTGAACACATCGAAAATGAGATGCGTCCATTCAATTTGCGCGTTTAACGACGAAAATGCTATTTCCAAATTAACTGTAACATATCCATAACACGTGATTTTCCAGTTAAGCGTGACATACCAACAATATGTTATTTCCTACTTAAACGTGACATACCACCAAAAAGAATATGTCAAGCTTAGGCGTGACAGACCAACGAAAATGCTTTTCCAAACCTAAGTGTGATAGACTGACCTACCGACCGACAAATCCTGTCACTGATATTCGAAAACGCATCTATTCAATGTGTGTTATTTCTGTTAGTTTTGCTTTTTCTAGAGTTGCATCGAAGCATTTCAAAAGAGTTTGGAATTTTAAAATAACTATGAACTAACGGAGAAAGAATCCCCCCTCGCTAATGTTGGGTTCAATAACTATAACCTAACAGAGAAAGAATCCTCCCCCGCTAATGTTGGGTTCAATAACTATAAACAAACAGAGAAAGAATCATCCCCTCGCTAATGTTGGGTTCAATAACTACAAACTAACAGAGAGAAAAAATCCTCCCCTCGCTAATGTGTGGTTCAATAACTATAAACTAACAGAGAGAAAGAATAATCCCCTCGCTAATGTGTGGTTCAATAACTATAAACTAACAGAGAAAAAATCCTCCCCTCGCTAATGTGTGGTTCAATAACTATAAACTAACGGAGAAAGAATCATCCCCTCGCTAATGTTGGGTTCAATAACTATAAACTAACAGAGAGAAAAAATCCTCCCCTCGCTAATGTGTGGTTCAATAACTATAAACTAACAGAGAGAAAGAATCATCCCCTCGCTAATGTGTGGTTCAATAACTATAAACTAACAGAGAAAAAATCCTCCCCTCGCTAATGTGTGGTTCAATAACTATAAACTAACGGAGAAAGAATCATCCCCTCGCTAATGTTGGGTTCAATAACTATAAACTAACAGAGAGAAAAAATCCTCCCCTCGCTAATGTGTGGTTCAATAACTATAAACTAACAGAGAGAAAGAATCATCCCCTCGCTAATGTGTGGTTCAATAACTATAAACTAACAGAGAAAAAATCCTCCCCTCGCTAATGTGTGGTTCAATAACTATAAACTAACGGAGAAAAAATCCTCCCCTCGCTAATGTGTGGTTCAATAACTATAAACTAACGGGGAAAGAATCATCCCCTCGCTAATGTTGGGTTCAATAACTATAAATTAACAGAGAGAAAAAATCCTCCCCTCGCTAATGTGTGGTTCGATAACTATAAACAAACGGAGAAAGAATCCCCCCCTCGCAAATGTTGGGTTCAATAACTATAAACTAACAGAGAGAAAGAATCCTCCCCTCGCTAATGTGTGGTTCAATAACTATAAACAAACGGAGAAAGAATCCCCCCCTCGCAAATGTTGGGTTCAATAACTATAAACTAACAGAGAGAAAGAATCCTCCCCTCGCTAATGTTGGGTTCAATAACTATAAACTAACAGAGAGAAAGAATTTTCCCCTCGCAAATGTTGGGTTCAATAACTATAAACTAACAGAGAAAGAATCACCCCCTCGTTACTGTTGGGTTCAATAACTATAAACTAACAGAGAGAAAGAATTTTCCCCTCGCTAATGTTGGGTTCAATAACTATAAACTAACGGAGAAAGAATCCTCCCACGCTAATGTTGGGTTCAATAACTATAAACTCACGGAGAAAGAATCTTCCCCTCGCCAATGTGTGGTTCAATAACTATAAAGTAACGGAGAAAGAATCCTCCCCTCGCTAATGTTGGGTTTAATAACTATAAACTAACAGAGAGAAAGAATCCTCCCCTCGCTAATGTTGGGTTCAATAACTATAAACTAACAGAGAGAAAGAATCATCCCCTCGCTAATGTGTGGTTCAATAACTATAAACTAACAGAGAAAAAATCCTCCCCTCGCTAATGTGTGGTTCAATAACTATAAACTATGGGAGAAAGAATCATCCCCTCGCTAATGTTGGGTTCAATAACTATAAACTAACAGAGAGAAAAAATCCTCCCCTCGCTAATGTGTGGTTCAATAACTATAAACTAACAGAGAGAAAGAATCATCCCCTCGCTAATGTGTGGTTCAATAACTATAAACTAACAGAGAAAAAATCCTCCCCTCGCTAATGTGTGGTTCAATAACTATAAACTAACGGAGAAAGAATCATCCCCTCGCTAATGTTGGGTTCAATAACTATAAACTAACAGAGAGAAAAAATCCTCCCCTCGCTAATGTGTGGTTCAATAACTATAAACAAACGGAGAAAGAATCCCCCCTCGCTAATGTTGGGTTCAATAACTATAAACAAACAGAGAGAAAGAATCCTCCCCTCGCTAATGTGTGGTTCAATAACTATAAACAAACGGAGAAAGAATCCCCCCCTCGCAAATGTTGGGTTCAATAACTATAAACTAACAGAGAGAAAGAATCCTCCCCTCGCTAATGTTGGGTTCAATAACTATAAACTAACAGAGAGAAAGAATCCTCCCCTCGCAAATGTTGGGTTCAATAACTATAAACTAACAGTAAAAGAATCACCCCCTCGTTACTGTTGGGTTCAATAACTATAAACTAACAGAGAGAAAGAATTTTCCCCTCGCTAATGTTGGGTTCAATAACTATAAACTAACGGAGAAAGAATCCTCCCACGCTAATGTGTGGTTCAATAACTATAAACTCACGGAGAAAGAATCTTCCCCTCGCTAATGTGTGGTTCAATAACTATAAAGTAACGGAGAAAGAATCCTCCCCTCGCTAATGTTGGGTTTAATAACTATAAACTAACAGAGAGAAAGAATCCTCCCCTCGCTAATGTTGGGTTCAATAACTATAAACTAACAGAGAAAGAATCACCCTCTCGCTAATGTTGGGTTCAATAACTATAAACTAACAGAGAAAGAATCATCCCCTCGCTAATGTTGGGTTCAATAACTATAAACTAACAGAGAAAGAATCATCCCCTCGCTAATGTTGGGTTCAATAACTATAAACAAACAGAGAGAAAGAATCCTCCCCCGCTTATGTCGGGTTCAATAACTATAAACAAACAGACAGAAATAATCTTCCCCTCGCTTGTGTTAGGTTCAATAACTATAAACTAACGGAGAAAGAATCATCCCCTCGCTAATGTTGGGTTCAATAACTATAAACTAACAGAGAGAAAAAATCCTCCCCTCGCTAATGTGTGGTTCAATAACTATAAACAGACGGAGTAAGAATCCCCCCTTCGCAAATGTTGGGTTCAATAACTATAAACTAACAGAGAGAAAGAATCCTCCCCTCGCTAATGTGTGGTTCAATAACTATAAACAAACGGAGAAAGAATCCCCCCCTCGCAAATGTTGGGTTCAATAACTATAAACTAACAGAGAGAAAGAATCCTCCCCTCGCTAATGTTGGGTTCAATAACTATAAACTAACAGAGAGAAAGAATCCTCCCCTCGCAAATGTTGGGTTCAATAACTATAAACTAACAGAGAAAGAATCACCCCCTCGTTACTGTTGGGTTCAATAACTATAAACTAACAGAGAGAAAGAATTTTCCCCTCGCTAATGTTGGGTTCAATAACTATAAACTAACGGAGAAAGAATCCTCCCACGCTAATGTTGGGTTCAATAACTATAAACTCACGGAGAAAGAATCTTCCCCTCGCCAATGTGTGGTTCAATAACTATAAAGTAACGGAGAAAGAATCCTCCCCTCGCTAATGTTGGGTTTAATAACTATAAACTAACAGAGAGAAAGAATCCTCCCCTCGCTAATGTTGGGTTCAATAACTATAAACTAACAGAGAGAAAGAATCATCCCCTCGCTAATGTGTGGTTCAATAACTATAAACTAACAGAGAAAAAATCCTCCCCTCGCTAATGTGTGGTTCAATAACTATAAACTATGGGAGAAAGAATCATCCCCTCGCTAATGTTGGGTTCAATAACTATAAACTAACAGAGAGAAAAAATCCTCCCCTCGCTAATGTGTGGTTCAATAACTATAAACTAACAGAGAGAAAGAATCATCCCCTCGCTAATGTGTGGTTCAATAACTATAAACTAACAGAGAAAAAATCCTCCCCTCGCTAATGTGTGGTTCAATAACTATAAACTAACGGAGAAAGAATCATCCCCTCGCTAATGTTGGGTTCAATAACTATAAACTAACAGAGAGAAAAAATCCTCCCCTCGCTAATGTGTGGTTCAATAACTATAAACAAACGGAGAAGAATCCCCCCCTCGCAAATGTTGGGTTCAATAACTATAAACTAACAGAGAGAAAGAATCCTCCCCTCGCTAATGTGTGGTTCAATAACTATAAACAAACGGAGAAAGAATCCCCCCCTCGCAAATGTTGGGTTCAATAACTATAAACTAACAGAGAGAAAGAATCCTCCCCTCGCTAATGTTGGGTTCAATAACTATAAACTAACAGAGAGAAAGAATCCTCCCCTCGCAAATGTTGGGTTCAATAACTATAAACTAACAGAGAAAGAATCACCCCCTCGTTACTGTTGGGTTCAATAACTATAAACTAACAGAGAGAAAGAATTTTCCCCTCGCTAATGTTGGGTTCAATAACTATAAACTAACGGAGAAAGAATCCTCCCACGCTAATGTTGGGTTCAATAACTATAAACTCACGGAGAAAGAATCTTCCCCTCGCTAATGTGTGGTTCAATAACTATAAAGTAACGGAGAAAGAATCCTCCCCTCGCTAATGTTGGGTTTAATAACTATAAACTAACAGAGAGAAAGAATCCTCCCCTCGCTAATGTTGGGTTCAATAACTATAAACTAACAGAGAAAGAATCACCCTCTCGCTAATGTTGGGTTCAATAACTATAAACTAACAGAGAAAGAATCATCCCCTCGCTAATGTTGGGTTCAATAACTATAAACTAACAGAGAAAGAATCATCCCCTCGCTAATGTTGGGTTCAATAACTATAAACAAACAGAGAGAAAGAATCCTCCCCCGCTTATGTCGGGTTCAATAACTATAAACAAACAGACAGAAATAATCTTCCCCTCGCTTGTGTTAGGTTCAATAACTTTAAACTAACAGAGAAAGAATCCTCCCCTCGCTAATGTTGGGTTCAATAACTATAAACCAACAGAGAGAAAGAATCCCGCACTCGCTAATGTTGGGTTCAATAACTATAAACTAACAGAGAGAAAGAATCCTCCACTCGCTAATGTTGGGTACAATAACTATAAACTAACAGAGAGAAAGAATCCTCCCCTCGCTAATGTTGGGTTCAATCATTACCCATGTCCATCGCATTGTGGCCATGTTCGGTAGCACCTACTGCTGTGAACAGCTCTTGTCGAAAATGAAGTATATGAAGTCTCACCTTCGCTCCAAACTCTCGGACCGCCACCTCAATTAAATGTGTTTGTTGTCTACTTCAACCATCGAGCTAGACATGGAAATTCCTCTTCAAGGAAAACACACCAACAGTCTCATTGATTTGTCGAGTGTCCAATGCAATTTTTGTACAAATTATTCATGTAAGAAAAATATAGTAATTCTGAGATTTCGTTTTTCACTCCGGCCCGCGATCTACTTCCAAAAGTCTAATCTGGCCCTCACTCCTAAAAGGATGCCCGCCCCTGCTTTAAACCGTCGATTAAAATAATTGTAGGTTTGAATTAAAGTTTGAAGGCAACATCCTAATATGATTGTCCATGTGGGCTCCGAAACCAAAAGAAAACGTGAATTGCCGAACGCCCCTCCGTTATTCCAATAAATTATTAGATTCTTCTTATCGATTGTATTTGCATAAATATGGTAATGTAACCGAATGATTTTGTTAACAGCATCTGCGGGGAGAAACAAAGAAGTAAAACGGACCAAACTAATAAAGTTGAGACGATGTCTTTGAGAACGATGCCTTCAATGCATGGCTGGAATTATTAACGGCATGCATGAAACACTTGTTAAAAGAAGCGGAATTACCAAGGGATTTTAGCACCGTTTTCTAGCAATGCCACTTATTTGTTGCTGGCGAGAATGTCTATTTTGTTATTGATCTGAATGTGAGAAAAAACAGCAAATGTGCCGAAAGAAATACAACACAGACGAAAAATTAAAAAAAAAAGATTTTCATATCTCAAATGTCATTCTTAAATGAAAATAGTTTTATATAAGTTGACAAAATTCGTGCACTTATCTTTTTAGTAACACATAAGGCATGGTTAGATTTTGAATCTGACGATACTGATCGATTTCAATCGATTTCATTGGTTTGAACTGGGATTTGGGTGCCATAAGCCTTTTGGAGTTTTCAGTACTTTTCGCACTCTACCAGTGGAGGTCTGGTTAGTGCTCTTGTTTCTAGGTATTTTCATCCTCTTTGACCCTTCACAGCTATTTTGTGTTGTATATATTTTGGAGGAGAGCGGTTTAGAAAATGTTCTGCAGTTCTCTTGGATCCATGTGGTGTTCCTTCCATCTTTTCGTTTTACTTCTGTTACTTTTCGATGTATGTGGTACGTGTTCGTCGTTTATGTGGGTAGGTTGCAGCAATCAAGGACTTGTCTTAAGAATTCAGTCTAACCCACTCATCCATAGTATGTCACGTCACCAATTTCGCCGTTCCTGAGATCGGTTGGTCACCTGAAACTGCTCGAGAAAAATTGCTGCTTTAGAGAAGGCCGCAGATGTTGAAAGGCCTGGTCTAAAAATTACCGCACTCCCACGTTGTGATTGATAGATCAGTCGGTAATTATCCGGACTGGGTGAGCAACTTGATACCTAGGCGAAACAGAGGTACATTTCAAGCAGAACAATTAAAAGAAAAAGAAAATCTTCAACGACTAGGTTAGTTGTTATTTTTTAGAAAGAAAATAAAAAAGCTTGTTCAATTACAACGCAAGGTAGCTCTTTTATTCTTACTCTTAACTCTGTGTTTTTGGGCCGACGCTCTTAATACTTCTGGGCGATTCTAAGGTTTTTGGCAAGATCTAGCCCAAGTTTGGGGGTATTCTCAGAGCATTGTTGTTTTGGGTGGGTATCTGATTTAAGTCCGGAGGCGAACTGAATTTCGGCTTTTATTTAGAAACACATGTCTCCATGGCCACTCATCGTCCAATAGAACACACAAAAAAATAATCTGTGTTTATCAATCTTCTTCTCATCCTCTTCTATCCTTCACTGTTTCCTAGTGAGAGGAGGAGAAGAGGTCCCCCCTCCTCGAACTAATTCACAGAAAAAAGAGTAAATGTAATTTCACTAATAGACGTATGCCCTCTTAACTTACATCTACCGAGACCAATTTGTCTGCGAAACGCTTGTTCGAGTGATTAACAGGTGGTTACTGTTATCGTGTCAGACCACACCTATCTCGTGCACAAATCCAATACTGGTAGGGACAAGTGACATTTTTCTAACCAACCCAGACATTGTGACGCTCGCCCCTTACAATCGTTATAAAAAAAACTTATTCGTTTTTATTTCGTCAATTTCTTTTTACGGTCAGCATCTAGGTTTTGCGTCGGCTATTAATTCGATAACAACAGTAAAATCGATACTGACCAACCCAGACCGCGTGATGCCGTAATCTACTGAAACTGCTAAAACACAAGAAAACAGGCTGGCAATTTTATTCGTTTAATGAAAATATCTATGTCTTTCTCTTTGAAATCATACTAGTGCGCCACACTGGTAGTCGATTTTCGTATGCTCACTTTTAATACATATTAGCGGTGTATTTTAGTTTCCATCCTCCGTAGATCCGTTAAAAATTGTCACATCAACTGTTTTCATCATTACTGTTCGCTGTATAGTCCTAGTGTTCCCTTTTAATTTCAATTTCTTCGAGTTTTTACCAGGTTTTCAGGACTATTCATAGTGCTCCTACAATTACTGGTATTATATTGGCTTTCTTCATGTTCCATATTTCTTTAAGCTCCGTTTATTTGCTGTTTTACATATACGATTTGGTGATTTTCGTTTTCCACGACTGTCTCCGGTTTGAGTGTACCATTCGTTTGCAGGTTAAAAATGTGTTTGTGTATTTCCTTGTGTGCTTCTCATTGAACATAACTTCTATGGTAATTAAGTGTCGTATCTATGCACTTATTTTTATGTGCAATGTTACGCACAATGTGAATCCTGCCACGAATTGGAAAAGAGAGATGGAAAAGGGTAAAAGGGAAAGAGGGAACGAGCGGATAAAAACGAATAATTACAAACGAGAAAGAAACATGAAATGACTTAACAATGGATGATGTAACAAAATAAGTTTTCTTTTTTAACAATACATGAATAGGAAATACTGGCAAAACATGATTATTCATACCGGTCGCAGGATTCGAAACACCGGAACAAGAGTCATGTTTTAACTAAAATTCCAACACGTTAACACACTCAGTCACTGCAAACATCCTGACAAATTAGCGAGAATTTAAAACTATTAAAGTCATCTGTCGCCAACAGTGTTCAAGTAATAAAACACACCCATTAAATCAACGATAACGGATGTGTAAATACTACGCACTACAGTGCCCAGTCTAGACCAGGACAACAAATAATTATAGATATGTATACGTTTTATTCTTTTGGGAATCAGCAGTGTAGAGATAATTATTAATACCGTTCGCAGGATTCGAATCCCCGGAACACGAGTCACTCAAATTCTGACGCCTTAACTTACTCGGCTACTAGTAAACACCTGATAAATTCATGAAGATTAAACCTCTTATATTGTAAACGGTGTTTCAACTAAGGACAGAAACATGCATACATAGAAAGTTATATGTATATTGTCGCCCCCAGATGAGGCTGGCACCTCTAGTTAGTAGTATCAACACAGCTGTCAGCATCATAGCTTTAATGCATGTCGCGTCATTAGTTGAACACTGTTGACGTCGGCTGCGTATTGTGCCAGCTCGTATAATAAGTTTACAATTCTCAATGAATTATGTAGCATTTCTCGGTGGCCGCGTTACTTGAGGCGTCAGAATAAGAGTTTTAAACATTACTCTTGTTCAACGGATTCAAACCTTGCGAATATGAATAATTATCTCTACACTGACTATTCCGGAAGGTGTAAACGCATACGTGTGTAGATAAACATATATTGATAATTATTTGTCGCCCCAATTCAAGCTAGCACGCTAATGAGTAGTATTGATACAGCCGTAACAATGATATCTTTAATCATGTTCCGTCGACGTTCTCTGTTTTTAATTGATATTATGACCACACAAGCCCATTTAAAAACAGGAACGTCGAATTTAAACAGCACTATTGAGAGCTCAAAGAAAATGGATACGACAGGCCAGTACATGTAGAACTTCAGACGACCCGTGTACATTATGCCTGAATGAACAGTTTGAAATCCTAAACTTTGAAGATCCTCGAAATCTATTTAACTGTAGAAGTGAGATAGCAAACAGCTGCTTACTCAGAAATAAATTTACCTTAGGCTAACGATAAATAAATAAATAAACAAATAAGTAAAAAAAAACTAAACAAACAATTAACAATTAAAACCTTAAATAGAAATATAAAAAAAACACGTGTTAAAATAAATTCACCCATTATATTGACACAACAAAGGAAACAGAATATAGGTTAATCTATGGAAAACAGACCAATACAACAGGATAAAGGAAGTACCCCCAACAAGACCTTTGTTCGCGGGAATCCCAACGATTGGCTGAAGGAACAACAACGAATCTGACTGGTTAACTAGCTGGCTGTGTATATAAAAACACCAAGTAAAATAACTTTATGCCTTTTAGCCTGAGGAGTCTCCCCCAGGGATGAAACGCGGGAGCCTCTGTGTAGCTTAATTGCCATAAATATATTTTCATAGCTTACTAATTAGTTTTACTTACGTATCGACCACTGTTGAAGTAAATACTGAAAATTATATATATATATATATTTATATATATATATATATATATATATATATGTAGAGAGAGAGAAAGATAGAGAGAGTTAGAAATACAGAGATAGATGAGAACAAAGTAGAGATATAGTGAGTAGGGGAATCGTGTTATTACCGTCAGAGCCATCATTTATTGTGTTTTCATATGTAATTTCCTTTGTACATATCGTTAAATAATAAACAAAATGAGCAGTCTATATGACCTTAAGAACAATTTTCGTATCTATATGTAAAATATGCAATGATGTTATTGATCAGACATTGTAAATCGAATATATATATATATATATATATATATATATATATATATATATATATATATATATACATATATATATATAGAAAGAGAGAGGAGGACGAGAGAGAGAGAGACATACACACAGACAGAGGGACAGACAGACAGACAAACAGAGAAAGAATTAGAAATAAAGAGATATATAGATAAGAATAAGCAAGAGATATAGTGAGAAGGAGAATCGTATTATTATTACCGAAGTCATCATTTATCATTTATCATTAATATGTAATATCCGTTGTGCATACCTTTAAAAAAAATAAGCAGCTTACATGACCCCAGAACAATTTTCGTATATATATATATGTGAAATATGCAATGGTGTTATTGATCAGAACTTGTAAAGCGAATAAATTGGAATCAGGTAAAGGGGTCCTTTGTTATTAATTGGAGAAGGTAAGCGAAGCTAATTTATCTAACGTAAATGCTTTTCCGAAATTCCTTAGTATTGTCAAACACTGCATGATAAATTTACCGGCTTTCAGTTGTTATGTTTTCATCTATAAAACGCGTTTTGCTTTTATATGTAGAGAAGGTAAATATGACTGTACTCTCTCTCTCTCTATTATATATAAGTTTTGATGTTTGTTCGAAAATAGTTTGGTGTATCTAGTCTTATTACGTGATAGACATTCCAATGTACTTGCATGTTTATATAAGGCTCGAATATTAAAATGTGACGCCCCCAGTTTATGTTTTTAAAATCATTGGTCAGTATTGGTCTGAGGATTTATTGATCATTCCAATGAAATACACGGTTATTGTTTTAGTTAAATATTTGAGACACGAACTTTATAAATGTAAATATATATATATATATATATATATATATATATACATATATATATATATATATACATATATATATATATATATATATACATATATACATATATATATATATATATATATATATATATATATATATGGAGAGGGAGAGAGAATGATAGAGAGAACGATATGGAGAGAGAGGCTGACAGAAACCGAGAATTAGTGTCACAATATAAAACAAGAGAGAAATGGGAAATAAAACAACATGGATTGAAACAGAAAAATTATGATAAACATAAACTTAGTAAGAGGTGGGTAACTTGGTTTGTTAATTTCAAGGTACATATAATTAGAACAGTTAAAATGAATTTTAAACATAACTCAGTCCTAAAAGTAAATAATATTTTAGCATATTTTTATGCAATGAAAATATATATAGGAAACATACACTTATTAGTATAGTTATGCATATATATATATATATATGCATATATATGCATATATATATATATATATATGTATATGCATATGTATATGCATGTATATATATATATGTATATGCATATATATATGCATATATATGCATATATATATATGTATATGCATATATATATGTATATGCATATATATATATATATGTATATGCATATATTAAGTTTAAATCAAAGGAAATGTTGTGCATCAAGTAGAAACACCTAAGAACGAGCATTACTGCAATCGAGCAATGTAGATATATGTATCATCTCGGTGGATGAGATATGTCAACTAGAGCTATAATAAAAACATTTAATAAATCTAAACTTTACTATTGTTCCACGAATTAGAACATCAAGTTCATTATGGCGTACGATCGTTTCCCAAAACATTTTGAAATACTTTATTTTATTTTTTTAATTTCATAAAGTTAGTTCAAAATGGGTCTTCATCAGCGCCTATATCAACACGTCTTACAGAAGAAAAAATCGTTCTAGATAAACATCCACTTACAGAATAAATCACCGGTGGATATGTTGGTAGCATATAAGGGGAAGAAACACAATGATACCATAAACAAACCACCGGTACATGTCATAAAATCACACAACACTTTCCAAAGATGTTCCCTTTCAAATTTCCACCAAAAATAATTAAAATTAAAAATTATTTTGTCAGAGGAGTAATAAACACAATAAAAATAAGAATAAACACGAAATCAAAAAGAGAAATTAAAATAAATAATGCAACAACTAAATTATATTATTTTTCCGACTAAAATGGTACACTTGATTTAAAATTGTATAATGTTAAATAATTCAAAAAATGAAATTTGTTTTACTGATTTTAAAAATATTTACCTGGTAATTATTTTTACGTTAAGAAGGTTTAAAACACTATAACATTTCCATAATTTTAAATAAATAATTAAAGAGCACATACACGTTTTATTTATTAAACACTATTTAGCTTACAATAACAAATATTTTCACAGAAAAATAAAGAGGAATTTCTTTTTAAAAGTGTTGACTCTGGCAGACATTTGCTATTTCAAAAGAATATTATTTTTAAGAGTAACATAGATTGATGTATAAAACACAGTGGAATGTCCCCAGGGTTTCGCTAGTTTTGTTTAATAATCTTACAAGAGTAAGACGCGTATTTCACCATTATTTGAAATCAATTGCTCTTGGTGTGATAGAGAGCGCGAACTTTGCATGAGTTTTCAGTGGCACTGGCTGTTAATTTATTGGCGTGTACTGCCATATAATTGGTCTAATTTGAATTGACGAGGAGAAATCTAATGGGCGACCTGAGTAATAATTTGTGCCCGTTTTTTTATTTTCTGATGTTGTGTTTTTTTTCTTTTTATGCACGTGAAATTAAAAGTGATATTAGTTGGCAAGCTGTAAAGAGTATGGGCATTTTACACTTCACTATTGATTGACTCAAAAAGGTACAACTGGTAATAGAACCAATATCTATCTACTTTGCGGTTTCTTTGGAATTCAAAGATATCCATCTATAATAATATGGACATGTGTGTTGTTCTGTCATTCTGTCTGTCTGGGTGACTGTCTGTCCGTCTAGAATATATATTAAACACAGGAAAGCAAACAAGCGATTGACTGCTTTCCTACGTAGTTCGTTGATCCGAATGAAACCGGTCAATCACATATTTGTTTTTTTCTGTGTCATTAATTTGTTTTTGTTTTTCATTTGGTCTTCCATAAAATTTTTCTCCACGACATTTTATTTCATGACATATCGTGTAGTTTATCGTCCTAAGGATATATGTATGCATATACCCTAATTACATTTATGCAAATTTAACATTTTAGCAAATTTCACATTCCTATGACTAATGTCATAGCAAATTTCACATTCCTATGACTAATGTCATAGGAATGTGAAATTTGCTATTACTTATAACCTAATACGCGATTTGTTTCAAATGGCGACATAAAACGTATATGGAACCCTCACTTATTATGCTTACCACTGTTTAAATAGAGTTTAAAACAGAAATAATTCACGAAAATCATTTTTACTCTAGTCTTGGACGAGCATTTTAGAGAAGATCAAAATATAGTATCTGGTCGGTCTCGAGAAGCTATCCTGCAAAGACGTTACTTCTTGCAAATTCTTGCGGATTCTGTTAGTGTGTCGATATATATACATATATATATATATATATATATATATATATATATATATATATATATATATATATATATACACGTTAATGTTGTACTCTAGCTGTTGTCACGTGTGAGAAGACAATCAAGTAGATCAGATTAGGCTTTTCCTAGTCAAAAATGGGCCAGTTATACTTCTGCAGCAGTCATGTATTTAATTTCCTATTTTTTCTGGTGGACGTAAATAGACACTACCCACTGAGTAATTTGCCAATTAGCCAATCGGAGGCTTTAACGTAGGAGTACAATTTGCTGAACCACCTTTAGTCCCTACGCATGTTCTTTACCGCCTTACCAGTTGAATCTAGTGAGTCGGACAAGTAGAACGTTCTGTGACTGGCCCTTCCAATTCAGCAGAACAGGACGGAATCAACAAGAATAGATTGCCTTTCCTCCTGGTTTTGTAAGGATCGAATATAAGCTGTTGTAATTGCTTTTTAGCACTGCTAAACTTATTGTCTGTTAAATTTTAATGTCGCTTATTAATCTGATTGAAATTTTATCTAATTGTTTCGAACATGGAATCAGATGAACTGTCGATCAAAATGTAACTTTAATCATAATGAAGATGGAGAACCGTTTATGTTCGACCTCATTATTATTATAATTCTAATAAACTGAGACCTCATTATTATTATAATTCTAATAAATTGAGACCTCATTACTATTATACTTCTAATAAATTGAGATCGAATTACTATTACAATTCTAATAATTTGAAACCTCATTACTATTATAATTCTAATAAATTGAGACCCGGTGCAGCTAAAAACGAGTCCAAACTTCAATTACACTATAATCTTTTCAAAAATATGTTTTACGGTTGTAGTACTAATTGTTTAATATCGAACGCCCCACTAAATAACTGCTCGTAACAATGTAAATGACACTAATTCAAACCATCATTTTCAACTTAGATTTTAAACAGCTGAGTACCTCGTGGACCATAACTTGAACAGCTCTGAATCTAAACAATATTTTGGAGAAGATTTCAACCCATAACCAAAACATTTATTTGCATTCAGCCACAAACAAAAAAGAACGCCCCATAGAGTATCGCATCTTATAAGTATGCTTCGGATAGGGGATGCCTGATTAGAATTTTTTTTATTATGATCTATATGTAAAAAAATAAGAATAATGACATATATTTAAATTGAGTCTTCATTACTCTTCTAATTCTAATAAATTGAAACCTTATTACTATTCTAATTCTAATAAATTGAGACCTTATTACTATTCTTATTCTAATACATTCAGACCTCATTATTATTATAATTATAATAAATTGAGAAATCATTACTATGATAATTATAATAAATTGAGACCTCATTACTATTATAATTCTAATAAATTGAGACCGCATTACTATTATAATTCTCATGAATTAGACCTCATCACTATTATAATTCTAAAAAAATTAAGACCTCATCACTATTATAATTCTAAAAAATTAAGACCTCATTACTATTATAATTCTAATAAACTGAGACCTCATAAGTATTATAATTCTAATAAACTGAGACCTCATTACAATCATAATTCTAATAAATTAAGATCTCATAAGTATTATAATTCTAATAAACTGAGACCTCATAAGTATTATAATTCTAAGAAACTGAAACCTCATTACTATTATAATTCATATAAATTGAGACCGCATTACTATTATCATTCTAATAAATTGAGACCGCATTACTATTATAATTCTAATAAATTGAGACCACATTACTATTATAATTCTCAGGAATTGACACCGCATTACTATTATAATTCTAATAAACTGAGACCTCATTAGTTTTATAATTCTAATAAACTGAGACCTCATTACTATTATTATTCTAATAAATTGAGACCGTATTACTATTATAATTCTGATAAATTTAGACTGCATTACTATTATAATTCTAATAAATTAAGACCTCATTAATATTATAATTCTAATAAACTGAGACCTCATTACTATTATAATTTTTATAAATTGACACCTCATTACTATTATAAGTATAATAAATTGAGACCTCATCACTATTATAATACTAATAAATTGAGACCTCATTACTATTATAATTCTAATAAATTGAGACCTCATTACTATTATAATTCTAATAAATTGAGACTGCATCACTATTATAATTCTAATAAATTGAGACCTTATTACTATTATAATTCTAATAAATTGAGACCGCATTACTATTATAATTCTAATAAATTGAGACCTCATTACTATTATAATTCTAATAAATTGAGACCTCATTACTATTATAATTATAATAAATTGAGACATCATTAATATTATAATTCTAATAAATTGAGACCGCATTACTATTATAATTCTAATAAATTGAGACCGCATTACTATTATAATTCTAATAAATTGAGACCTCATTACTATTATAATTCTAATAAATTGAGACCTCATTACTATTATAATTATAATAAATTGAGACCTCATTAATATTATAATTCTAATAAATTGAGACCGCATTAATATTATAATTCTAATAAATTGAGACCGCATTACTATTATAATTCTAATAAATTGAGACCGCATTACTATTATAATTATAATAAATTGAGACCTCATTACTATTATAATTATAATAAATTGAGACCTCATTAATATTATAATTCTAATAAATTGAGACCGCATTACTATTATAATTCTAATAAATTGAGACCGCATTACTATTATAATTCTAATCAATTGAGACCTCATTAATATTATAATTCGAATAAATTGAGACCAGGTGCAGCTAAAACCGAGTCCCAACTTCAATTACAAAATAATTGTGTCAAAAATATGTTTTACGTTAATAGTAGTAATTGTTTAATATGCAAACGTCTGAGTAAATCACTGCTCGTAACAATAAAAATTATACTAATTTTAACCAGCATTTCCAACGTAAATTGTCAACAGCTGAGAACCTAGTGGACGAATAACTTGAACAGCTAGGAATATAAACTTAATTTTTTGAAGATTTGACATCATACTTTTCTTTGAATTCAAACACAAACAAAAGAGAACGTTCCATAGAGTATCGCATCCTTTAATTATGCTTCGGTAGGAGATGCTTAATCCGATGTGTTATTTTCTTATTATCAATATGTACAAAAAATAAGAATAATAGCATATATTTACGTTCTCCCTCTAAGCCTCTCCTCTCAAACTTGCACTTGGGTTATTGGTGTTTCTGAATAAGTAAACGTACTTACAACTATTTCAATGTTATTACAATACATCACCTTCTTCATTTATATAGTGAAAGTTAAGTGTAGCAGCTTATCAAAGCAAGCAGCTTCCTTAAGAAGAAAGCCATTAATTTCGACTGGGACAAAGCATGGATCGAATTGTTGGTTCTGAAGACAGACGCTTGGGTTCAGATGCATTAAAAGTGTAAACCACTTTCCCTCATTTCACCACGTCCTACGAACATTCCTCGATAATTCATGAATTCAAATACATAGAATACTTTAGTAGTGTTTAATTATATTTAAATTCATTCATAAATTAAATCAATATGACAGATCATTCAAACAATTTATTAATGTTTAATAATAATTTTATACAGTCAATACATTTTTGTGTTTATTTTAATTATTTCACACAATTTAATAATTTTATTTGAATTGCTGTTTGTATTTATCATCAATCAACAATTCGTAATTATGAAGAATAACACTACGATTACGAGATAAACAAATGGTTAGTAATCGTACGATACTTAAGATTGGATTAAAAATTTAATAACATACATGTAAATTTATATTTATATTGCACTCCTTTAAATATCCATGATCCTTAATTAAACCATATTATTGTTTTCTAAAAATGTAAATGGATTTTTGATTTGTTTGATAGTTTTAACCGGGGCTGATTTGACATGGAGAGTCTCTATGATAATACTATGTCTATCTGTACTTTTTGTTTTTAACTAATCAACATGGATTTGTTTGACTCCGATCTATACTATATGTATGGTAAAATCGTAACATATTTTATGTTTCCAACCAATGCTAAGCCAGTGTGAAATGTTTTTTGAAATGCGGTTGCCAGTGAACTTGAAGACTATATTTCTTTAAAGGAGAAAACATCATAAATACGTAAAGGAATAACTCCCGGAACAGCCGTTTCATCGTGCGATCCAACTGATTAACGTCAATCTACGTCTGGTTTGAGAAATACAAAAGGGTTACTGATTAGTTCAGCTGTGCCTAGTCGGTTTTTATTTTTCCATGGATGTTTATGTGTTGGGAAATAATATGGTATGCCGGGGATACAAAGATAATGAATTATTAAATTAATTATAATTTTAGCCCCTATAGTGGTGTTACTATGACAATGTCTTGACATTAAACATGAATAAAGAGCTGAAATAACTAGTTCTTCATTTTTTAGAGAAGATCGAAACATAAGTGTTATTCAAGAAATAGACTGTGTTTCGCGCGACGTGAGCAATATAGTAGGAAAAAACTGTCTCCAAACCTATCATAAGTAGCTCCGGTTGACGGTAATTAATGCGATTGGATTTAGAGAATTCCGAATTACATTATTCGTCTACAAATAAAAGGTTTTAAATACATATTTTTAAATACATATTTTTTCCATCAAACTCAAATAAATAATACTTCACCCAAATTTATAAAATCTACATTGTAAAGTATGCAAATCAATATCACCACCGTCGTCATTGCATCTATAAAAGTGTTGTACATAACAATTCGACTTAGACTTAAGTACTCTCATGTCCTGAAAGATAAGAGTCAGTCAAACTGATCCATCGCATTCATAATATTTTGAATTCTGCATACTTTTGACTGTTTACGTAGCAAAACTATTTTACAGGGACAGGTCACTAGCCTGAAGCAAAACCACAAACATTTCAAAAGAGACTAAGTGGAGAAGTCATCGCTAGATATTTACTTCATTTTTTTCAAAGTGGAGCGAACATTTCAAACACGTATCAACACCGTTGTTTGTGTTATTTGTTTTTTTTAAAACGTCATGAAAACTCGACTGTAAAAAGTAAACAATTACAAACATGCCTCCACGACATTCGCATTCATTTATATAGATACACATTACAATTTTTTTTAAATTTCGATGCCAATGTATTTATCTTTTAGATAAAACAGAAAATATAAGAAAAGAAAAAAGAAATTTGGAAGGTGGGGTTAACTTATAATTTAGTAATACACCATAACTTGTTGAAAACTATGTGAGTATCTTAATACAAAGTCAGGAAAAGAACATTTGACAACAATTGCTGAATAGATGCAAAACAATATTCCTAAAGAAAATTATATGTTATATTAAAATCCAATCAATTATTAAATTAAAAAGACAATGATACTGAATTTAAACATGTCTACAATGTAACTTTAATTATAAATTAAAATTCAGGGAATCTTTCTTAATTGCTGTCTTATAACTCAATAAAAATCCGAAATAGTATTCCCTTAAAAACCCTTTAAAATTCACTATAGAAACTTAAATATGGAGAATAATTTTTAATTGATATCTATTGTAAGAATTTCACAAACAAATCTGAGGTATCTTATTACCCACTTTGCCAACAACTAAATTAAACTAAGTCTACATTACGACGCTGGATGCTTAACAGTTGTGTTCCAAATTCACAATAGCCGGTTATTTAGTTAAGAAGTGAATCCTGAACGTACACATATATAAACATATACACGCACCTGAGATTATATAAATATATACTTATAGTTATCTATATACTAGATAGTTTTCATTCAAGGGAGATAATATCAAACGATACATTTCTTATTACACTACCTGATAGCATTGCTCGTTTATTCTATTGATATTACGCTAGACTAGAGATAATTTTACTGATTCTTAGTCAGATTTCCCTAAGAATAATGATTCGAATATTTTCTTTTATGGTTATTGATTTAGTTAACAAAGGATACATATGTCCATTTATATGCATGAAGATCGTGATAATGGTGTTTCCTTTAGTAAATGCGTTGCTCATATACAATGTTGGTCTGCATATAGTACAGTGAAATGTTTTAGGTATGACTATTATAACACATACACATTTGTGCAAACATGCATATTATAGGACGAGTCGCGAATACTAACTATTTACAAATACAATAGGAAAATGTTCGCTGATCTAATGAAATTTGGATTTAAAGGAGACAATAAAAGCAGACTAGAGTGAAGCATGTACAAGACGTCAATCGAAATGCTTGATGCTACATCTGTAATACGAGATCGTGGGATCTCAGATATAAAAACGTCAACACGACGGAAAATTCACAAAATTAGAATAGGCCCCCATGTTGATTTTAACGATATAATAAACACGACGGGAGACAAAGAATGCTAGCGATAATTCAAGCGAATAGTCAATATAACTCTTATAATTTGAGTAACGCACACCAAAGAAATAAGTGTCGTCCAGCATTTAATAAGAATTGTGGAAAATGCAGAAAAGGGAAATTATATAACATTTGCAAATGAAGGAAATTTGTACACAGACTGGAAATCTACTCAGATAATAACTCGTATATCCACAGTCAATACAATCACTTCAAATAAATCCAACGTACACAAAATCGAAACCCTCAAGATTCAAAGAGATATTGTTGCCGTGTAACTAAAAACAAACAATTCAAACATTAGATTCACAAATGAGTCTTGAGTAGAGGGAACTTTAGCGCCATTCAAATAATATCAAACATCGTCCAAAATGCAAACTGCATACAACATCAATTCGCCAAACAATACAACAATAAAGTTTACAGAAAATGTATCACAATTGTTAAATACAACGAATGAAATTATTTGTGGAAAAACGGACTTACAGACAATTATAGATTCACGAGGAGCATAAGCTATACACTTAATTCAGTTTTTTTATATGGTCGTTGAATAATTTATTGGAAGAATACAAAGCTTCTTTTGCTGAAATTGCCACCTCACGAACAGCCTATAACATTGAATCCACAAATAAGTTAAGTCATATACCTATTCCATTTCTATGAAGGCACATCTAAAACAAGTGGAGTAAAAGGCAAAATTCGGAATTATAAAACCTGTGCAAAATGTCATGAGTTTATATACGACACTCATTTTTTAATTGAAATGAATATAAACGTTGACACAGATATTAAAAAAATGATTAATCGTATGCCCCCCCCCCCCCCGGACTCAAATATTATTGGTAGCATTACAATGAGACGACGACCATACAACTGTTAAAAAAGCCTATTGTTCCAAATATTCTATTGAAACTGAATCAACATATGTCTTTTCAACACGAACTAAAATATTATTGCTAGCGTTACAATTGTACGGCGTTTGCAGGGACCATACAACTGTTATAAAAATCTATTGTTCCAAATCTATTATTAAAAAATAATTCAACATATGCCCTTTCAACACTGACTAAAATATTATTGCTAGCATCACGATGGTACGACGTTTGCAGGGACCATACAACTGTTACAAAATTCTAGATTGGGCATATATCGAACAAAATATCTCTGAAATAGACACGAGTATGAAAGCGCACATAGATGCAGTAATAAAAACTTACTCCATAAACGATATCCAACTCAGCGAGTATAAGAACGTGACTGCAAGCGAATCGATAATAAAATCACCCCTAACATACACGTAAACAGACTGGCCTTCAAAAGAAAAAAAGTATCAGTAAATATTTAACGATTCTCCCCTGTTTGTGATGGAATATCAATCGTCGATGGTGTCGTTTTAAAAATTCAAAGATAATTGTGTTCACATGATTGCGTAGAAAATCTCTACAAAAACTCACATCGCAGACATGGTTATTAGAAAAGAAACAGGCTACACATGAATATACCGGCCGGTAAAGATGTGATTAATACACCATCATCCTGCATTGGTTATATAAATCAACGACCAGTCAAATAACGACTAAATCATCCTATTTACACTGCTACATAGACAAAAGTAAGTACACAAACCTTATGTAACAATCATTGACGATAAGATAAGTTGTTTATTGATCTACTTGAAAGAAAACATTGTAAGGCAACAACGGTAAGCAGTATCTGAAAGAAACTTTTGTCAAATTCGTAATTCTTCATCAGTAATAATCGTCCAGAATTAAATTCGGCAGGATTTTAGATACTTGCAAAAAGCCATAATCATCCTAAAGTAAATAGCATGATAGACAAGAATATAAGATAATACAACACAACTTTGAAGATGTTTAAAAGTAGTGAAAGAACCATGATGTCCCACTGCTAACGCTACACAGGGCACTAGTGAAATAGTGCAATATAACCTGTGAGATAATCAATGAATTCAGCATTACGAAGAAGTATTTCAAACATATTACATGACCATATTTTGTATTGACAGATGAAAAAATGCAATATAACGCAATAGTCGCCGTCTCTTTCAAAGCGTAAGAACACGGTGACATAACGAAATAAATATATCATGAAAATATACTCCAAAAATCAACGAACACACCAAAAACATCTCAACTCAAAAAGTCAATACTTGAAAATGTTAGAACTAAGAAGTGAGTGGCAAATATTTTTTTCCTACATATATAGAAATAGAGTAGAAGAAAACATATATTTTAAAATAAAAAAATGAAGAAAGATGTTATATGTAAAAATAGCTCATCATCACGATTAACGTAAGCTGTGTATTACATATATTTTATCTCCCTTTGTTTACAAAAGCTTAAAGTGGAACTCCCCTGTATTGAGCAACACTTTTCTACTTCAGAGTAATAAAATCTAGTGTTTGTTATATACGTGTATTCAGCCTCTTTTTCTAGTCAATATCTCTTTTCTCACCACCAATGCCAATATAACATGTGTCACTTAGTGTAAATCCATAGGTTTTCATAGAAGCATACAGTACTCAGGTAGACTTATAACTGCGAATACTGTATATATATATATATATATATATATATATATATATATATATATATATATATATAAATATATATATATATATACATGTTGTGCCCACTGTTCGTTCTTTGCTCCCCCTCTACCTCACGTGTCACTGAACCCTTCAACTTCCCGTACACATTTTTTTTCTATCTGAAATCTAATCTGCGTAATTCATTTTTTGATTGGTTTTTAACTCTGCAGTTTCATTTCCATTTTAAACTTAAGTTATTCCTGTTATTTCTTCAATTATAAACTATCGTAATTTCATGCCTTACACTTTTTCACTCGTTGATCGCGAAAGTTCAGTTTTTTGGTTAAAATTGTTTATCTAATCTCACCGTGTTTTGTACTTATTTGCCGCTTCTCGTCAAAGAGTATCAATCCTGCTGTTGCTGGGTTTCATTGCCAATTAATCCTGTCACAGGCTTTATTGATTGTTGGTGGGTCTGCCTTAAATTTAACTTGACCCTTTCGTTTCCTGTCGTCTTCTTCGTCGTTAACGATACGCGTGAATCATCATCATCATCATCATCATCATCATCATCATCATCATCATCATCATCATCATCATCATCATCATCATCATCATCATCATCATCACTGTTGTTGTTGTTATTATTATTATTTTATTTTATTTTTATTTTTTTAAATTATTATTATTATTATTATTATTATTATTATTATTATTATTATTATTATTATTATTATTATTATTATTATTATTATTAGTGTTGGATACGGCACAATCACGTTGACATACTGTTTCCCGTTAGATCACGGAAGTTAAGCCACGTCGAGCCTGGCCAGTACTGAATGGCGTATAATTTGGGAATACCGGGTGCCGTATGTGATCTCTGTTTATCTTGCCAATGTTTCCAGTCGTCTTGGATTGTTTGTCATTGGGATCAAGCAGTGCTGACTCAGGAGAATTGTTGTTAGTAATTGCGCAACAATTACTTCACAATTACACGCTCAGCCAGCCTCTCTCTAGACTGAACAGAGGGCATTGCATTGTTGTAGCAGTCACCAATAGAAACTACTTTTGAATGCGTAATCACTGTCCCTGTGAGCTGGCTTGTCCAATCAAATCACAGGGAGCAGTAATATCGTTAGTTCCGTAAGGGCCTACTTATGTTCCCTTAGGGTTCGAGGGAAAAAATCATATGACCTCCTGGCACCAGCTTGGACACATAGCAGAGAGCACCAGCGAGGAACGAGGAACCACTCTCTCCCGCCGCCGTTGCCCACTCGACGACTACTACTAGGCAGCCCTAAGAACAACTATATTCTTCCTCTTCTTCAGACGGACACTGTCCCACTCTCTTCTACCTATACCAAACGGTATAGGTAACCTTGAGTTAATAAAACCCTTTTTGTTACAGTTACAGAAATACTTTTCGTTGTTCCGTTTCTTTACGAGAAGATAAAAGGATAACCATATCATTCTCTCATTATCTCCTTACAAATGGTGACCCGACGCTAAAAGAAGGTAATAAGAAATAACAATAATAAATACATTCAAAATCAAATCCTCAACTCTAAACAAAAAATCAACGTTAGTTTTTTTCTATAAATAATTAAAATACTGATGGCCAACTTTTACGATAGTACGAAACAGGCATTGCGCGACATGATGTATTTATTTGTAATGTATACAAATGAAGGCAAACATAATATGGACGTCATAACTGAAATCGTTTCGAAATGTGCAAATGGGGCAACCTCCAGTTTTGTTGTTTTACGGCATATCAACTTTTCCCATTTAATGCCGATCGCAATAGAAAACGATTAATTACAAACGATTAATTGAAGACGAGTTGTAATTAACTCATAACTGTAGAGACGGACATCACGGGTTCATACTTTTCCCCAAAATAGGGGGTAAAGCTAAACGCCAACACAACTTGAATATTTTAAAATTTGAAATTGTATTACATTCAATTAGACATGATTTAGTCGAAGCTGTAAAAGTTCATAAGAATAAAGATAAATATACATGATTTCTTATAATTAAATAAATAACATTTTTGGACAAATAAACTATTATTTTTTTAAATGTGTGATATAAAATAAATGTGATGTTTTGCTAATAATTTATTTTGTTTGCGTAACGTACTAAGACACAGAGGATATTTCGGATCCCCATATGATGTGTATACACACTCATAACTAAGGAAACAGACGAGAAAAACACTAAACTTTTGATTTCTTAAAAGCTGAAATGATAATTAATTCAGTATCTCTTGATATAACATTAAAACTTCACAAGACGTGTTCAAAATGTGCGCTGATGCCATAATCGGAGCCATTGCCTAAAGTTTTTAATTACGCTAACATATTATTTCTGTTGCATTGTACGGATCTGCTGACTGATGGCGACCTTGACTTCTGCAATTGTGTCTTATAAGTGATCTTGTAAACAAACAAAACAACGATAGGAACACAGTGAGTTTGAATCCGTGATGCGCTTCATTACTGAACAACCTATTTGGAGGTTAATACCTCCGCCGATATTCACGATAATGCGATCTTCTTGGAGGGTTTTAAAATTTCATTCTATTACCAATCAACCCTGATAAGCAACAAATAATATCATATATATTGACGGTGTTATTAAATGAGTCACATTTATACTGACACACTTTGTACATGTTAAGTTCAGATTTTTTTTCAATATCAAATTCAATCGTAAAACGCAGCTTAGTATTTGCTTAAAGAAACTTTATTTCTTGTGTAAAGTTAAAAAGAGGAACTTTTAATCCTTTCTTTTGATCGATCCTAACATTATGGTCCAGTTATAGATTGAAAAGTCATGGATCTCACGACGAGGAGCCTGTTAGTATTAGTTGCTTAACAACAGTAAGCGGAATGTCGTTTACGACGTTAAGCAGAATGGATGATTTCGATCATCTCCGTGACAGGACGATTGTCTTTTGCCAGTTATATTTTACAGCGAGGCTGATAGACATTTATACATCTGAAGCTAAAACGTCACTTTGTGGATCTGACGGGAATCGGTAAGTTAACGTGATTTTAGCCGTCTGCTAATTCCAACATTTTATTTTGTATGAACACTCTCCAGGGTATGGTTATTTATAATTTATATAAGGAAATTGTGAAACACCGATAATTAATAGAACAGTCCCCTCTATATATATATATATATATATATATATATATATATATATATATATATATATATATATATATATATATATATATATATTAACATTAAGTTAGGTGCGCGTATATGTTTATATATTTGTATGTACAGTATAAATTAATCAACTGAGTATTTTTTAACAAAATTGTTGGGCGAATTGTGTGGTAAAGTGGATTACATTTAGTTCAAATATGTTTTATGCAAACGTAGTGAGTAGGAGTGAAGTGAGAGTTCAGATGCCTTCGATTTTTGTGTAATTTTATCAACATCTGTAAAATTGAATTCTCTTTGGAGTATTTTAAAGGTTTCAATGGTTTTAGGGAACAGAATATAGAACACAACCTCCAATTTAAAAATTCGAATATATCAGATTTTCATTGCATTTGATCCATAACCTTACACTGATTTAGTAAGATTCCATGAATTTCAATTTCTACTTAAGACCCCTTAAGCTTTAACTTACAATTTTAAACATTTTCTTAAATAAAATTAATATAATGGATTTTCAACACGTTCTTGATAGATGGTTTAATATCATTAAATCTTAATTGTAATCGTCGTAAGATTGCTGCAAAACTGTTCTGTTCGGGGAATTTATTTTACCTGTCTTGTGTCCTAGTAGTATCATACTTTGCATCAATTATGTATTCGTATTTGCATCAATTATCAATTCGTCTTCAAAATAATAGAAGTCGTTTACATAATCGCAGACAAATACTAGCATTATTTTGTGTTCTGTCCTCGTGGGAGAAAAAAGTAAAAACATTATAGATTTTTTGCAGGAAGTTAGAAATACAAATTGATCTTCTTTCACTATTTACATCCCGTAAGTAATATATCATTCAGCAGAGACAACCAAGTGTGTGCAATGCCAGACGACCAGTTGAAGGAATATTTATAAGCCGACTACCTTGTGTCAATACCGATTATATTTGATATAACTCACAATCGAAACAGATTATTTCAAGAGATTTCTCAAGATTGTCTTGATCCTAGTGACACTTAGAGGTCGCTTACTATTTAGTCGACAATTTTGTCGACAATTTTGTTATAGATTTCCGGTCACTTGTCGGGGTTTAAATATTTACGGCTTACATCATTTTTAAACGCAGCAGATGATTTCAGTATTCTTAGGCGGTTATAATATTGAAACACCGATTCATAGAAGATAAGCAACGTTGACACTGATCAATACTAAGATGAGTGACCATTTTGAAATAACAGACGCTTACATTAGTAAGTGAAAGTTGTTGCAAAGAAAACTACTATAACACATTTGGGTAATGTATGAATGCATAGGTTGTCTAAGCCTAGTAAACTAGATTCTCAAGTATTGGTAGAGACACCAGACTGGAAAGATGAAAACCAACAAAAACAAAACAATATTGCGCAATTGTAGTCTTGTATTTTGCAGTTACTGGACTGAAGCAATCTGGGTTCACGAAGAAGTGCAATTTGCGCACATCTTCGTTTCGTTCGCATTATGATAATTCTATTTCAGAGTGAATTCATTGTCTCGCATTATGATAATTCTATTTCAGAGTGTATTCATTGTCTCGCATGACAAAAGAAGGTTAGTAAAGATATAATAAAATATCTAATTTATATTGATTAAATCTGGCAGTACTGTCCTGTGAGTAGGTAGAAAACGTACTATTTAGTCGGTTACATCAAATAAGGTTGTAAATTAAATGTAACAATAAGGTGTTATGTCATCTAGAATTCAAGGATTGTCTGTTTTGGCAGGTCTAGTATAAAGAAATGTAATATATAGATGAATAAAAATAGACACTAAAGTTGTTTTTAAGTAAGGAATGTAAAACATAAAAAAACATTATTGTATAAATACGACCGGCTTATCGAAAAACAGTTATATGTGACTTTTGATTTCGCCAAGTAAGGATGCCGCGTCCTGTCGAGATACTTCGCAATTAAGGATGACACGTCCTTTGCTCATATACCCCAGAAGAATACTTCGCTAGAGAGCCCAGTCGAACTGCGTGGGAGAGTAAGATGCTATTGACATTAACACAATTAGCAACAACCGTTTTGTAACGAGTCTTTCTTTGTAATAAAACTTACTGAAGAAAAAGATTCCCTAAATATTAAGACGATTCACTGACCGAGAAAACTAAGAAAATGTCGCTATTTGGGTTTTCAGACGTAATATATTGGTGAGTTACCAGTGAACACCTATAACGAAGATCTTAAACAAATAACCACATTACACCATGTCACACATACCACGTTACGCCATGAACATTGGGAACCGCTCTGTTCCAATGTATTAAGACATTAGGGTTAAATAGCATGAATAGATTCAGCTGTAAATGTACAGTAAGATTTGAAATTGTCTAATGTATGGCTCCTATTAAACCATTTTATTAGATTGTTACGTAAGCGGCACATATTAAACAGTATCCCGAAATATTTTACAATGATTTTGATTGGTAAAAAACCTTAACTGTCGAGAATTAACCAATTAATAATCATCTCTTGAGACTTCTCTTGATACGTCATTGCATTAAACCCATTGATTTATTGGCAATCGTATATTCTGCATTCATATTCTACGACCTTTCAGGTGTGTTTTAACACGTGCTTATAAGATAAGTTTCATTTTTTATTTTTTTATTATTTATTTTATGACTATAGTTTAGATTAACAAAAATGGGAAATAACACTTTTATTTGAATTTACTTAATATTAAAAAAAAGTCGGGTGTAAAACGGTAGAAACGATGATTCTTATATGCGTGTGTATATGTATATATATATTCAGTTTTATCTATCTTAAGTCCTAACACATAATCATAAACAAGTTAAATTATATTGTAACTCTACAATTCGATCATAAATCAGAAAGCAGTGTTGATTAGTTAAATATTTGAAATTAAAATTCATTTTAAAGTTTACTAAGTGGAAAACATTCTCAAGAAGTAAGAGATAATGAATCAGTTTGCTACAAGCCGCCATATTGCTTACATATCAATGAGTCTTAGCTGCCCTCTTATTGGTTCAGGCAATCTACTTCCTCCTTTGCTTGACCAATCTAGTAGCCTTCTCTTAGGCGAATCTCGGATGGCTAGCATAACCATATAAACACTTGAGCGCAATACGCTCTCTCTCTCTTTCCTTTTTTGCCACTGCTTATCACACGTTCCTTTTCTCTTCTTCGACTCTGACAATATGCACAAATGGCTATTGTTGCATACATTTGGAATTAATAATTATCTGTCTTGCCTCTCTCTACATGTAAACGACTAATACACCTGGACGGCTACCTAGCCCTGACCACTTCGACACGAAGTACCGTCTCATATACGTGGACTTTATATATCACACACACATAACTGCTTATATGTGAACTGACTTTCGATCGGTGTACAGCCACACATATATACATACACATATGAACGCGTCCTGACATCGTAGCCGGTGTACAATCATAATATATCATGAACTCTTCTCTCTTTACCTTTTAAATGGTAAATTATAGTAATTGATTTCTTTTATTTTTGTCTTCGTCTATACTTATGGACATACTACCCCCTTTTCTTTTTTGTTAACGTACTAACGAGGAAGCCTCCATAAAGTTGTGTAATGTATTAGAAATGGATTTTGTCGCATTCTCTATAATATACATCTTTCAATATCAATCAGTTTAAATGAATTAAATTCAAAAACACAACATATCAATAAATTGATCATCTTCCTAAAATCAACAAAATGCATATATATTTATGAATTTAATAAAACCTCGTACATGAATTTAATAACATTAAAACATTTGATTAGAACTTCCTGTTTCTAAATGATTAAATCTTAATAATTACAAACAGAGTTCATTGCGTATGAAATGAAATATTTGACATCAATGATTACAAATTAAATGATAGATTCTTCTTTAAATTGTGAATTCGTCTGTTTTATACATACCTCAAAGTATATTCGATACAATATCATTTTGAAACAATTTATTTATTGAGAATTAAAACTAGTTGTAAATTATTTCTTATAACTTCACAGGTTCTTATCTACATGATGTTTGTCACATGAATACAATTCTATCAACTTAAAGGTTCCCTACATATATAAATATATATATATATACATATATATATATATACATATATAGGTAATCCGATGTAATGGGAAATGAAAAGGAAAAACCGAAAAGGATGTTTTTTTTATATATTCATCAAAGTTTCGTCTTTATTTGTAAGACTTCCTCAGTATGATAATTTTAAGCATTAGAGCACGGTCATGCTTTCAAATTTGAACAAGCCAGAATCACCAAAATACATCCACAACAAAGCTCGGCGAAGACAACTGGACACCACATCAATCACAGCCTCAAACGCCATCAGACAACGAAATGACTTTTATAATCTATCCCCCTTAATAAGCAAAATTATCCTCACTGAACAAAAACTTAACCTAGATCATTGCTAACCTCAATTATTTTCTCTTCACTCTCAGTTATACTCACATAAAAGTCTTCGCATACATCCCCACACCCCCACACCCATTTTCATTCACCACGAATCCAAACCTTTTAACTTACTCATTTCACACATTCTTAACATAGCCAGCTGGTCAAATACTACTACTCTTCAAAAATTTCACACCTAACCACAACAAAATATCCCCTCTCCCCCTCACCCATTTCACCCTTTCGACTACTTCTCTCACACTCTTACCCACCCACCTCTCCTACTTTCAAACCACCTTCATCATTTCATCATTTTTTCATTTTCCCAAATCTTTTCTAAAACCATGACATTATCCACACATCAAAATCACAGAGCCTTCCCCCTCCACTCCTCTTTCCCCACCCCTCCACTTCTTAACTAACAGCCATCCACATTATTTCCGTTCTCCCCACCCCTCCACTTTTTCACTCAGAACCATCCTCATTAATCACATTCCACTAAGTCCGGACCTCGGTCCTGCGCACCCAGTAGTGGCTATTACTTTTTCTCATCAACTCATCATGTCAACCCAATATTTTCACGCACTTGCATGACATTTTCCTTAAAATTATCATCCTGAGGAAGTCTTACAAATAAAGACGAAATGTGTATTTAGACAGCATTCTTTCATTTAAGCAAACATTGTTAAATATAACATAATTCCTTACCTAAATCATGCCTGGTTTTATTTAATGATATTTTTTCTGTTAAAATCAAAAACAATAATCTATATTCACTCGGTGTCACGGACGTTTTCAATTCTTCGTCAAATCATCTTCAGATGACAAAAACAAATGAACAAAAAGCTGGTGAAAAGAATATCATTTCAAATGTCAGCTTAAAAAGCCAACGTTAAATCAGACGCCATTTACAGAAAGTATGTTAGCAATTTAAATTCCGCGACGCCAGAATTAGTTTCACAGGATAAAATTACGTAATGCAATTTTAAACCCCCACAAACACTGTAACCTTATGAACAAAAATACTATTAGACTGTCATACACAATTGTACCTAATCTGAACTAATGTATAACATCTTCTAATGGTAGGGAACATGATAAAATCAAACGCAAAACATCCTACCATCACAAGTAAATCTCTGCAATTACATTGCTTAAATATATAAATCTAGATGATGATGATGATGATGATGATGATGATGATGATGATGATGATGATGATGGTGGGGGTGTGGTTGGGAGTTGTGGTGACGGTAGTGGTCGTGTAAGAGACAACTATAACCATACCAGTAATACAAATCCGCATGAGTAAGTTACCGATATAAATTATATTTATTCTCATATTGGATCTACTTTCACATTAATTATGGAACGTATATACAGACATAATTGTCCTTTCCTTGGCTATATAAATGAAGGCATTACTTCACTTTCTGGAAATTGAGAAAATACAAACTCACGTTTACTGGTATGTTCAGTTATTAAAAAGATTGCATCATATAGACCTGGTTCAAGTTCTTGTCGTCTCTGTGAAACAGAAAACTTTGCAATTTTTAATTACGATTCCACTCATTAAACTTTTCCATCATATAAATTAAAGTTTGTTTTTGACAACTATTACACATATCTAGTATTATTAGCCAATTCTAATAATCAATATATATATATAATTTAGACTGTTGGTCGATATTTATACATTTCATGATAGTTGTGAAGATGTAGTTTTCTTAATCTATTCCATTCCCCTTTGTACCTACCCTCCTTATATGTAACTAATTCTAATAATCAATGGACCGTTTTTAGTTTTCTTTTACAATAAAAAAGAGAAACTTGTAATGTGATCAGATTACACACCAGATACTTTTTTCAATAAATGAATTTTTTGTCAAATATTTCGATACCACATGTCTCTAACAGTGGTTACATTGATGTGTTTTTATTTATTTTCCATTGTATGATCCCTGATCATCCAGTCCGACCTAAGATTGAGGAACCTGGTGAAATTACTAATATTTTTCTGCATAATGGATATCCCATGAACATAAAAAAAACAGCTTTGCACGCAAATTTGCTATATTTAATGGTGCTTAATTTATTGGCCCGTCACGTTGCCATATTTATCTGAAACTCCCATGGTTTGGTTCTGACGGCCTTGAGATTGTCAACATGATTTCTTCTTCTACTCAACGTTGTTTTCCAGCAAGCATGGTGAGAGTAGTTTACACGACTCGAACCATTTTCTCTTCTTTTCGTAAGGATGTTTTGCCAGCCATTCAAAAGAATTATGTTGTTTATAAATGCATGTGTCAGTGTGGAGCTGACTACGTTTGCAAGACATCCCAAAGATTAGAATTTAGACTATCCCAACATATACCACGTGATATTCGCTTATACAAGGTATCGAGATCATCCGGGAACTTTCAGGCACAGGAATACGCCATCGGTAATGACCTCGTTAGTACAAATAGTTGTTCTGACAACTATTACGATGGGCGATTTTCTGTTTTACACAGTGCCAGGTCGAACTACCATCTAAATATTATTGAGGCGTAAGTTATTAACAATTCTCGACCTTGCTTGTGTAGACAAAAGATTTTGAAGCATCAGTTGGAGATATTTAATGATTCAAAGCAACCATAACGTTGAGAGATTTACTTTTTTCTTTCTCTCTCAATCGTTTTCTCCAATTGAAACAATGTTTCCTCTCATATCTCATTCGATTTTCTTAGTTTTCACTGTATCATTCTGACGTTTCCTCTTAGAGGTTCAGACGACAAGGCCATAAGGAACATTTTAGCAATTTTCTTTTTTTTCCACCCGCCCGTTTCATTGATTAAAAAAATGTTTCTTCTGAAATTTATCCTACGATTTTGTAGTACGCGAAATGTACTTATATATATATATATATATATATATATATATATATATATATATATATATATATATATATATATATATATATATATATGGATATGTCTGTATAAGTGCATCTGTGAAAATGTGTGCATGTATGTATGGCTATGGGTTCATGCATTTGTGTTGATGTATGTGATTATTGTTTATATCTGTTCATGGTAATAAATTTTGAGATTACTATAAACATCCAGGTTAATGCTGGGACTTATGAAGTTGAGTTTACGTGTGTATGAATAATATTCGTACATGTGTTTCTGTATATCTGTGTATACATGCATTTATGTATATATGTAAACATGTGTCTATATATTTAGATATATTTATATATGTGTATATAAGTTTTGATTTTTTATAATACATGATATATCTAATTGTTTATAAATCCGTATATTAATGTATTAGTTTTCTAATAACTCTTTCGTCTAATTTAAAATTATGATGCAACTGGTTAATGTAAAATATGTTAATATAGTCATATTTGTTTAGCTAGTTGTTATTAGGTGTGTCTATGTTTTTAAGGGTTAAATTAATTTATTCATTTACAAGGGGAATTATGAAGAGTTGTGTAATGTTTTTTGATTTATTGAAGAATATTCTTTCTCGTTTATTAGAATTGTTATAATTGCGATTTTGTAGTTCAACATACACGGATTAATGGAAGTATTCTTTTGTATGGAGAAGTTTACAATATTAAATATCAGATTTATGATGTATTTGAATAAATTACAAACCTCACACCTCATAATTAACAATTACACCTCTAAACAAACCTATTAGAACGGGCCAACGTAATATATCAGTCCTAATGTCCCTAGGGATCATGTATATTTTCCAATAATATTAAAACTAACTGTTACATTACAACTACCATACTTTCCCGATACCAGTTCAATCTGCCATCATTTGAAGCAACACAACTGCCTCCATTCGCAATCTAGCCAACTTTGATTGATAAAACAAAAAAGTGTAAATTACGTGTCAAAACTAAACACACTGAGAATCCTAAAGACGCCCCACAATTAAAAATATTAATTACGAATCAAGTAAACATATTTTAAAGTGCATATGTTTGTAATCTACTCTTAAATATCCTGCCCAGAAACACACAGTCAACGTTTCCGCACAGTTCAGACTCAGTAGACATGAAAAAGCAAGTCCAGTCTTCTGCCTGAAGACGATTGAGAGAGTAAGCCGAAAGTACTCCCAATAAAATGGAACAAAAACACTTACGGAGCCTACATAAGACAATTCGGAAGAATTACGCGATGGATCATCCGGAAGATCGAGAAGATAAAAAAAGACAAATTAAAAAAAACATGTCGTGCTATACAACAAATGTTTTATAGCACGGCATGTTTTAATTTTTTTTTTAAATGCATATGTACACACAATATATATATATATATATATATATATATATATATATATATATATATATATATATATATATATATATGCATTTAAAAAGGATGCGCAGAAATGTCTCAAAGGCCCTTTCGACACTCATTTCGTCAGGAGAAAATCGATAGTTTTTTAATCAATAATATCGTCGAAAGAAAGAGCAAACGGGGAATTGAATGGTCCAAGATTAACAATGGAACGATTAAAAGAAGTGAATTTAATGATTTCGTTAAAACAAACGATTAAAAAGCACTACGTTAGGGGGAAGAAGAGAAAGAAGAAGGGAGGGCTTCAAAGTTCCCCAAAGAAATTTAGCGATCTGACAAATTCCTTCTGCCGGCACAAGGAAGGTTTGCGAATAGCGATAGAGCCATATTCCAATATTTTCAAATGGTTTGGGGAACTTTTAACCACCTCCCTTCTTATTTCTTCTTTTCCCTCGTTGGAACTGCACTACTACTACACTACCCTCTTTCATATATATATATATATATATATATATATATATATATATATATATATATATATGGGAAAATGAAAAAGGAAAACCAAAAAATGGATGTTTTTTATGTGTACATCAACGTTTCGTCTTTATTTATAAGACTTCATCAGGATGATAAAATAGAGAAAAAATGTCATGCAAGCACAGATACATGTAGGGTAGACATATTGGGAAAAAATAGAATGAAATAGTGGCCAACTGCTGGGTGGACGTCCGTACTTGTTGGAGAAATAGAGATGAATGTAGAAAAGAATGAGTGGGAAAAAATGGAAGGATGGGGTGAGCCAGGACTACTGTGGCTAGTTGTAAGAGAAAGAGGTGGGGGATGAGCAGGGGTAAAGTGGATGGCAGAGAGGGAGGTGAGGAAGAGGGGGGAGGGGGGTGTTTGACCAGATGGCTGCGGTTCAAGATTGAAGGGGAAAAAGTAAGTTGGAATGTTTGTGTATGGGGGGTGTATGCAGGGAAAGGAGGATGGGTAGAGAGGAAGGGGGGCTGTGATTTTGGTGGATGGGCGAAAGTTATGGTCTTAGAGAGCGTTTTGAGAAAATGAGGGAATTTAAGAAGGGGTATGAGAGAAAATAGTTGAGTGGGGGAGAGGGAGGATTTGTTGTGATAGGGTGTGAAATATTTGAAATATTTGGAAAATGATAGCAATGAGTGAGGGATTGGGGGGTGGAGGAGGGCGGTGATTGAAAGGGTTGGTATGGAATATTTGAGATATTTGGAACATGAGAAAGTTTATTTGGACTGCAGTATTAAAAGTGTGAGGAAAAAGTAAGGAGAAAATGAAGATTCAAGGAGAAAAAGAGAGGGAAAAGTAAATGGGAGAGTGTTATATAAAGAAACGTGTTATATAAAGAAACGATTAAATGAACACAAAAGGGACATAAAAACAACAACCCTCTTAGTGCACTTTTCTCCCATGCACTAGAACATGGTAATGCGTTCAAATTTGAACAAGCCAAAATCACTAAATATATCAACAACAAATCTCGGCGAAGATTATTAGAAACTGCCCTCATCACCGCCTCCACCACCATCAAGCAACGTAATGGTTTCTTTAACCTATCACCCTTAATAAGCAAGATCATCCTCACAGAACAAAGACTCTTGCCTGATCATTGTTAAACTTTTTTCAACCTCTATAACACTCTCCCATTTACTTTTCCCTCTTAAGAAGAACAAGAACAAGAACAACAAGAAGAAGAACAACAAGAAGAAGAAGAAGAAGAAGAAGAAGAAGAAGAAGCAAAGAGGTGTGTGGAAGCAAGAGAGAGAGAAAGAGAGAGAGAAAGAAATAAAAAGAAGCGTTGAAAAGATCGACTAACGAAACACCAAATAGAACAAACAACAAACAAATAACAAAAAAACAAACAAATAACAAAAAATAAACAAATAACAAAAAACAAATAACAATACACAAACAAAATGAATAAACACTACACTGGTGAAGGAAAACTATATCATATAGTTTGATGTCGCTCTGCCCGAGAAGTGATTGAAAACTAAAACCCTATACAAAGATCAAATACATTTCTCGAGTCATTAATTCAATGGTGATATTTATTTTTGTATTTGGGCCTTCACAATAATTTCGTGGGTTACTGAAAACAACATTTAATTTTATTTTTAAATTAAAACTTAATGGAATTAAAAAATAAAATAAGAATTGTAATATGCGTTTAAGGATGTGATTACAAGTACACAGGCGTCCTCATTCATTCCAGGGAAAGGCCGGGTATGTTCGGTAGTACGGAAACAAAGGACAAACAGGCGTGTATAAATTAATTTTATATAATATTTATATATATATATATACATATATATATATATATATAGTGTGTGTGTTACTTACCTTTGAGTCGGCTCCTTACTAGTCAACTTGAACAGCTATTACATAAAATCCACGGAGTAGGTAATATTCTAGGCACTAACATACGTTATTTATACGTTTTTATATATATATATATATATATATATATATATATATATATATATATATATATATATGGAGAGATCGAGAGAAAAACGGGGAGACGGCGATCGGATAGAGAGAGCGAGCGATGGAAAGAAGAAGAGATGCTGGTCTGTACGTATCAATATTATTCGTGCCGTCAGTGGCAGTCGGTATAGAAATGGCAGAAAGGGAAACAAGCTCGCGGATAGAAGATATATATATATATAGATAAATAGAGAGAGAGAGAGAGAAAGAGAGGGAGACGAGGAAGGGAGGGAGAGGGAAGGAGAGAGAGACAGATAGGGAGAGAAAGATGTGGAAAGGAAGCGGAAAACAGAAACCAGTGATGAAGAGACAAGAGTGGTATGTGTGTATGAAAAAATAAGAGAGATGGAGAGACAGAGAAAGAAAGAGAGAGATAAAGAGAGAGATATATAGAAAGAAAGAGAGTGAGAAAGAGAGAGAGATAAAAAGAGAGAAAGAGAGAGAGATAGACCACTAAAAAAGAGACAAGAGAGGGTATGGAAGTGATGTATCGATAGGAATAGACAGAAGCGCAATTTTATGTGTGTTAGGGGTAGAGAGAAAACGGCAGAGGGGAGGCAATAGACTGTTATTTAAATGATGTGTGAACGGCGTCGTCATGCCGAAAACCAACCACGTGAACAATTACCAAACAATAACGCATGCCCGAAATGTGACAGAATATGTGGATCGTGCATTGGACTGTTTTCTCACATGAGAACCCACAATTGAAGCCCTGGACACCCGTATACTCGATTCAAGTAACGGCCATGATGATGATGATGTATCGATAGGAATAAACACGCGTTCGATATGTCTGTATGAGAGAGAGAGAGGGAGAGAGAGCGATCGGGTGAGGGAAGAAATAAAAAGATATTGTAATTAACAATATATATATATCGATTTTTTTATATGTATATAAAGATTAATTAATATATATATATATATACATATATATATATATATATATATATATATATATATATATATATATATGTATGTATGTATATATATATGCAGTTGTCTGTTGATGACAGATATATATATATATAAAGACAGAAAGGGAGATAAAGTAAGATAGGGCGAAAATGACGCGATGAATATTTCTATTGGAAATGTATGTATATATGTAGATATGCGAATTCGAAAGAGGTAGGATGTAAGAAAGAAATCAGTAGGTGTCGACATAAAGTAGCGTGTTGCCGGCGATCAATTGATAGATGATGAGTGCAGCAGAGAAAGAGATAGATATGTCGCCACAGACACATAGAGTAATACACGTTATCAGGACATATATATATATGTTACTACTTAATGTATCCACATACAATGTTATAACTTGATATACTTTTTTTATGTGTCAATTTTCAGTATTTTCTTTTAACACAATTTTCTGTAGGACGATTTTAATGAAACTTTTACGTCTTTAAACTCTCCGTCCATTTTCAAATATAGCATTTCAAATATAACAATTTAAATATAGTCTTTTAAGTCTCTTTTGACAATGTACGAAGAAATTTACCTTACATGTTCGTCGCTGTTGGTCACGGACTCTGCCGGCACACTCACCTCGTCATTGGCTCGTGATCGTCGTAGAGTATCTGTTTTAGGGGCAGATACGATTTCAAGCACGAAGACAAGGACATTCGGAGGCGATTTTTCAGAGAGAGATTTCATCATTTTATTTAACACATCATTCGTCGGTTCTTCATTCAGATCTTATCCTCATCCATACTGTGGGACGCTGGACGCAATCTGTTATTTTCTATTTAATTTCTTAGCCCAAAGCTGGCGAGGTCACCCGACTGTACATTGCAGAGCTCAGTATATCGACGTCTGTTCATGACCGCTTCCATGGTTAACTCCTTACCCAACTTTCACACAAAGTTACATGGCTGAGTTTCTCGAGCTTCTCGCTTCAAGAATCGGGAACTGACTAAAAACTATTTTCTCACAAACAGGATATGTCACGTTAGAGCCCTCCCCGGCCCCTCGAACAACTCTCACAACAGAATAAAATCGCCTTTGTCTCCGACCTTTTGATCTGAGCATTTCCTATCGGTCAAAACATACCTCAAATTTGTTTTTACTTATAAAATGAGTCACCGGGAATCATGGTTTGTTTGTCCCAACATCACAATGCACTAAAATTGTTCTTAATCGTAATTCTTTCACACAATTCATAATTCATACTAGCCAATCTACCCGTTTAAAATACAGGGCCTGTCATAATCCAACACTAGCAGTCTCTGCACGTATTATTATTATTATTATTATTATTATTATTGTTGTTATTATTATTATTATTATTATTATTTTTATTATTTTTATTATTTTTTCATCATGATTAGTATTATCATCATAATCATTATTATTATCATTGCCATAGTATTATTATTATCAATATTATTAACATCTATATCATTATTATTATTAAAATTATCATCATCATCATCATCATCATCATCATCATCATCATCATCATCATCATCATCATCATCATAATTATTATTATTTGTACTCACCAGGAGTTCTCACACAGATCATTGTAAGTGATTGCTCACCGACAACAACCAGTGGTATTTCCTTGAGTCTGAGTGAAAACAAGCCTCCTCAGATTTCAAGTATTCTTCACCTTTTTCCGATAACGATGCGGTATCGTAACAGTCTATTGCCATTGATTTCTCGCTGGTAAGGACAATTGGTCTTCTCTGTGATTTGGGTGGCAATAAGCCTCCCCAAGGTCTAAGCATTCTCTGCACTTTTCCAGTGGAGGTCTGGTTTGTGCTGTCCCTCCTCGGTTTTCTCATACTCCTCGACCCTCTAAAAATATTTTGTCTGGTGTCAGCCTAGGCCGGCACCGGTAAAAAATAAAAATCCATAAATAATTATTTTAAATTAATTTTTAAAAAAAATAAATTAATTTAAAAAAATGTATTTTAAAATTGTTTTTCCTTTCTTTTTCTTTTCAATTCCTTAATTTTTTTCTTTTTCTCTTTCCTTATTTACATTTTTTTTAAAAATTGTTTTTTATTAAAAAAAATGTTGGGGGTTAGTGGGTTGGGGAGAGAGGGAGGGTTTTATAGTGTTTCTTGTAATTTCTGTTTCTTCCTGTAGTGATAGCTGAGGCCGGTGTAATTTATTGGTGGGGGGGAATTATGAAGTGCTGTTTCGTGCCGCTTCTGTTCCTTAGTTCTTGTTGTGGTGTTCTTCGTGTGGTTTTGTTTTCTCCCTGTTGTAAATTCCTTGTGACTGGTTAGCCTTTGTAGCTTATGCGTGTTAGTTTCCGCATTCGAGGATTTTCCTTTAGATTGCAGCTGTTTTGATCATTGCCGTCCTTTGTATGGTTTCGATGTCCCTTTGATTCCAATTTCTCTCAGTCTTTTCGCCAGTTTTTTTTGGATTGTTCCTAGTGCTCCTTCGATTATTGGGATTATACTAACTTTTCATGCTCCATATACCTTTCAGTTCTCTGGCTAGTTCTGTGTATTTACTTCGTTTTTCCGTGTCTTTGATCTTCACTCTGTGGACTGCTGGAACGGGTAAGTCTACGATTTTACCAGATTTTTCCTTTTTGTCTATTATAGTAACATCAGGTCCCATTGCTTGTATGAGTTTATCTGTTTGTATATCTATATCCCAGAGGAGTTTGTGTTTTTCGTTTTCCAGTACTGTTTCTGGTTTATATTTGTACCATTTCTCTGCATATTTGAAATTCAATTGTTTGCACAGTTCCCTGTGTATTACTTTCCCAACACAGTCATGTGTGTTCTTGTATTCTTTTTGGGCAAGTTTGCTACATTCACTTATTATATGATTTATTGTTTCGTCTCTTTGTCAACACAGTCTGCATCTATTGTTTTCCTGGGTTTTATCTATTCTAGCTTTAATGTAGTTTGTCCTGTGCAGCCATCAGTAAAGATTCCGTTTCTCTGTTCAAGTTTCCATTTCTTAGTCATGTCCAGGTTTTAGCGTTGGTTTCTTCTCTTGTGAGTCTTATGAAGCGTCCATGTAGTTGTTTTTCTTCCCATTTTTATTTTCTTGTCTGTTTGTGCCCAGTTTCGATGCTTCCTGCGTTGTTCGTTTGTACGGTATTACTTGCTGCGGTGATCAGCCTTTCTGTGTTCTGGTTTATGTATTTCTCCAGCTCATTTTTAGTATCGTCCACACAGTCTTCTATACTTACCAGTCCTCTTCCCCCTTCGTTTCTCTTCACTTAGAGTCTGTCTGTATCGTTTTTTGGATGTAGTGCATTGTCCATAGTCATGAATTTTCTAGTCGTTTGGTCAAGGTGCCTGAGTTCTTCTTTAGTCCAGCTTATGAATGGTCCAGAATATCTTGTTAGTGATACTGCCCAAGTATTTGTTCCTTTGATTAGGTTTCTGCTATATAATTTTGTTTCTAAGTGCGTTATTGTTCTTCTCAGTTATTCTTTTCCAATTTTCTCTTTCATTTCTGTTGATTTGATTGTGTCTGCTTCCAAAACTCACAAATATTTATAGCTGTCTTGTTCATATAGCTCCCTCATCTTCTCTTGGTTGGGTAGTTCAATGTCCCCATCGTCTCTAGCTTTCCTTTTTTAATCTCTTGCAATGCACACTTTTCCATCCCGAATTCCATTTGAATGTCCTGACTGAATATTCTGGTCGTATTCATCAGTTTTTTCAGTTCCTTTTTGTTTTTTGCAAATAGCTTCAGTATGTCCGTGTACATGAGATTGTTTATTCGTTGTTCTGTGCCTGTGAACTTGTATCCAGCATCACATTTCCTGGGTATGTAGTTGGCTGGCATCATGGCTATGATAAACAATAGTGGTGATAGGGAGTCTCATTGGAAAAGGTCTCTCTGTATTTTTATCTACGTCAAGTATTGTCCTCCAGCTGTCAGTTCTAATCTCCATGTTTCCATTGCTTTCTTGATGAGATAAATAATCCTGTCGGGTATCTTGTACATTTGTAAACATTCAATTATCCATGCTTGAAGGATTCTGTCATACGCTTTCTTGTAGTCAATCCATCCTATAGATATGTTCTTTTTCTTGCTTTTAACTTCTGTCACGATCGGTTGATCTGTGTATAACAGATCATGCGTCCCTCTTTTCCATTTCTGGCTCCCTCTTTGTTCATCGGGAAGTAGTCCACGACTGTTCATAGAATGGTAAATTTGCTCTCTCATTTGTGCCATTAGGATTTTCCACATTGTCGGTAAACACGTTATTGGTCTGTAATTGCTTGGGGGCGTTCCCTTCTTGGCGTCTTTTTGTATGAGCGTTGTCTTTCCTTTGGTCATCCACTCTGGTACGTCTGTTTTATGGATACATCCTCTAAGTTTCTGTGCTAGCCTTTCATGTAGGGTCGTGAATCTTTTGCACCAGTACGTATGTATTCAATCGTCACCTGGTGCTTTCCAGTTTGCCATTTTTTTTAGTGTTGTCTTAATAGTTTCTTCATTAATGTCTGTTTCCGTTCCTTCTTCAATTTCTAGGACTTTATCTGTCATGTCTTTCAGCCATTTAGCATTTTTGTGGTGATCTTCAGCATTTTCCCATATCTTGCTCCAGAAATGTTTTGTTTGTGTCGGGTCCGGTTGTTCTGTTGTTGTTCTTTCTCCGTTTACGTTTTAGTAAAACTGGCTTTCATTGTTTTCAAAGGTCCTGTTCTGTTTGTACTATTCCGAGTTGTATCTGTATCGTCTCAATCTTCCTTCTTTTGCTGCTATCTTTTGTTTTAGTTCGTCGTGTTTCTTATTTAGTCTTTACTTGCGATTCAGATTTCTGCTCTTCTATCGTTTACTGTTCTCTTTCATCCTATTTACGGGTTTAGCTTCCTTTTGAAGTTTTGTGATCTGGGGTTCCAGTCTGATCTCCCATCTAGATTTCGTCTGTCCATTCTTTTGGTCAGTCTTCTTTTCCCTTTTTAGTTTCATACTTATTGATTTTGCCCCCGCATATATCAAGTTGTTTAGGTATGTGATAGTGTCTGTTGGAATGTACGTGAGTACTCTGTTTACTTTCTCTGTGTTACCTTTTAACTTCTTCCAGTCTGCGTTCCTTAGGGATAGAAGTTTTGTTTTGTTCTCGGACATTAATCATTTGATGTTTTCTACTTCTCTTGCTTCTTCCTCAGATAGTTCTATAGTTTCGTCGTCTTCGCCTTCTACAGTTTCTGTGTTTATGTTATTCCCGTCTGCTTCCTGGAAGTTTTCGTCAAGTGGTGTGTCTTGATCTGTCACGCCATTTATCTTTTGTTTAATTTCCGTTAATTCTATCTCTGAGAACCACCCTCTCTTGAGTATCTGTCTTGCTTGATCTGCTATCCTTTGTGCCGTTGTATGGTAGTCAGTAGAAATGTCCCATAGATCTTTCATTCGTTTCCGATATCCTCTTTCTGTAGGGTAGCGGATTTTTTAGTAGCATTCCATTACCAGTCTGTTCTCTTTTGTGATCCATTTCTTTCTATAGTTTTTGGTCTGTTATTTTCATTCTTGCTTTCTTGTGTTTGGTCAGTGTCCTTATCATATTTGGAATTTGATGGGTTACCTACCTGTTTGTTATCCGTGGTCTTGTTCCTGAAATTAAAGGAGCCAACATTCACATGATGCGGACCGGATCTCCCATGTTGGCCATCAAGGAAGCACCTGCCCATCATGACACTCAGATCTTTCTTCTGAGTCCCACGGCGTGTATTTGTATTATAGACATTTATCATGGTTTGGTGTTCGTGACAACACCAGACCCAGGCTTAGTTTTTTTGTGATCCTGTCACAAGGATAGTGTTTCTCTCATTTTCATTAGGTTCGAAGTGCACTATCACACATACATAAAGAAACATTTACGAAAAATGAAATAAATAAATAAATAAAATAAATAAATAAATAAATAAATACATTTTTTTAAAATAAAAAGTAAAAAATAAAATATAAGTGAATGAATAAATAAATAAAAAGACGTCTTCAATTGATAGACTCGAGACTTATTATGTTTATAGGCTGCTAAAAAATAACAGTAAATGTTTTTCTCTAACGTGACTAGCTAGTATTTGGGGGGGGGGTCAATTACGTTCAATTCAAACAAAAATAAAAAATATATTATCTCCCGACCCCCGAATTGAAATCTCTGAAGCTTCTTATTAGTTAACATTAAAATTCACAATAAATATAAAATTTGTATATCTACCAAAAAGACGTCTTCAATTGATAGGCTCGAGACTTTAAATGTTTATAGGCTGCTGAAAAATAACGGTAAATGTTTTTCTCTAACGTGACTATCAAGTATTGGGGAGGGGTCAATTACGTTCAACTCAAACAAAAAGCAAAAATATTATCTCCCGATCAGAAATCTCTGAGGCTTCTTATTAGTAAACATTACAATTCACAAACTATTAATAATGGAGTTGATGTGTCTGTCTGTCTCTCTGTCTGTCTGAAGCCGAATCTCCAGTATGACCATTTACTAAGTCCGCCAGCGTTCATAATATTTGTATACCTTTAGAATTAGGAAACTATTAATCTTACTTAAAGTAATACTTTTTTCAAATTCCTTATATACTGTTATTAAAAGTCGTTCAGACACTAGACGGGTTTTGGCATTTACATAAGTCATTTCTTTTAACCTTCAATTGAATTCATATTTACAAATATATCTTATAACTGCAAGTATCAAGTTTACATATATATTTACAATATTTTCCGATAAAGTGATATTAATGAAAATTATTCATACAATTAATTAAAACCATTTTCTTCATAACCGGCGTGTTTTCAAAACCATACTTTCAATGGCGAATACTGTTAAAATAACAAAGTCATCCTTTCGTATTTATTTTCATATTATAATTCTTCATTTTAATTACATTGTCAAGATGAGGTAATTTGCTGTAAATTGAAGTTTAGCAAGGCATATCCCAGCCATTGCTAAATGGGTGTCCATTTTGGAAAACAAAATTGCTGACTAATCCTTCCGGTTCTTTCTGGAAGTGACGTCATCGTGAGAGGATTGTTTCACATTATCATTATTTACATTCATTACGTAAATAAGACAAAGGTGTTTTATTGTAAATTGAAGTTAAACAACAAATATATCGTCTATTACTAAATGGGTAACCATTTTATATAATAAAAAAACTGGTTCTTTGATATGACGTAGGCGCCTTCAATAGCATATTTAAACATGATTTTTTTTATATGACCGAGCCGCCTCCAAATTTTTTTTAATTTTTTAACTATGAATGGTAAAATCATTTTTTTTAGGGAGGAGATAATTTCGTTTTTTTTTTCTTACTTTTTCTAACTGAAAATATTAGTATTCATGGGGAAGGGTAAAAAAAATGTTCTTTGGTGGGGAACGTAAAAATAGTTTTTTTTCACTGAAAATAGTAGTATTCATGGGGGAGGGTAAAAAAATGGGGAGGGGGTTAAGTTTTTTTTTTTGTAACTGAAAATATCACTATTCATGGGCAAGGGTAAACAATTTTTTTTTTGTGGGGGTAACATTTTTTTTTCTTTTCTTAACTGAAAATATTAGTATTCATGGGGAGGGTAACAACACATCATGGGGGGGTAAAAAATATTATTTTTTGTTTTTTTTTCTTTTTATAACTAAAAATATTCTTGGTTAGAAACAAAGAAAATCAATGTTTACCTACCCAAGAAATATGACTAGGGCTCCCTCGGTTTATGGGTGAGCGTTCATATCTGACGCGGCAGCCTAGCAAAAATATGCGACCGGAGGATGCATATATTTGCTAGTAAATAAAAAATTTGTATATATGATACGCTCATGACTTTAAATGTTTATCGGCTGCTGAAAAATATCAGTAAATGTTTTCTCTAACGTGACTAGCCATTTTTATTTACTTATAATTTTACATTATACTCAAATTGATTAATTTTACACTAACCTATTTAGTTTACTTATATTACTATTCACATTATACTCAAATTGATATATTAAACATCAACTCATTAAGTGTCTTATATTTCTATTTACATTACACTGAAATTAATAAAGTAAACATCAACTTATTCAGTTTTATATATTTCATTTCGCATTAGACTACAAATTGATGAATTAAACATCAACTTATTATGTTTATTCATATTTATATTAAAATTATACTCAAATTTAAAAATTAAACATCAACTTATTTAGTTTACTTATATTTCATGTATGATTACACTCAGATATATACATTAAATATCAACGTATAAGGTTTTCTCATATTTCCATTCATATTATACTGAAATTGATGAATTAAAAATCAACTTATTAAGTTTTCGTATATTTCATTGACCCTTACACTCAAATTGATAAATTAAACATCAACTTATTATGTTTTCTCATATTTCTATTACATATTATACTCAAATTGATAAATAAAACATTAATTTATTTTGTTTACTTATATTTCATTTATCATTACACTCAAATTGATGAATTAAACATCAACTTATAAGGTGCTCTTATATTTCAATTCACATTATACTACAATTGATACATAAAACATCCACTTATAATGTTTACTTATATGTCTATTCACAATATACTCCAATTGATAAATCAAATACAAACTTATTAAGTTTTCTTATATTTCATTTCACATTATACTCAAATGGATAAATTAAGCATCAACATTTACATTCTATGCAATTTATAATAAAATTGATTAATTAAATATACCCGTATTAAGCTTCCTTATATTTCTATGAACATTATTCACAAATTGATTAATTAAACATTAACTTATCAAGTTTTCTTATATTTCTATTCACATTATACTCAAATTAATAAATAAAACATCAACATATAAGGTTTTCTTTTATTTCTATTAGCATTATACTCAAATTGATTAATTAAACATCAACCTATTTCTTTTTCTTATATTTCTATTAATATTATACTCTAATTGATAAATTAAAGTTCAACTTATTAAGTTTCCTTATATTTATATTCACATTACACTCAAATTGATAAATTAAACATCAACCTCTTAAGTGTTTCTAGATTTCATTTTACTCAAATTGATAACTTAATCATTAAATTATTAAGTTTACTAATATTACATTTCACATTGTACTACAATTGAGGAATTACACATCTGCTTATTAAGTTTTCTCATATTTCAATTCGCATTATACTCAAATTAATGAATTAAGCATCAACTTAAAAAGTTTTCTTATATTTTTATTCACATTATACTCAAATTTATAAATTAAAAATGAACTTATAAAGTTTTCTTATATTTTTATTCACATTATACTCAAATTGATAAATAAAACATCAACTTATTAAGTTTTCTTATATTTTTATTCACATTATACTCAAATTTATAAATTAAAAATGAACTTATAAAGTTTTCTTATATTTTTATTCACATTATACTCAAATTGATAAATTAAACATCAACTTATTAAGTTTTCTTATATTTTTATTCACATTATACTCAAATTGATAAATTAAAAATGAACTTATAAAGTTTTCTTATATTTTTATTCACATTATACTCAAATTGATAAATGAAACATCAACTTATTAAGTTTTCTTATATTTTTATTCACATTATACTCAAATTTATAAATTAAAAATGAACTTATAAAGTTTTCTTATATTTTTATTCACATTATACTCAAATTGATAAATTAAACATCAACTTATTAAGTTTTCTTATATTTTTATTCACATTATACTCAAATTGATAAATTAAAAATGAACTTATAAAGTTTTCTTATATTTTTATTCACATTATACTCAAATTGATAAATGAAACATCAACTTAAAAGGTTTTCTTTTATTTTTATTCACATTATACTACCAATTGATAAATTAAACATCAACTTAAAAGGTTTTCTTTTATTTTTATTCACATTATACTCAAATTGATAAATTAAACATCAACTTATTAAGTTTTCTTATATTTTTATTCACATTATCCTCAAATTGATAAATTAAAAATGAACTTATAAAGTTTTCTTATATTTTTATTTACATTATACTCAAATTGATAAATGAAACATCAACTTAAAAGGTTTTCTTTTATTTTTATTCACATTATACTCAAATTGATAAATTAAACATCAACTAGTTAATTTATCTGATATTTTTATGAACATCATAACTAAATTGATAAATTAAACATCAACTTAAAAGGTGTTCTCATATTTTTATTCACATTATACTCAAATTGATAAATTCAACATCTACTTAAAAGGTTTTCTGGTATTTTAATTCACATTATATTCAAATTGATAAATTAAACATCAACTTAAAAGGTTTACTTATATTTTTATTCACATTATACCCAAATTGATAGATTAAACATGAACTTAACAGGTTTTCTTATATTTTTATTCACATTATACTCAAATTGATAAATGAAACATCAACTTAAAAGGTTTTCTTTTATTTTTATTCACATTATACTCAAATTGATAAATTAAACATCAACTTATTAAGTTTTCTTATATTTCATTTATCATTACACTCAAATTAGTAAATTAAACATAAACTTAAAAGGTTTTCTTGTATTTTTATTCACATTATACTCAAATTGATAAATTAAACATCAACTAGTTAATTTATCTGATATTTCTATGAACATCATAATTAAATTGATTAATTAAACATCAACTTATTCAGTTTACTTATATTTCATGTATAATTACACTAAAATTGATAAATTAAACATCAACTTAAAAGGTGTTCTTATATTTTTATTCACATTATACTACACTTGATGAATTCAACATCAACTTAAAAGGTTTTCTTATATTTTTATTCACATTATACTCAAATTGATGAATTCAACATCAACTTAAAAGGTGTTCTTATATTTTTATTCACATTACACTAAAATTGATGGATTCAACATCAACTTAAAAGGTTTTCTTATATTTTTATTCCCATTATACTCAAATTAATAAATTAAACATGAACTTATTAAGTTTTCTTATATTTCATTTATCATTACACTCAAATTAGTAAATTAAACATCAACTTAAAAGGTTTTCTTGTATTTTTAGTCACATTATACTCAAATTGATAAATTAAACATCAACTAGTTAATTTATCTGATATTTCTATTAACATCATCACTAAATTGATTAATTAAACATCAACTTATTCAGTTTACTTATATTTCATGTATCATTACACTAAAATGTATAAATTAAACATAAACTTAAAAGGTGTTCTCATATTTTTATTCACATTATACTCAAATTAATAAATTCAACATCAACTTAAAAGGTTTTCTGGTATTTTAATTAACATTATACTCAAATTGATAAATTAAACATCAACTTAAAAGGTTTACTTATATTTTTATTCACATTACACTAAAATTGATAGATTAAACATGAACTTAAAAGGTTTTCTTATATTTTTATTCACATTATACTCAAATTGATAAAGTAAACATAAACTTAAAAGGTTTACTTATATTTTTATTCACATTATACTCAAATTGATAAATTAAGCATGAACTTATTAAGTTTTCTTATATTTCATTTATCATTACACTCAAATTTATAAATTAAACATACACTTAAAAGGTTTTCTGGTATTTCTATTCACATTATACTCAAATTGACGAATTAAACATCAACTTAAAAGGTTTACTTATATTTTTTATTCACATTATACCCAAATTGATAAATTAAACATCAACTTAAAAGGTTTTATTTCATTTTTATTCACATTATACTCAAATAGATAAATTAAACAGTAACTTATTAAGTTTTATTATATTTCATTCATCATTACACTAAAATTGATAAATTAAACATCAACTTAAAAGGTTTACTTATATTTTAATTCACATTATACTCAAATTGATGAATTAAACATCAACTTAAAAGGTTTTCTTATATTTTTATTATCATTACACTCAAATTGATAAATTAAACATCAACTTAAAAGGTTTTCTTGTATTTCTATTCACATTATACTTAAATTGATAAATTAAACATCAACTAGTTAATTTATCTGATATTTCTATTAACATCATAACTAAATTGATTAATTAAACATCAACTTATTTAGTTTACTTATATTTCATGTATCATTACACTAAAATTGATAAATGAAACATCAACTTAAAAGGTGTTCTTTTATTTTTATTCACATTATACTCACATTGATAAATTAAACATCAACTCAAAACGTTTTCTTATATTTAGATTCACATTATACTCAAATTGATAAATTAAACATGAACTTAAAAGGTTTTCTTATATTTTTATTCACATTATACTCAAATTGATAAATTAAACATGAACTTATTAACTTTTCTCATATTTCATTTATCATTACACTGAAATTGATAAATTAAACATCAACTCAAAACGTTTTATTATATTTTTATTCACATTATACTTAAATTGATCAATTACACATCAACTTAAAAGGTTTCCTTATATTTTTATTCACATTATACTTAAATTGATCAATTAAACGTGAACTTATTAAGTTTTCTTATATTTCATTTATCATTACACTCAAATTTATAAATTAAACATCAACTTAAAAGGTTTTCTTTTTATTTTTATTCACATTATAATCAAATTGATAAATTAAACATAAACTTATTAAGTTTTCTTATATTTCATTTATCATTACACTCAAATTAGTAAATTAAACATCAACTTAAAAGGTTTTCTTGTATTTTTATTCACATTATACTCAAATTGATAAATTAAACATCAACTTAAAAGGTTTACTTATATTTTTTATTCACATTATACACAAATTGATAGATTAAACATCAACTTAAAAGGTTTTATTTCATTTTTATTCACATTATACTCAAATAGATAAATTAAACAGTAACTTATTAAGTTTTCTTATATTTCATTCATCATTACACTCAAATTGATAAATTAAACATACACTTAAAAGGTTTTCTGGTATTTCTATTCACATTATACTCAAATTGACGAATTAAACATCACCTTAAAAGGTTTACTTATATTTTTTATTCACATTATACCCAAATTGATAGATTAAACATGAACTTAAAAGGTTTTTTTATATTTATATTCACATTATACTCAAATAGATAAATTAAACAGTAACTTATTAAGTTTTCTTATATTTCATTCATCATTACACTAAAATTGATAAATTAAACATCAACTTAAAAGGTTTACTTATATTTTAATTCACATTATACTCAAATTGATGAATTAAACATCAACTTAAAAGGTTTTCTTATATTTTTATTATCATTACACTCAAATTGATAAATTAAACATCAACTTAAAAGGTTTACTTATATTTTAATTCACATTATACTCAAATTGATAAATTAAACATCAACTAGTTAATTTATCTGATATTACTATTAACATCATAACTAAATTGATTAATTAAACATCAACTTATTTAGTTTACTTATATTTCATGTATCATTACACTAAAATTGATAAATGAAACATCAACTTAAAAGGTGTTCTTTTATTTTTATTCACATTATACTCACATTGATAAATTAAACATCAACCTAAAACGTTTTCTTATATTTTGATTCACATTATACTCAAATTGATAAATTAAACATGAACTTAAAAGGTTTTCTTATATTTTTATTCACATTATACTCAAATTGATAAATTAAACATGAACTTATTAACTTTTCTCATATTTCATTTATCATTACACTGAAATTGATAAATTAAACATCAACTTAAACGGTTTTCTTATATTTTTATTCACATTATACTCAAATTGATCAATTAAACATCAACTTAAAAGGTTTTCTTATATTTTTATTCACATTATACTCAAATTTATAAATTAAACATCAACTTAAACAGTTTTCTTATATTTTTATTCACATTATACTCAAATTGATCAATTAAACATCAACTTAAAAGGTTTTCTTATATTTTTATTCACATTATACTCAAATTGATAAATTAAACGTGAACTTATTTAGTTTTCTTATATTTCATTTATCATTACACTCAAATTTATAAATTAAACATCAACTTAAACGGTTTTCTAATATTTTTATTCATGGCTGATTCGTTAACGAAGTTAATAGCATTCTGGTGAGTTTAACGTCGTAATGATAAGCTGTAGATTTAAAGAAATATTCAACTAATAGTTAATAATAATCGTTTAATGTGTAATTATCAAAGTTACGTCGGCGCGAGAAATACCCACACGTGAGGTTGTCTTATCATTGTACTTCTATAGATAACTATAACGATAACATGCGTATCTGTGTTTAAGTGTTTCTTCATCAGCCTGACCACTATACTACATAATACAATGAAGATGAATCGGTTTGGAAATCGTGGCAGGAGATGAATAGTTGGAAGATTTTATTATTTAATACAAAAGTTTCATAATCTGAAAATTAGTTTGATCCTTGTATAAAGCCGTGCATTAATGAACAATGTGATGTGTGCATCACGGTAAGTTATCGTAAAATGCAATTTACTTAATGTATATTTGTCATTATATGCCTTATTTTATTATTTGTCGGGAATGCTTTTGAATATTCCATACTGTGATAAACTTTATACATTCATAGCTTTAAAATACCAACATTTAAATCATATGCTGAAGATTAGCCACTAGACAACAACGGAATACAATTGCAGCTACATTACTCTATTTAAGGCGCCCCCCGTGTTATTTACAGATTTCAGTCTGCTATCCCCATTGTTCTTACTGTATCACAGATATTTCAGCTACTTTACGTTATGAGGTGTGTTTTGTTTGTCTTTCAACACCGAAACCAGATTATATTGCATAGGACATGATTCTTTAGGATATTATAACACAGTATATTATTATGTACAGCATATTTTTACTTCTTTAAACGATCGTTTCGAGAAAGTGATTTTATTATTGACGGGCTATTTATGTCACAGGAAAACCTGGTGACGGTTTCAATTCTGCTCTCCATCCACTTAATTAAACACCTCGTTTCTCTCTAAATGCGATTTACAGGAATCTCCGAGATTTGACAGTTGGATAATTCTAAGAGGAATCTCTTGATTAAGATTGTAAATTCATGTCAATCTTCATTTGGTAATAAATGCCCCGGAGATATTATCCCGCTGAGATTCCACTGATTGGAATTTGATAATACTTCACGTTAATTAGCAAGTGGTAATGAAGAGAAATGAACAACACCCGAGAACAAATGCGACTCCAAATATATAGACAATAGCCTAGAAGAAAACTCGGTGATGACCGTGAGTGAAACCAGCCACTACATAGTTATCGAACATCGTAAATCCTTCAAACAAAACAATGGTTTGAAGAGGCAGCACATGTGAACACGTGGACCATTGAAATGTCACGTGATGGTCTTTGAGATTCGCCTCTGAAACTCTGCCAATATAACATTTTTTATTAATATTTACGGCTCGAATCATACTGCAGCATCTGTTCCGAACTCAGCCGGAAGAAGTGAAATCCCTGCTTAATTATCAATAACAAATATGACATGTTAAATGTTCTTACAAGAAATCGAAGTAAATAGATTAACTGTCATTTATCTACGATACATGTATACTCACGAGGAACGTACCATATTATTATCATTTATTTGAGGCAATTAATAATTATTGATGTGTTTAAAATAATAGATTAAAACGGATTTCTGAAAATTAAACTGAATAAATACAGAAATAGATTTAATAATTGTTTACGCTTCATTTTTATAATATCGAGACTAGCCAAAATATCCTTCGTTCAGTCGTATATATCAGCTAGTTGTTCGGATCTCTTCTTGCTTTAACTGTTGAGTTCCAGTCAGGCTTCAGTGAATTGTTTAAGTGAGTTAATTGAAAGATTTTAATAAGTTCAGTCAGTAGGTAGACCAGGTATTTATTTTAGGCCAAGCTGTATTTTGTTACTCTTCAAAATAGAAAAAAAATTCTTTTAATCAAGGGTAAAAGATTTGTTGCGCATATAAACTTAACGTGAAATGACTCCTCTCTTGCCAGGTCATTCTGACATTTAAGGGCAGTTAACTATTTTTTACCACTAACACTAAGTCCGACCGGCAAAGTCGTAAAATCACACGTAATCGCTTTAAAAGTCGAACCAACCCACCCGCCCGAAAAGCAAGGCATCGAATTTATCTCCTATCGCTAAGGAAAATTGGCCAATCATTTATGTTAGCCAATTTTTATAAGCGATAGGAGATAAATTCGAAGACATTTTATTAAAACACGATCACTTAGATGTTTACAAATAAAGCAATGTAATGTTATGTATTCTCCCGGAATGAGGTTATTGTGAGAAAAGACTTTTTTTTTTGTAAGCAGCTAAAAGTATTTTATTGAAATACATTTTACTTGGTTGTTCTTTCTTTCAATTTCTAAATGTATTTTTCGTTTTACCACCCGGACTTAGGGTTATTAGTAGAAAGGGTGCGTGTTGTTTTATGATGAAATTTTTAAAAGAATGCAGTATGTACAAAGTACCGGAAACATGTTTTAAGATGAAATGAAAAAAATGTCGCCCAGAAAAATATATTACAGACAACGTGTGATTTATAATTGTAAAAAAATAAATATAAACAGTTTTTTTTAATTTTTCAATTTGCTGTGTTTTTGTCGAGTTTGAATTATTTTGGTGGGTTTTTGTCCGGTGGGTTGGTCGGTATTTGTCCGCACGCCGAGTAAACAGAAGAATCAATTTGTTTTCAATTTTAAAGAATTACATTCAAGACAGCTGCGATAATCCTCATTCAAGACAGCGGCATAACGAAAACGATCACTATATTAAAACATTTTAATACATGTATTTATTTAATAAAATATATGTTCTTAACTAAAATATGGTAATACAGTTTGTATTCAATAAAGTAAAGGTTTAGCCAAAACATTGTAATAAAATATAGTGTTTTTATGATTTAAAATGTGATTTTTTTAAATTTTAAATGTTCAGTGATTTTTTCAACATTGTTATTGCGTGTTATTGTCTGTGGATAGTCTGCCGCTGTCTGGATTATCGCCCATGTCTTGAATGTAACTATTTAAAATCAAAATTAAAAACCAATACATTTTGCTGTTTACCCAAGTGCACAAGTGCTTTTTTTTTGGGGGGGAGGGTGCATGAGGTGCATGGCTCTAATAATACCTAAATATTATAAATACATATGGGCATTTTACAATACCGGTATACACGCGTACTGATATTCGCTTCATTCCTATTTCAGTCACGTAAATTATTTCGAGTGAAATATGTCCAGCTTATTTTTATTTAACCCTCTTTAAGTAAATAAAGAAACATCAAAAACAGTTAGTTGTAGCAAGTGTCCTCGTACACGTGAAACGACAAAGTAAAAACAAGACCAGAAAATGTAGTCGCCATCTTTATACAAAATCACAACGAAATTACTTCAAACGCCAATACGTACTAAAAAAGCAAACTAACACATTTTGTCAAACTGAATAAACGAAAAAATGTGTTTTTGTTTCACCTATAAATATATTTTTATAAAATATTTTTAGCTGTTTACGAAAGCAATAATCTTTATTAGGTAGTTATTTTTCAAAAAAGTTTTCCCATTAATCTAAGAAACATAGTTGGATTCCTATTTCAGTCACGTAAATGATTTTGAGTAAATAAAACATTAAACACATTAGTAACATTAAGTTGTAGCAAGTTTAATCGTAAAACGCCAAAATTAAAACAAGTCGGAAAATATGTCGCCATCTTTATAAACAATCGAAACAAAATTACTTATGTCGAATGAAATATGTTCAACTTATGTTCAGTAAATAAAAACCCCATTAAAAACAGTCAGTTGTTGCAATTTTTATCGTACACGTGAAAGGCCCAAGTTTAAACAGAAAAACAACATTTTTATTATTTGTAAGTGTAAGAAACCAACAAGATGTTATTTATTTCTTCGTTTAAAAATAAATATTTATTTCATTCAATTTGATGAAATTTATTTGTTTTTTAAATATTGCTTTAAAGTAATGATGTATCAGTTTCCTACAAGGACCCATATGGTTTACATATCAATGACTCCTTAGCTGCCTGCTGATTGGTTCAGGCAAACTACTTCCTCCTTGGCTTGAACAATAAGTGGCCTTTTTCCAGACGAATCTCGAATGGCTAGCATAATTATATAAACACTTGACCGCCATCCCCCGTTCTCTTTTTTCTCCGGTTGCACCAGACGACACTCCTCTCTTTTACATCGGTGGCACGACACGTCTTTCTCTTTCCTAATTTGGCACTGCCAAACACACGTTCCCCCTATCTGAGGACCCAACATACATTTTTCCGGACCACTGGCCCTGGGTTCGACAAGACGCCAAAATGGCTACTGCCTCAACACGTGGACTTGATGTTACAGACACACACTACTTACATACGCAGATGGACGCGTCCTGACACCATAGAGGGTATACAAACATTCAATCTCATGAACAAGCCTTGTTTCCCCACTGGGAAAATATAATAACGGGGCATTTCTTTACTATTGCGTTCGTCCATACTTATGGGCATACTAACCTCTTCCCCTTTTGTTCTCGTACTAATGAAGCCGACCCAATGAAGTTGTTTTTAAATGTTAGAATGTGAGTTTGTAGCTTTTATTCACAATGCGATTCGATTCGATTTTAGCGTCGGGTCTAATCTTATGAATTCTTATGATTGAAGAAGTTGTTTACCTGTTGTGACCCTTTAAATTGAATGAAAGTAACATTTATTTTTTAACGACGAAATAAATAAAATGTTTTACTTTACACGCACAAATATATTTGAATGCTTACGAAAACAAAAATACTTTTCTCATTATGACGTCATTTTCGGGAGAATGCATAACATAATTGCATTGCTTTATTTCCAAACATCTAAGCGATCGTTTTCGAATAACACGTTCAATTAATCCACTACGCAAAATTGAAAAGAAAACTTTGTTTTCAGTGTGTTCACACGTAATCGCCTAAAATTAAGAATCTCATATTTTATTTGGTGAGGGGTTACTGGTATGTTTTCCTTTCATGTATTGTATCTAAGATTTTGATACACTCATTGTGAGATATACATCTATATTTTTCTTTTGCACTATGTATTTCCTATTTATCAACTTGTGCAATTTTCACTGGTGCCATTTTAACTAAATTCAGTGAAAATAGTTTAGCAGTCATGAGTTTTCAACTTTAAACTTATATGCAGAACTGGTTCCTCAGTTTGCATTTTAAAATAATTGTGTTTTTCTTTCCGCGAAAGCTGAGTAATACAATACATTGCATATGAATATTTTAATAATAATAACGATATAGAATACTAATTAAAATAACACTACTTATCAAGCGTGCGTCTCAGTTGTACTTTTAAAAGACATAATTAAGAGAGGAAAACATTAAAACAAGTTTTCCATGAGGATTTTTAGTAAATATTTAGAACGACAAATGTTTTTAATAAGATTACAACTCCCTTGTAATTAAATGGTCATTCTCATCTAAGCTATCAACTAATTCTAATTGTTAAAATTCTCTCTGTTGTGCATTGGAACTAAACTATATAACATTTAAAAGAGAACACAAAAACGCAAACAGCTCGCTACTTCTAATTGTTAACATTCTCTCTGTTGTGCATTGGAACTAAACTATATAACATTTAAAAGAGAACACAAAAACGCAAACAGCTCGCTACTTCTAATTGTTAACATTCTCTCTGTTGTGCATTGGAACTAAACTATATAACATTTAAAAGAGAACACAAAAACGCAAACAGCTCGCTACTTCTAATTGTTAACATTCTCTCTGTTGTGCATTGGAACTAAACTATATAACATTTAAAAGAGAACACAAAAACGCAAACAGCTCGCTACTTCTAATTGTTAACATTCTCTCTGTTGTGCATTGGAACTAAACTATATAACATTTAAAAGAGAACACAAAAACGCAAACAGCTCGCTACTTCTAATTGTTAACATTCTCTCTGTTGTGCATTGGAACTAAACTATATAACATTTAAAAGAGAACACAAAAACGCAAACAGCTCGCTACTTCTAATTGTTAACATTCTCTCTGTTGTGCATTGGAACTAAACTATATAACATTTAAAAGAGAACACAAAAACGCAAACAGCTCGCTACTTCTAATTGTTAACATTCTCTCTGTTGTGCATTGGAACTAAACTATATAACATTTAAAAGAGAACACAAAAACGCAAACAGCTCGCTACTTCTAATTGTTAACATTCTCTCTGTTGTGCATTGGAACTAAACTATATAACATTTAAAAGAGAACACAAAAACGCAAACAGCTCGCTACTTATAAATGAAGAAATGAAGAATGGATGTGTACATTTTCTAAATCTCGAGATCTCACAAAAAAGAGGTTTAATTTATTTTAAAATCTTGCAAAAAAGAGGTTTAATTTATTTTAAAAATATTATTTATTTCTAATTGGAATTTATTTTTAAATTTCTCAATTAATAGCAACGTAAAACACCAAAAAGTAAACAACACAAAATGAGTTGTTTTTATTAATAAGTGTCTGACTGAAAACAACTTTCATTATTTTTGGCAGTTTGGCTCAGGTGCTAGAGCGATGAACGAAAAACATGAAGTTTGATCGAAGATATCAAGGTTGCGAGTCAAATATATTTATAGAGTATTTATGTATCATTTATTTGGTAAGATGTGCCGTGAAGTGTTTCTTACGTTTACAAAAATGATCTTCTACATACAGAAATCATGATATCGTGACAGAGAATAACGTCCTTAAATGCCCACGCAATTTCTATCTGTGTTTTCATGAAGAATGTTCCATCTTTCGTATCATACAAACATTTATTAGCTACGATTATTTACTTTTCATGTGTCAATAACCGCAGGTTCAACCTAAAAGTGATCATACAATTTCATAAATATAGCGGATTTAACATACAAGCGGATTTACAGCAACATTGATATACGCATTAATGACAGTTCTAAAGAAAGAGATTGGCAAGTTGTTAATTGGTGTTAGTAAAAGTACTATTGTCTGAGGAAGTAAACACTCCTACCGTTCTTCTGAATACGATTAATAAAATATAAAATACATATTATACTTAAATATTAACATCGATTGTTAAACACATAAGATATTTACGGTAAATAGATTGGCTCTATTTTATAAATAAGATATTTGACCAATTCCAAATGAAGAGGATTGAGTGTATAAAATGGGAGTAAATACTAAGGCGGCATGACAAATCGGCATTCGGCCGTATTCGGGTTATGTTGACTTTATTGCTTTCTTTAAATAGTGATGTAAGCAATCTTTACATGATTCATTCTGTGAGTTTATCGGTGAAACCTAAACCAAAATATATTATGAAACCATTAGAAAAAAATATGTTTCATGAATGTGCAAGCGTCTAACAATAAAACACGTTGTTTTAATTAAAAAGAAAGGAATCGTCATCAAAGTCTAACTGGGGTTTAACCTAGTTCTGCACGCCAATCTAATGCTAATAAGACGTAAGTCAGGTAAGCCAATATACCCTTGGGATGCCGCATCCTAATAAGAGTAATAGAAAAATATCAACAGAAGAAGTGGCCGATTACAATTAGATTAGAACTAGCGAGTCATCTACACCGCTCACGTAGATTAATATATATTCATATGAATAAAACATTACATCAGAACGAATATCATTATTCTTTAAAAAAAGATTTAATAACTTTAAATTAAAAAGATAACATTTTATCTAATACTTTCAAAACTGATATCCGCTGCAAAAAAACACAAATCAACTCCGTAAAAAATGTTATAAATCAAGTAAATTTTTTTAGCTTTTTCTAAGATACAAATAAATAAACCATAGTTTTTGCTTTTTCAAAAAATATGACAAAACTCTTTGTTATTTGATTTCAATATAAATGTATACTTAATGAAAACGTATCTGTTCTATTAACTGTTTGGAACGTTGTTTGCGTAACTGACATCTGATGGATTGATACAACTATGATCTCTGACGGTCTCGTTCAAATATTGCACGGATATTAGGGAAATACAACTAGATAAAAAAGAAATAAGGTTATCAGTGTCAGTCCCCAACATATAAATATATGTTCTATACAAATAACTCTTTTAATATTGTATCACCTACATACCAAACACACAGTGTCCACCTTCCCTCCTCTTTTTCCCAGCCCCTCAAAATCCATGCCACACCTCACCACGACAAACACCTCACCCCCTTTCCCTTCTCCCAGCCTAAAGCAAATTCACTAATACTCTCACCCCTCCCCTTTTTCAGTACTGCCTTAATGGTACCCACTCAAAGCTTTCCATATTAATTTCACTCTTCACAACTGACTTCTCGCAGCCTGGACCCACGCCCAGTGCTCTTAGTTGCACGGCTACTACTTTTCATTACGATGTACTTGCATGACATTTAAATTATAATCCTGAGGAACTTTTACAATAAAGACGAAACGTTGATGAATATATAAAATATATCTGTGAGTTTTCCCTTTTCCATTTCTCATTACGTCGGATTACTCTCATCCTTCCTTACTCATATATATATATATATATATATATATATATATATATATATATATATATACATGATAATAGAATTAACGATAATTGAAGTATCGTAAAGTGATCTATCGTGATACAGTAAAGCTCAATACGTAGAGTAGAGCAATCAATCTTAAAGAAAGAAAGATGAAGATAAAAAAATGCATAACATTACATAAAATTATATTAAGTTACATAAATTTAATACAAATTTTATTACATCGAATGTTCAGATGCAAGGAGTTACATTCATCCTTAAAAAATATTTAAAATACCAGTCCAGGATGTTTACTTGTAACTTTTAACTAAAAGGCGGATTTGCCGATTTGGATATTTAAAATACCAGTCCAAGAGTTTTACTTGTAACTCTACGGAACTATACATATAACGGAGATACGAATCCATACGGACTAAGTGAGATATTTTTGAACCCTCTACCTCTTACTTGAAACCCTGTAAAATTTGTTAAAAAACTTTCTCCAATTCTACAAACTTTTGCTATTCTGCTATCTGCACCCTAGCGCCCCCTTTTGTCTTCGAAAATGGCTACTCAATTCCTTCCCGGTTATTTATTTCTCCATCCCCAACCTTTCTAGTTTTATTCTTCAATTTTTCAAAGTAAAATGGAACTAGGTAAAGTTTATTTATTATAAATAACACATTACCAAATGTTATCCTCTGATGAGAAGAGTTTTAATTTGAAACCCCATGGTTTAAGGATTTCTTCAATATATATATATATATATATATATATATACATATATATATATATATATATATATATATATATATATATATAATATTTAAGTGTAGAATTATAACGATAATTACATTATCGTTTAATAATAATAATCTATCGTGATAGTGTAAAGCTCAATATATTAAATAGAGAAATTTATTTTAGAGGTAAAATATGAGAATAAAACATTGAAAAGATAGAATATTTATTAAAAACATCAAAAGTTCAGAGCAAGGAGCCTCATATCCTTAATCCATGTATTTTCAAAGAAAATATTTCTTCTCATCAGAGGATGGGGAAGCCGACAATACGATTATAAATATTTGTAAAGTGTTTGTAAAGTGTTTGTAGTGTACACTCTGCGTAGTTTAGGCACCTTGAAATGTTTACAGTTCAAAGCAGTTTCTTGTCTGACGTTAAGTAAATCCTTATGTCTTTACATTTTACAATTTCCAGGTTTTTTGAGTGATCTGCAGGTTCTGCCTTTTCTGATTATGCTACATCTAATTATTGGTGTTTTACTATCACCTATCAATTTCAAGAACTATTGAGACAATGAAGAGTTATTGTATTTTTTCGTTTCTGAATGAAATTTGTTATATTTTACTTACCCATATGTAAACTCAGTCTTTCTTTTTGAAAAAGAAAAATAGATACAACTCATAAGATAATGGTGATTCATTTGTCGGTAAACAAATCATCTAAATGTTTAGGACTGCTCTCCTGGTCTTGGTTGTTGCCATCTTCACAAAATTTCGATAATTGTGATCTCCGGCCGTCTTAGTGGCCTCTTAATCTTAGAATCGTAGTCAAAGTGTCAGAATATATATTATAATTTGCTTTTGGTATTCTATCATTTATTTATCAATTTAAATACCAGAGTAAATTTAGTAGTTTAAATACAGTTAGTTTATATAATTGTCTAAAACCTATATGTAGATAAATGATTATAATACGTTAATAAAGTTCACATAATTTTTGAAAGCTCATATATTTTTTTACTTTTTTGTCAAAACAAATCAATTTAATTGAATTTAAAAATATTCATGATATTTTCTTTTCGTTTGCTTATACATTTAAATATTATTGTGTTTTATAAAACACTTTGATACGAATTGCACGTAATTTTTAAAACTAATATTTTTTCAATATGTTTTTACTTACATAAAACGCATAAAGGTCTCAGTTGGAAAGGCAGAATCTTTTACTGATTACAACAAAACAAATCCAAAGAAGGCCGAAGAGTATAACGGCTGAACCCTTTGCGAAACAACAGCAGCAATAATGAGGAAACGTGTGAATTTTTGAGAATCACTCCAGTCTTCAATGTTAGGGTGACTATCAAGTTTTCAGGGAAGTTTCCTCCTGACGTCATATGACGTAACAACCAAACTATAAATTTACGTAAGGGCAGTGTAAAACATACGGACATGGTTTCATCTTAATTGTGACAGACTAAAGAAAATGTCATTTCAAATTTAACCCAGCCAGACCTACCAACGTACATAGAATCATATAGAGATATTTGAACACATCTAAATTAGATGCGTCAATTAAGTCTATGCATTTAGCAATAACACAGCAATTTCACAAATTAAACCCAATCGACCAACCGACCAAGCGTCTTGGAACGATGTCAAGACACACCTAAACTGTAAATGAATATGACTTTCAATTGTACAATTTAAAGTGTCAAGTTTTGTTTTACTACAGCTAAGTTTTGATTATCAATGTCTACATCTGATTCAGAGTATCAGCGGTAAAAATGGTGCTATTACAAAATTACCTAATGAGCACCGAGTTTAAAGTTCGTGTGAAAAGATTATAAACGATTAGAAAAATAAAACCGAAAAAAGGACATTTGCACTTTTATGAAGTGGGAAAAATAAAATGAATGAAGAAAAATAAATGAATTTCAAACATCGTTGTTAATTAAAAAGAAGCGGAAAAAGAACCGCTACGAAAAAAGCGTCCCGAGATTAAATAAGTTGATTTCCGTAAGCAAAACTCAAATAAATAAAGCGAAAATAAACAGACATTTTACATTCTTTAATGTTGGGTAAATTCCATTTTCCTCGTAAAGTGATATACTGGATTAGGACAACAAATGAAAATTGTCTCACTCTAGAAGGATTACTTATAGAGCAGAGTAAATATTAGGGCGTTTTTTGACAAGTATTTCTTGATATTGGAGCTAAAGACGGCAAGTTTATAGTATGGAGGAATCAGTCCCGTGATAATGTGTACCACATATACGATTGAAAGAAACTCTAATAATGGAAATTTCGTTTAATTTTGAGCAGACGTAAGAAGAAAATGGAAGTTCGTTACATGTGTGATACAAAACGAATTCTTACAATGGTGTATCATAGTACAGTAGCGTGTTTATCTTACCCAGAACTAAATATTCTAACAATTTGTTCTTTTTTTGAAAAGCGTTATTTTGTCCTGCGAAATACAAATTAACATTTATTGTATTCCTATGCGAGTTATTTTGATCATTTGTCTGTCACGCGTAATTGACCTTCTACTACTTATAAGACTCCATGGTCGAAGAAATATGATAATTTGTGCGTCCATTGTTACAATAGCTCCGGGGAGGAGAGGTGACATGTAAGGTGACGGGAGATACTAATCCTAGTCATGCTAATATATATATATATATATATATATATATATATATATATATATATATATATATATAATGTATATATATATCTATATATATATAATGTATATATATATATATATGTATATAATACAACACCTGCAATGACATTACATATATTTACACCCTCAAGTCGTTTTGTTTTCATCTTCATTCCTTCCAATGCTGACTTATTCTCACAATTATCGAACAGACATACGATTGTCTTAGTATCTTTTATTTAACTCTACTGTTTTTATTAAATGCCTTTAATCAATTATGGCTTAGTATTATTATATTAGTCTAAATTTAATCAAAGAATGAGACATAGAAATGTAACAAGTTCTGAAAAAATTATTTAGCATTGAAAAACGACCAAACTGCTATGTCAGAGAAATGGTTTACATTCAAGCCTTGAGCATTTACACCAAACTTTAAAAAATTAGTCTTATAACAATGGCCGTTCATGGCTTCTTAAAATTGATCGACGACCACAACAAATTACATTTTTTTTATTATTGATTAATTTAATGACTTTCCAAGCACACAAATATTTATGTTGCATAATTGCCAACAGAAACAAAACAAAAAGAAATGAATGATAAATTAATAACAGAGAAACGTTTCCCTTACTCATTGTCTATTTCTTTTTTACAACTCGTTCATATAACATTTTCGTTTTTTCTAGTAAGTTAAGTCTCTAAAACTGAACATGAAAATTGTACCTCTCTCTTTCGCTATGATGTGTTAAATGTAAACGTGATGTGATTGCCAGCATTAATTACTAGGAGAAGCTTCAAGTATACAAAATAACAATACAGAATTATACATACATACTGATCTTCTAGGAAGATAAACTCTTACCAGTTACTTTGCTTCCTTTTCGTTGTTAGCGTTTTGCTTTTGTTTGGAATACCCTATTTACTTGCGTCCAAAAGTTATCCCTATCCCAAACCCTATTTACTTGCTTCCCCAAGCTAACCATATCCCTAACCCTATTTACTTGCTTTCCACAGCTAACAATATCCTTAACCCTATTTACTTGCTTTCTCAAGCTAACCATATCCCTAACCCTTTATACTTGCTTTCCCAAGCTAACCATATCCCTAACCATATCTACTTGCTTTCTAAAGCTAACCATATCCCTAACCCTATTTATTTGGTTTCTCAAGCTAACCCTATCCCTAACCCTATTTTATTGCTTTCCTAAACTAACCCTATCCCTAACCCTATTTACTTGCTTTCACAAGCTAACCATATCCCTAACAATAGTTACTTGCTTTCCCAAGCTAACCATATCCCTAACCCTATTTACTTGCTTTCTCAAGATAACACTATCCCTAACCCTATTTACTTGCTTTCTAAAGCTAACCATATCCCTAACCATATTTACTTGCTTTCCGAAGCTAACCCTATCCCTAACCCTATTTACTTGCTTTCCTAAGCTGACAATATCCCTAAAGCTATTTACATGCTTTCCTAAACTAACCCTATCCCTAACCCTATTTACTTGCTTTCACAAGCTAACCATATCCCTAACCCTATTAATTTGCTTTCCCACGCTAACCCTAACCCTAACTCTAACCCTATTTACTTGGTTCCCCAAACTAACCCTAATCCTAACCTTAACCCTACCCTTACCCCTATTAATTTTCTTTCCTACGAGAGCAGAATTAGAAACAATGCCAGTTTAAAATGGACAAACATGCTAGTTAAAACGTAAGCGTGACAAACATACTGAAAATATTTTTAACTTGATTGTGACAGACCAAGGAAAATGTTATAGCAAATTTCATCCTGACAGACCAACCGACGTACATAAAATCTTATAGAGATATTTGAACATATCTAAATAAGATGCGTCAATTCAATCTATGCTTTTAGCTATAAAACAGCTATTTCACAACTGAAACCTAATCGACCAACCGACCAAGCCTCTTGGAACGATGTCAAGACAAACCTTAACTCTAAATGAATACAACTTTCACTTGTACAATTTAAAGTGTCAAGTTTTAGTTACTACATTATCGATGTCTACATCTGATTCGAAGTATCAGCGGTAAAGATTGGTGGCATTACGAAATAACCTAATGAGCACCGAGTTGAAATTTCGTGTGAAAAGATTATAAACGATCAGAAAAATAAGACCGACAAAATGACATTTTCACTCTTATGAAATGGAAAAAATAAAATAAATGAAGAAAAATATTGAATTGCAAACATGGTTGTTAATAAAAAAAATAAACGCAAAAAGAATGAAGCGTCCCGAGATTAAATAAGTTGATTTCTGTAATTTGAAACCAAGCAAAACTTAAATAAATAGAGCTAAAATAAATAGACATTTTACATTTTTTAATGTTGGGTAAATTCTATTTCCCCAGTAAAGGGGGATTGTGGATTAGGACAAAGAATGACAATTGTCTCACTCTTGAAGGATTACTGATAGAGCAGAGTAAATATTAGGACGGCTTCTGACAAGTATTTCTTGATAGTAGAGTTAAAGGTGACAATGTTATGGTATTCAAGAAACTTCGTTTCATTTGAACCAGACGTAAGACGAACATTTAAGTTCATTAAATTTGTGATAGAAAACGAGTTCTTACAATAACGTATCATAGTACAGTAGCGTATTTATCTTACCCAAAACTAAATATTCTAACAATTTGTTTTCTGAACAGCGTTATTTTGTCTTGCGAGATACAAATTAACATTTCTTGTATTCCTATGCGAGTTATTTTGATCATTTGTCTATCACCAGTAATTGACCTTCTAATATTTATAAAAATACATGATCGAAGAATATGAAAATTTGGGCATCGATTGTTATAATAGCTCTGAAAATATCGGCACAACTACAGAATTTTGTAGGTATATAAAGAAATTCGATGTGTTTTTTAATAGAGTTAGAAATTGTATGTTCACAACTCAATGCTTAACGCGATTGAAATAATGACTTGACGTATTTGAGGAACAGAAAACGGTTCAACAGATAAAATATAACAATCGTTGAATTCGAACGAAAATGACCTTTCTTTTCTGTAAACGTACCAATAATTGAGTTAAAATGCAGACGAAGATGAATTGATATGTAGCTTCTGTATATAAATCTATACCTCTCAATTACATTGAGGAAATATCACTTTGCTTTTTTATATAAACTTACACACAGTTAGTATTTCAAGGGAAACACTAGCATTAACCGTATATTCTACAAAGAGATAAAAAAAAACATCGTTCAATTTTCACGGATTCGTGCTAGTATTGTCTTATTTATGCATATATAGCTTAATCACTTATATGCTCTACACATAAGATAAAGAGTTTGTTTTGTCTTCGGGTAGAGCCATTCGTAGAAGGGTAGGCAGCATTGCTTTAAAGTATTCAACATTCAAAGAAGCCTGGTTTGGCACAAGACAATCCAATATTTCATAATTTGGAACTAATCCAACGATAAATGACTGTTCAGAACAATATCCAATCTCTCAAATACCGATGACATTTTGAAATATTGGACACTCTCAAATATCGTAACTTGTTTAAAACAAAACAAAAGTTACTTTACTAATCACGATATATTATTAATCAACCTCGCCAGTCATACTTATTTTTGTTCAATGCAAGTGGAAAGCGGAAAACATGCTGAAGCCTATCGACGATGGTGAATTTTGGAGTCCGGTGTGCACTGACGAATACACGATGGAAAACAATTGTTAGCCTTTCACATGAACAATTGATGAGATTATCCTGTCAAAACAAATCGAGCATTTCAATAGATGCGCAGAAATATGCGCAATAAATCGTTAAAACAAAACGATACTGGGTGTCGAGTGATCAGAATATCATTATATTATACATGATCTATCATTACTTATCTATTCAGAGATCCACATTGAAATATTTTCAGGAATATTTTTTTTTGACCATGAGGAAATTCTACCATGGCTTAATTTATAGTTAGTGATAAACATTATCTTTTATGTATGTTATATTGAATTATATTTAGAAACAATTGCCTCTTTTCCCTTAAAAGAGTTGGCAATGTCAGGTAAATCTTCAGTTTTTTGTCGTTCGTTTCACGATTTATATATATATAATAAATCAATGTGTGTGTGTGTGTTATAGAAATCAATATGAAAACAAATGGAACATTCAAATACAGTTTCAATAAAGGTAACATTTTGCACGGAATTTAAAAACACCATTGTAATTCATCTGTAAGGTCCTTTATATTACGAAAATATATGATATAGTAAAGAAACAAAATGAATTTCTTTTAAATATATTTCTCCGTTTCATAAAACACAAATATAATCACACAAATAATACTTGAATGAAGAATGCATTTAAAAGGTTCAAACATCTGATTATAATGGAGATTATGTATATGTATGTCTGAAGCCGAACATATTTACTAGTTTAGATCACTTTTTTGACAGCTCTTTTTTATATCTACTCATCGGCACCTAAATGCCCGATTCCAAAACGTTCTCAAATCTCACACGTCTTTCAAATTCACATATTTAATTTGTTTTAAATCTTCTAATAAATTAATATACGCAAATATACTAGCTGCTTTATAAACCTATTCCAAAGTTCCGCAAACCTCACGCGTCTTCCAAATCTACATAATTAATTTGTTTTTAAGCTTCTAATAAATTAATATATGCAAATATACACTCATGATTTTATTTTCAAATTTACAGACGTATTTAAAGGATTCTCCTCGGTAATAATCTTAATAAAACATATTAATATAATTAATTAAAGAGTCATTTATGGTAGTAGTTGGAAAAACACATTTACTGAGCAATTCAATAAAAAAAACTTGCAGACATATGCGACCGGAGGGAGCATATATTTGCTAGTCTAAATAATTATTTTTATTGATATTATTTATATTTAAAATAATTAAATAGAAAAAAATGTATCCTGTATTCGTAATATTTATTTCCTATTTTACGGTATCGAAATGTTTTTCTGATAAAGACTTCGAACACGCAAATATTTTAAGAAGTATATCTCCACACAAGAAAACACCGGACTAATACCTCAAATAATATATATATATATATATATATATATATATATATATATATATATATATATATATATATATATATATATATATGTGTGTGTGTGTATGTATATATATATATATGTATATGTATATATATAAATATATATATATATATATATATATAAAGCAAACATGTATCCTCTTTATTCATGTATTTAATGTGTTACAATGTAGATGTTCTTAAACAATTGATATTCTTTTTTTCCAGTAAACATACATTTAAAATGTTGATTATTGAATTTGCAGGAGACACAACCAAACTATTTACCAAAATTCAAACCCGCAACCATTATTTATGTCCTCAGATTTATATGGCATTTCACTAAAATATTCTTGCTGTTTATACTTTTTTCCTATTGTTAAATTTAGAGATTGGTATATACATTCTATATCAAAATAATCGTTATGTGTATCAAGTATTTTGAAGAATAAGATTCCGATATATCTAAATGTAGAAAAGATACAGAATATAAACAGGAACTCAAACGAGCTCATATGACTTGGTAAATATATATATAAATATAGTTTATTTCTGTGGCGTCAACATTGGTTAATACCACAAGAATTGGCCGTATAATGTCTGAGAGGATAGGAAAACCGAAGAGAGGCAGCACCAGCCCGACTTCGACTGGAAGGTTACGGAGGATACTGTCATTTTTAGGAGTCATATAGTCCTTTAAATCAAAAAAAATCTCATCGACTGTTTTCAACGATAAACCACTGGTAAACAGCTGGTATGGGAACACTAATTGAGTCATGATAATAATAGAATGTAGTCGAAATATGTAAATATTTGCTGTTATTCAGACTCCAGGGAATTTACCTGTTGTATCAGCGATAAATGATCGGTAATGACAGGTAAGGGAACTCCAAGTGAGTACACAATAATCAGATAATTTGTTATCAAAAGCTTAATTTCGCTATCCATTTTTGTGAACATAATAACCAACTGACAATATAAGCATTATTTTAACAGCAGATTAAATCGTTCAGAAGCCGAATGGAGATATGATTAAACTGCATCTACTTTTTTCTGCTCTAAAGAAAATAAACTGATTATTGTAACAAAGGTAGCATATGTAATTATATGTGAACGCATCATTGGATTTGGATTTGAGATGTTAGTAATTATTTAGATTATATATGTTTCGGACTAGACTTTACATTTTAAATTCCATGATATCAAGCGAGATTATTTTACTGATGAAGTGTATAAGATGTTTGTAAAGGGTATTCTAAAGTAAATGTTACATAGCCGTTCTGAGTTCAATAATTGGCAAAGAAAAATAAACAACGATCATTATCGTTAATCCCCTCAACTTACTACAAATATTGCACTAATTTTTTAGAAGTTAATTCACCCTTTTCTTACATATTTTACATAGGTTACCTTTATTTGACATATTTTACCTTTATTTTAAATAGTCTACCTTTATTTTAAATATTTTACTTTTATGTTACATATTTTACCTTTATTTTATAAATGTTCTCTTTATTTTACATAGTTTACCTTCATTTTACATAGTTGTCATTTATTTTACATATTTTTAACATTTATTTTACATATTTTACTTTTATGTTACATATTTTACATATTTAAACTTTTATTCTGCCAATTTTAACTTTTATGTTACATATTTTATTTTACATATTGTTCCTTATTTTACATAGTTTAACTTTATTGTACATATTTTACCTTTATTTTACATATTTTACCTTTATTTTACATATTTTATTGTAATTTTACACAGTTGTCTTATATTTTACATATTTACTATTTCTTTTACATATTTTACGTTTATGTTACATATTTTACTTTTATATTACATAATGTGCTTTATTCCACATATGTTTTCTTTATTTTACACATTTACCTGTATTTTACTTAGTTGTCTTATATTGTAGATATTTTACCTATATGTTACATATTTTACTTTTATTTGACATATTTATTCTTTACCGTTATTTTACATATTTTACTTTTATTTTACATATTTTTCTTTTATTTTACATAGTTTACCTTTATTTTAAGAATTGTCTCTTTATTTGTCATAGTTTACCTTTATTTTTCATATTTTATTTTTATTTTTGTATCATAACTTTGTTTTACATATCTTTTCGTTATTTTACATAGGTTACCTTTATTTTATATATTTTACCTTTATTTTACATATTTTACTTTTAGTTTAAATATTTTTTTCTTAATTTTACATAGTTTACCATTATTTTAAATATTTTCCCTTTTATTTTACATAGGTTTCCTTCATTTTGAATAGTTTACCTTTATTTTGAAATAGTTTAACTTTTATTTTACATAGTTTACCTATATTTTACATATTTTATCTTTGTTTTACATATGTTACCTTTATGTGTTAATTATATTGTACATAATTTACCTATATGTTACATACTTCCCATTATTTTGCATATTTTACCTTTATGTTACATATTTTTCTTTATTTTACATAGTTCCCCTTTATTTTAAATAGTTTAATTATATTGTACATATTTTACCTATATTTCACATACTTTCCTTTATTTTACATAATTCCCCTTTATTTTACATAGTTCGCCTTTATTTTACATAGTTTGAATATATTGTACATATTTTACCTATATTTTACATACTTCACTTTATTTTACATATTTTACCTTTATTTTACATAGTTTCCCTTTATTTGACATATTTTACCTTTATTTTACATATTTTATCTCTATGTAATATTTTACCTTTTTTTAAAAAATATTTTCCTTAATTTTACGTAGTTTACCTTTATTTTATATAATTTCCCTTTATTTTACACAGTTTCCCTTTATTTTACATAGTTTCCTATTATTTGACATATTTTACCTTTATTTTACATATTTTTCTTTTATTTTAGATATTTTACTTTTATTTTACATATTTTACCTTTATTTTACATAGTTTACTATTATTTTACATATATTTCCTTTTATTTCTCACAGTTTATTTTTATTTTACATATTTTTCCTTTATTTTACATAGTTTACTTTTATTTTACATATTTTCGTTCATTTTACATAGTTTAATTTTATTTCACAAATTACTTTACATATTTTATTTTTTTTACATATTTTTTCTTTATTTTACATAGTTTACTTTGATTTTATATAATTTACCTTTATTAAATTGATTAGTTTCATGTTACATAGTTTCCCTTAATTTTACATAGTTTATTTTTATTTTAAATAATCTACCTTTATTTTACATAGTTTACTTTAATTTTACATATTTTACTAAAAGTAAAACCGACTTTGATCTTGTATGGATTTTTATTTTGATAAACATCTATAATGTTCAATTTATTAATAGACATTAATTTTTCTTTGCGTCAAGTTCCATATTCATAAAAAAGAATACTAAGTTAAACGATGCATTATATACACTCGAAGTAGAAAGTACAATATACTGCGTGTCACATTAATTTGTGAATTGCAATAGTACATTTCCATGTTTAAAATTCAGTTTTTGTGTTTGAAAAAATGATATCAAATATTCACGTATTTAGAAAATAATTGCTTTGTGAACTTATCTTGATCCGTGGAGTAACACAAATATGTATTCTGCGTAACTTGTCATTAAATGTAGTCCAATTCTACGATGATCGATTCTCCCAATCGTTCCACGCCATCGCTGTATCGACATATGTGTAAACCTCTTCTATTTTAGCTGCTAGTCGTGGACTTGCGTAAATAAACAGTTAGCAATTTCTCCTTGCTTTGTGCCGGGAAACTGTGTCGTAATTCGTTGCCTTGGATGTGAGCAAGCAGGCTAGAATAACTATTGACAGATATGACAAATATATTTTTGTCTTAACATAGATTCATTATAATGTACTGTAAGTAATATACTTTAAGTGAATTCCCTAATCATAGATAGAATAAGGCTAAAAGCTTACTTTTACATCCTTCAGTGTCTGTATCCCAGGTCGTACTGATTTGTAAACCTCAGACACCCCCAAACTAACCAAACCTAACTTATATACAAGTAGGAATGACTCCAACTCAACTTTGTTAATGTTTACATATTAAGTAAACACTAAAAAATATTTTTGCTTATGACACTCAATCTCGCTAGATGGAGCTGTGAACTTTTGATTCTCACACACGGATTAACATACGGTGGTATTTCGAACGAGGCCCAAATGTCAGATTCCTAATGGCACTAATTAAATAAGCCCATATTAGTACAGAATACACTGTAACTGAACGAATTATTTATTTTTTTCTAATTATTTAAAGATACATGAAGATTGAATACATTACTTTAGGTGTCACACAATATATGACGTCGTTTACGTACACATTTTATTAAATGTTGTTTCCCACATGTAGCAGTGTGTTGGCATATCTATATGCTTAGAAAGATATATTGACGAACTTATTAAGGTATATAAAATGGTAAAATTGTGAAGAAGGTGTTGTTAAAAATATATATAGAAGCAGGATTGCCCTTGGAATGGTTCAGGGATCGAATGAGATCTGGGTGCGAAACGCAATTGCATTTGTGCACGAATGCGTAACTTTGTTTAATATTAGTAAGTTCTTTTTTGGATTGAGCAACTTTAAAATAAATCAATATATTATATGTTAGTATATATAAATCAATCTCTTATATGTTAATATATATAAATAAATCTCTTATATGTTAGTGTATATATAAATCAGTCTCTTATATGTTAGTATATATATAAATCAATCTCTTATATGTTAGTATATATAAATCAACTCTTATGTGTTAGTATATATATAAATCAATCACTTATATGTTAGTATGTATAAATCAACCTCTTATATGTTAGTATATATAAATCAACCTCTTATATGTTAGTATATATAAATCAACCTCTTATATGTTAGTATATATAAATCAATTGCTTATATGTTAGTTGTTGATATATATGTAACAGTGGATGACACATGAATCAACTACTTAACTTCCGAATCAAATCGGCAGTCAACGACGTAAACATTAACAGCCACTACTTTGGGTTCCCGAGTTCTAAATGCACAAGGTATTTTGTTCATCCTTGAGAAAACAACTAATACTAATGAATATAAAATAGCATAATTGTTGTGCGTTTGGAAGAAGGAATTGCCGCAAAATGTCAACGAATAAAGAAATAAAAAGTTGTTCTTTAACCAATATAGTGTCACAACTGGATCGCAACGATGAAGAAATTACATGAATTGCACTTCAAATTGCTTCCGCATCCACCCTATTTTCCAGATTTTACCGCCTACAACTACTGGATGTGTTAATACCGCAAAAGAATGTTATAGGGAAAGAGATCGAAACACGAGTATACTTTTGTAGCAAGAAAAATCCTCTATATATACGTACTAGTAGAACTAACTTTCTACAACGGTTTTCATAGTTTTTCCTTTTCCATACTTTGACTGCAAAATATGAGTTCACTTTACATAGTGATAAAAAATAAAGAACAATTAAAAATCAACTAAAATCAATTAACAATTAAGTAAACGTTTTATTATCATAAAATAAATAACATGTATCCATAACTGACGTGTTTTACCTAAAAAAACATTTACAACACACATATACACATATTTGTTTTTATGTATTATATAGAGTCCATCTCGTGTCCTTGATGATAGTATAGACAAATACACAGGATACTTCCTGTGTTTTCGTCCGTAGTGTAACTAGAAGAACATCTATTGACAACAACAGATGTAAATACAGCAATTGATTTAGTGTTTATCTGTAAAGTTTATTTGTCTTAATTAGAAGTATTTCATTGTCAAATTGAAACCGTAAGCTAATTTTCAAATGTTAATATGCAACATTCAAGTACTTTACAGAAAAAAACACGCATACAGACTTAGAATTTGGTATATTCGGACGATTGTTCTTATATTGGGTGTTTTTATCACAACGTTTCGGCCGATAATAACCTCCAACTTTCTTCAGATGTACCTTGTCGAATTCGAGAATCTTCGGCAAGGACAAGTGGCGAAGTGGATATTGTACTAAGTAAAATTCAGTTCTAAATGACAGTCATCTGAAGATTGCAGGTTCACTCATCAGTGCGGGCGATACGAAGAATTGCGAATTACTGTGGCAGATGGGATGAGAGCATGCTACCAGAGTGGATTAAATAAAGGGTTCTGTTCGAAATTCCGTCCAGATTCCCGAGTTCGGCAAGGTGCACCTGAAGAAGGTCGGATTACATCGGCCGAGACTTTGTGATAAAAAACACCCAAGATGAGAACAGTAGTCCGAATATACCAAATTCTACAAATTATTAACCCTCACTTCAAACATTCCGAAACACGTATAATGACGTTTAATTGTGTACAGCTTAAATACAAAATTACTTTTATGAAAATTGACTTGTCTCTTAATCAAGGTCAAGTATTTAGATTAACCATCGGGATATCCCATGTTGGGAAGAATCTAAATTTGAATTTCATTTCGCTATAATTACTTTCATGGTACAGTGATATATAATTTTTGTGGGGTTTCGGTTACTGCATGGGAGAAAGTTTGAAAGCAAACACATTGACCAGAAAACAGCTACACATCTTTGTTAACATTTAATAATAAACTCTTTCACATATTTCTGATGAAGTCTTTAGATAATAAAGAAGATGAAATAGGAAAACATATCACGAGTTTATTTGATTGTTATTTGGTTAATCCGCTTTCTTCCATTCATCTCTACATTGTAAGTGACTTTATAGAAAGATGTACTTTAAATATATATATATATATATATATATATATATATATATATATATATATATACATATAGTATAGAAGACGTTAACTTATACAAAATATTCAATGAGGACAAACATTCGATTATGATGAAATATTCTTAAAAAGTTATGAAGGTTTATCGATTTTGCCGTTGTTCAACGATTTCCGTCGAATACATACACATATTGCTAGATGTATTGAGCAAACCAGAAACTCATAGATTGGGTCATTTTAGTAAGCCTTTCTAAGATTGAAACAAAAAATCATTAAATTGTTTAGAAATTATATTGAAATTGAACGATAAATCAAAATAAAGTCAAAAGTTAAAAAGTAAATAAAAATGTGAAGTCGAGATCTATTTTCAAAAAGAATTTGCTAATATAATGAGTCACCTCTCATCATTCATGCGATAAAGTGCCATCTCAATCTTTCACTTCTTTTTTGTCTCTGTTCAATTTCACACCTTGTTTGCAGGGTCCGCCTCAGAAGTCAGCATTAATTCATGCCCCATAATCTTATTTCCATTGTTTCTTACATATTTACTTATTCATGAATACTTCATAAAAGATCAATGTATTTAAATATGAGTTCAATGGGGAAAACAAAAACCAATATTCTTAAGATACGACACTTCAACTAGCTTGCCTATCGTTATAAATACCATTTCATACTGAAGTGTGACGAATACAGATATACAGAGTGTCTTGTTGTGATGATTGGTCGCATCTCAAACAGCGTAGAAAAATACAGACGATGAAGCGATAAAAGAAGAAAAAAGAAAATAACGATTTTATAAACGAGGCAATTTAAATATATAATTAACTCTACCTAGAATTTCAGTGAGTAACCCTCGGCCCCTCAAATAAACAAACCAAAATACAAAACACTAAATAAGTAAACATTTTGAAAATATGATGGTAAATCAAATTCAACACGACTAGAAATAAAGAAGCAATATGGAAAAACATGTCGAAAGTAACGAAATTAGTAAATTTGGCGTGTGGCTGTCAAGTTGTGTTAGCTTGAACTTCCGATCGATTATCTATCTAAACTTGTTTATTTATGTATGCACACATCTGATGTATGTATATGTATGCATGCATTTATGTATGTACGTTGAATAGTCACTCTTTGCGTTGCGTAAGATAATCAGTCAAACTAGTTATAGGAAAATAACTTAATCTTTTTCATTCGGCGCATGAGTATATTTTTTTGGTGTTCAAGTTGGGCGACGCCGAGAGAGTTAGCTTCTCGATATGTTCTTTTGGGATCTGAGAACGTTCATATTTTTCTTGTTATTATTATGTTCTCAATTCTATTGTATCTGCACATGTAGTCATTTGACCTTTCACATTTTATCGCTGGCAAACTGTACTCTGCGAACTACATTCTTATTAAAAGTTAGTGCCATCTAGTTTACTATTCGCTTCGAATCTGTGTCCATCAGTGTGACACAAGGACGCCAGCCTGATTTCACTTTTATTGTCGAATGGCAAATCTTATATAATCGACCCAGATTGTCAGGTCACGTGTTTTGTCTTCAAGATATCCATCTCCTAAAAGCAGGTATTGTTTGGAAAATCATTATTTCCGTATCTTTAAATAGTACAAAGTTGTTATTCCCCTCTAACGCACCAGAGATGATGCTCTTCAATTGATGCTTAACACATTCCTTACTTTAAACGTATTTCTGCGGGATACAAAGATTTTTTATTTGCAACAAAAATATTCGAACACGAATTGTAGCCATCAGCATCATAATATATATATATATATATATATATAGTCATCCACATACAAAATGTTTCGTTGTATCACACCTCTTCAGTGCGGCTAGTGCAGTTATCTCTCTCTCTTAGTATATATATATATATCATCAACAAGAGTATGTAAGTAACTAATGCATAGGAACAACATAAGAATATATTGACAGTACAAAAACATTAACCTAATTGTAGATAACTGAGTACTAATACATCAGTATAAACATTTTGATATAGAGAACATTACTTATAATAAAAAATAACCGAAGTAATTAAAATTATATCTGACTTATAATAAAAATAGTAAAAGGGCTAGATTATGAGAGTATCAATAAGTAATTGAATTAGGGGTTTTTCATCTTTGTTTTTTCGATCTGTATTAATTAGGTGAGAAATGGTAAATAGTAAGTAAGATATCTCTTTGGTAAGAGTATAAACTAATAACACTAGTATCATCTAAAATATTATGCGAAATAAATGTTCAATAGATAAATGAAGGAATAAAATAAATAAATAAATAGATGAATAAATAATGTGTGTGTATATATGTGTATGTATATGGTGTATGTATGTGTATGTTTGTTTATTCGTATATGTACATATATATTGTGTGTGTATGTATCTATGTGTGCATATATATGTATGTTGGAGGTTTGGATATTGAGTGTAATAGTTCCGATTGACTTATATTGAAACCTTAAGCAATAGAAAGATGCAAACATATTATAACGGAACTTCGATGGTAAGTTTCCTTTTATAGGAAACGATGTTTATATCATATTACTTAAGACAAATATTTAGAGACTTGAAATCTGTTGAAATACAATCATTTGTGTAGTGGTTGTTTGTGGAGTTTTTGTAGATGCTGATTGTACGTGTTTATTTGCGTTCGGATCTCTTACTGTATGTATGCAGGTAGGCATGTTGATAGATAAGTGTAAGAGTACGTACAGCCTAATATTAGATTTAAAAAAAGCTTCATCGTAGAAAAATAAACGAGAATGATCTAATTCCTATTTTAGTCACGTTAATTGTTTAGAGTTAATTGGGGTTTGACATTATTTTTAGCTTATTTAGACTTAATTTTTAGTTTTTAGAAGAAAAAGAAATACTTGTTTTTTATCGTACATATTATACAGAATAAATATTTCGATGTGTGTGTGAGCGTATGTGTAGGTGTATACATATATATATATTTATGTTGTGTGTGTGTATATATCTGTGGGTGGTATGAATTTATTGATGGATACTAAGCATATTTGTGAATGTATATTAATAAGCATAATGATACTTAAAAGAAGGGAGAAAAACGACTAAATAATAGATGGAAATATTAAAGTAAGACTCTAATTGTTTACATTCGTATATTTGTCTTAGCAATTCACTTGATAGTACGATTTAGAAATAAAACATAGTAAAGATTAATGTCTAAGGTACATATCCCCGTATAACTACTTTTGAATCCTTAGAATACTTTAAGAAATTAAATAAATAAATAAATAAATATATAATGCCCATTCTGTGTTTCGAAATCGTGGTCTGGCTAAATATAGAAGATATATTTTGCCGTGAGTATACCCTCCTTAGTTTCGCATTTTAACTAGTGACTTACTACTTGAGTGATGAATTCTGGGAAGGTAAGCTTATCTCAATATTGTTAGAAAGGGTTTATTAATAAATACTATATACATTCAATATAAACACTTATGTAGAAGAAACTTTTTTAATAGTTGATTGAATGAACGGTTTGACACAATGAGACTAGCTCTATAATGATCTGCTTAAATGAGTTTCACACCGAACAACTTAAATAAACATTCAGGTAACTTTAATAAAAAATAAATTATCTTCAAATAAACTGGAACTTTTAGAATAAATTATAGTACATATTAAATATTTTAGCAAATATTACCGAATTAAAGTTTTTAAATTGTTCGCATTAATTCTTTTAGGAGATACTAGCTTTGAACGAAAAGAAAAAAATCAAAATGGCGGATTAGTTTGATCTAACACGTGTTAGTGTTTGCTCTAAAAATATTTGTTTGTTTTTTTGTTTATTTTCACCTAAAATGAAACTGATGTATGGTGTGGGTGTTTTTCAAGATACTCTAATCTAAGAACACTTTGATTATTTGTGAACTTTTTCTGATGAGTTTATAGTGTTGTAGAGACGATATTGACATACACATGTTGTTTGGCACAAAACAAATGAAACGGACCGTTAAATATGTCTCACAGAAATTTAAAATCTTTGGAAATGTGAAAAAATAAAGATAAAAGTAATAAAACAAACCATGGTTATTATAATATTATAAAAACTGTTATATATATATATATATATATATATATATATATATATATATATATATATATATATATATATATATATATATATAAGGCGGGTCCTAATGTCTAATGCCTACCAAGTTTTATATAAAGTATTGAGAAATAACTTTGCAACGGCGGCCGCCTTGTAGTCATGTGTTTGGAATTGACGACTACCAACTAGATGTGCTTATGTTAAATACCGTATTGGGGCAGGTGCTAATCTAGTCGCACTAAAGAGCTGTGGTAAAGCGAACAGTCTGTCTGTTGATGAGCACACACACACACACACATATATATATATATATATATATATATATATATATTTAATATGGAACAGGTAGAATAAATACCTTTTGAAGCATTAAAGATGCGATATCAATTTTTTTTATGAAAAGAAAAATAATAAATCGAAACCGATTTTTTTTTCTCTTTTTATTATAAACTAGCATTTTTTTGTTAGTTTAAAGCGATACAGATATTTCGCCAAAAACTTGGCATCCTCGGTGTGTAATATATCCTGATGTCATCGGATTTGTATTTTTTTCTCTACCGGCTTTTTGTTGTTCTAGCCGGGCCAAAGGGGTTAGCTGTTGTTTCCCCACTTTCAAATATGAGAGCGTGAATGCGCACGTGATTTGTATAAAGTGTTTACGGTTCATATTTTTTTTTTATAAAAAAAATTGATATCGCATCTTTAATGCTTGAAAAGGTATTTATTCTACCTGTTCCATATTAAATTTAACAATAGATGCTTCTTAAAAAATAAATATGAACCTTAAACACTTTATACAACTCACGTGCGCATTCACGCTCTCATATTTGAAAGTAGGGAAACAACAGCTAACCCCTTAAATATCTGTATCACTTTAAACTAACAAAAAAAATGCTAGTTTATAATAAAAAGAGAAAAAAATCGGTTCTGATTTATTATTTTTCTTTTTATAAAAAAAAATTGATATCGCTTCAAAAGGTATTTATTCTACCTGTTCCATATTTAATTTAACAATAGATGCTTCTTAAAAAAAATATGAACCTTAAACACTTTATATATATATATATATATATATATATATATATATATATATATATATATATATATATATATATATATATATATATATAAAGTGTTTAAGGTTCATATTTTTATTTATATATATATATATATATATATATATATATATATATATATATATATATATATATATATACGTATGTATCAAGTATTTGTTGTTTTTAAACACAAGTCAGGATATTAAAATCCGTTTACTTTTTATTTCTTTTACTTTTTGTATTATTTGATAAAAGCGATAGAATTAGTGTCAAGTTAATTACATTTTTGAGTTATTTAATAAGTGTTTCGTTTGTGTTTTGAAAATGTATATTTGCCTCATCTTGAAAGGAAAATAGCCAGATAAATTATTTTAAAAAGTCATTTGTACTAGCCATCACTTTCTTTACTTACTTTGAAACATCGGATTTTTTAAAACGAACTTCCTATGCTTCTTTAATGGTAATGATTTTCCTTGAATATTTAACATTTCTTAAATTGTTTATATTTGTATATCTTTAATATTTTCATACTTTCAAATGTTTGCATTACAGTAAATTTTACTGAGTTATCTGTCGAATTTCCTTTTATGAGCAGAACATATCTTTGAACATCCATGGATAAAGGAAATAAAAATGTATTTCATATAAATCTTCTTTCAACAATTGATGATTTAATAAATATTTTATCCAATTTTTATTTTCATATATTCCTAAATAAAACTTAAATCTCCGGTCTTCAATATAGTGGCCTTTTGGTTATAACGTTTGCTTGCGGAGTCTACATTGATTCTGTGGCAGGGGTTCGAACCGTGCGACCGTCTGAGATTATCATCCTTACAGCGAACGCTGGAAACGCTGATATGTAGGTAAACATAATTTAATATAATTTAATTGAAATTAATATATATATATATATATATATATATTTCAGAGGAAACATTGTTTAATCAATTAAACTGGCGGGTGGGAAAAAAAGAAAATTGCTAAAATCTTCCTTAAGGCTTTATCGTCTGATCCACTAATATGAATCGTCAGAATGATAAATTAAAAACTAAGAAAATCCAATGAGATATGAGGGGAAAATTGTTTAAGTTAGAGAAAACGATTGAGAAAAAAAACTTAAACAATTATCTCATTCTATTTTCTTAGTGTTTAATTTATCATTCTGATCTTTCCCCTTAGAGAGTCAGACGATAAGGCCTAACGGAAAATTTTAGCAATGTCCTTGTTTTTCGACCCCCCGTTTCATTGATTAAACAATGCTTTTTCTGAAATGTATCCTACGATGTGATTGTACGCGAAATGTACTTTATATATATATATATATATATATATATATATATATATATATATATATATATATATATATATATATATATATGTATATACATATATATATATATATGTATATATATATATATATATATATATATATATACATATATATATATATATATATATATATATATATATATATATATATATATATGGTGAAATATATATATATAACGATATAAATTTTAAGTAAATAGTATTAAACCAGTTAGAAAGTTGGTCTAGTCTATATATTTCAAATGACCCTACACTTTATTTTCATTAGTTGTGTTAGAATCATCTTTCTATTTTTCGCCGTCTATTAGTCTATCTCTATATCTATCTGTGTCTATATTTCATTTGGTTTCATTGTTTTCATTCTCTTCTATATCGGATCATCTATCTATTTAGTTTGTCTTATTTCTCCTATCAAAGCCTCACCAGAAAAAAGATTTTAGTTAGAAACTAATTTATCACATAACCCTTACAACCGCTACTTATTGTTATGCTGAAATAATAATCATCTGCCGGTGATAGGTTGTTTTATAAATAAAAGTTTTTTTTCTAGGCGGGGTATATCACTTTTGAACCACCTTCATGGCTGTGTGCCTTTCTGTTTATCTATATCATGTTTTCGCATATATATCATGTCCATATCTAGCTATTGATCTAAATTCCTGTCAAGTGATGTTAAGTTCACGATCCATAAGATTATTGTCAAAACACACGTCTTCTGTGCACAGATATGTAAGGGTAATCAATCTTCTCTACGAGGTAAGAAAGTTTCGACAATCAAAACTGATATCGTAAAAATCATGGAGGATTAGTGTACGTCTATTTATCTTCCCCGATATGCACATGTGTTTCATGCATTCACACTCAAACATACATAAGTACTCACATAAATTGACATAATAAATATATAAACTGTGTTTCTCGCTTTATTGCAGATCATAATATTGTTCATGACTTCAATAATATGAATCGTTTTGTCAGCCATTTTTACTGGATCTCGCTTAATTGAAGGTTTGTTAAAATACAGTCCATAGGTGATAAAAAAATTGATTTAGCAGGGTTAATTATTTTAATTATTTAAATCATAAGTAACAATATGAATGAAATCACCAGATATGCACCACAAAATAGAATCATTTATCAACAAATCTCCCATTTCTTTAAATCACCCTCTGCTATCTCCCATCAACAGATGATTTGGGAAGGTGTTATGCTACTAACAACATAAACAATTTTATTCTAGAGGGCATCTTTTTATGTAAATTGTTGTCCTCCTTCACAAACCTTCCTCTTTAAAATTGACCAGAGCTGCTTAATCGGGTTTAAGTCAGGAGAACAAGGCAGCCAAGTCATGAGACTCTCTCCCTTGATGCCAGGCGATGCGAGGAAGGTAGTCGTAGACTTTGCTGCATGAGATGGAGCATTGTCGTGCATAGAAATCAATTAGATAGACGAAGTAAAGGCAGGTCGTCTAGCCAAGGTGACAAATGCTCATCTAAGAACGATATGTATGCTTGGCTTGTGAGTTTCACACCCTCTGGCACTCGAAAAGGTCCAATTAATTTATCACCTATGATACCCACCCAAAACATAACTCCCCCACCACCTTGTTGGCGACGAACGCGATGTGAGATAGCAGTTTTGGTAGGGCTCCAAACTTTAGCCCATCCATCCGGACCATCAAGTGTGGCTCTAGCTTCATCTGTGAATAGAACCTGTTGGAAGTCCGTTTTCATGTATATTTCTGCCCACGCACTGCGTTTTCCCTTATGGGTTTTGTTCAAGGGAGGCCTGTAAATGGGCTTCACCTTCCTGCCCATCTTATTCGAGACACTGCATCTGGTCTTCCTGGACATCGGAACAACGCCAGCTTTGTGAAAACTGAAGGCGCTAGTGTCATGTGTTTCCCTAATGATCCGTCTGCGTATTTTTCGCATATCGCGAGGGGAAATGCTCCTTCTTGTACCCTCATCTTTCCTTGGTGCAGTGTTGGGCTTCTCAACAAAAGAAACCAAAGTTTCGCTCATCCCTTCCCAGTTTCTTTGGCTAAATCCAAAAGTGTCAGTCCTTCTGCAAGGCCAGCTACAACCCTTAGCCTTACAGTAGCAGTCAAACGATTTTGGGGCATTTTTACAAACCTGCAATTAAGCGAAAAACAGTGAAATTGGCTAACAAATGCATAAATGGCTATAACTTTAGAAATATAGTATAGATTTGCAAAATATTTTGGTATCTTACCTATTAAGGAGCACTCTTTCAATGTACAACATTTCAAACTTATTGCGATTTATATTATTGAAGTTATTAATAATATTATGATCTGCAACAAAGCTTACAACACATATATATATATATAAAATTACAAAAATAAAACTCAGAGCGACAGTATTCAGCCATCTTAATTATAATGTATTTCGTCGCGAACTAATATGATTCATCAGCTATACTCAAGATGAAAAGTGAGAGAACCACACCGTTTTGGGAAGTCTTTGGAGGGAAGATGGGATGTGGTAGAATGGGTTCTTCCTCTCCATGTGCAAGTAAAACAATAGCACGCAGAGTAAGTCAGGAACGTTCCTGGAAAAGATGTCTTCCCCACTCCTTCTATAATCACTCGACCAGTCACTCAGCATGACAGAATTTTCACCCAGTTTTTATGTAACGCCGAAAACTCTCAATAATATCTCACATAAATTGAGGGATAACATTTATAATAATCTATAAGTAAAACGTTATATTTATTCCCATACAATCTAAAATACATTAAGACAATTAAAACATCATAATCACTTATCTATGACCTCTACACAGACACACACACACATATATATATATATATATATATATATATATATATATATATATATATATATATATATATATATATATATATATAAACTTATTTAAATATATTTTAATTTCTGCTGATTCACAAATATAGTTATTTGGACTTTCTTATGAATAAAGCTTAAACATTACCTTAACAAACTAATCATTGCGTTGATGTGACGTCATAGATGTATGCTTTACGTCATGTTTTAAAACATGAATTCAAACATAAGCGATAATAAAAAAAATAATTGGGAATTATTTTAATAGTACAAAATAATTTATTTAGCTTTAACTACGTATTGTATGTAGTTCTCTCACAATTATATAATTCTACCGGCCTAGCAAACATATGCGACCAGAGGGAGCTTATAATTACTAGTTCACAAAATTGACGTATTTTAAATGGTTTTATGACATATAATGTGGAAACTACCTCCAAATTAATATTCACATATTTCAGATGGGCATTAAATTTGATTCATAGGCATTACACACTAATTAAGCAAGATACTGAGAAATCCAATTTCCTCTTAACATTAAGGCTTACATTTGAGACATTTTCTTGAAAAAAAATCATAGAATGAATTTTGATCAAAATTGCAATAAGTCATTTTTCTTTTTTCAATTTTCCGAATGTTCCATTTAGTGTTTCCATCAAAATGTACATTGGTTTCACTACCACAACACTTCCCCGAAATCTAACCTTGCATCTCTCCGAAACTAGCTTTATTTGCCAACATCTAAAAATACATGACTGCTCTTTTCTAAATATAGACACTTACTAGTTAACAATAAAAATAATAGAAAAGAATAAGTACGTTATCACAACAGATGCGACACTTTAACGGTAAATCTATATCGAAAAGTAAAGAAATAAAAATGAACTTAAAAAAATATATACCGACATTTGAATAGCGGGAAATTAACCCAAAATTTAAAAAAAATATCACAGTCTAAAAAGATTTCTCCTTCTACTGAGCGAGAATATAAAAATATTGTATAACAGGTACTAATACTACGTGAAAATAAAATGTTTTGTTTTGTATTTTAATAATACACGAAGCAGACGAATAATCTTATATTAGTTTTCGGTGTATTTGTATTTTACTTTTCAAAATAGAAAATTAAATTAAATAAAAATTAAAGAACGTGAGAAAAAGCATGTCACTTGGCTTGAGGATGATATATCAATGTTAGCGAATAAATTGATGTGGTATTTTTTTGTGATGATGAATTTTTGGAATAAGTTGTACATAGAAATCTGCTGCAGTAAACACCCCCTAAAATGATGTAAAACTAATGTAAATGTAATGATGTAAAGCGGATGTTTCGTTTTATTTTTGTTATAATATGAACCTTTTAAATAACTTATACCGATGGAATTGTAATAGCCAATATTGCTATTGCTGCTAACAGGGTGCGTTCGTTAATCCATTCCGCGAATTGAAATTCGATAGGAAATATGAAAGAAGAATATCGGAATGTCGGAATGACTGAACATGTATTCTGAATAAACTGGTGAAATTTCCGGAAATCGCTGGTATTAATTTCGGACACAGAGATTTGAGTGGAAGGGGAAAGAGTAACGTGGAAGTGTAATTCTAGAAGTAAGGCTAATTATAATATGTATTGTTTGTTGAATATAACACGTGTGTTTTTTCCTAGTGTAGAACATTTTGCAGGGGAAACACACTTTATTTTATATGCATACATATATATTAATATATGTATATATATATATATATATATATATATATATATATATATATATATATATATGTGTGTGTTTGTGTCTTTAAGGTTGTCTTGAACGAACGTAGATCGATGCCTAGACTTCTAAATGGAATGCCGAGGAAGAATGATTCGAAATTGTAAATGTACTACAGCTAGAAACGTTAGATTCTTAAGTAAATACCCCGCGATTGAAGACCCGTATGTATTATTCAGAACGTCTGTTAATGAAAAGGTCCCATTCTAAATTTTGTTAAGTATCTGTTGTTGAACTATGTTGTCCCGTATGATTGTCGTTAACACGTATTCAATCATCAATGGGACCAGATTTGAAATAGTAAATTACATTACTATGATGATGGGGAGGTAGAACGTCTTTTCAGGTAGACGCCATTGTAGAGAACATAACCCGCACGTTCGATGCATAATAATAATTTTCTACAGTTGAGTTAATTTGCTTGGCGAATTTCTCACTTATTGTGCCTCACCAAGACAAAAGTATTTAAATTCGTTTTACTTCAGAAAGTTAGATATTTCTAAATTACACTCAGAGATTCGCCATTATTGAACAAATTTTCTATAATGGTTCTTAGTTCTTCCAATTTACATTCGTTTGTCATCTTCATTCGTACTTACTCGTTATTCAGTGTGAAGTCTTGAAGCAATCTACGTTCGTTCGAGACTATCCTCCATCTGTGAACAGCGGGAGTGTTTGCTAAGCGTGATTAGTTTCTAACAGACACATTTTGTATACATTATCAAAAGCTTTTTTTTATTTCAAAAAACAAATCGCTGCGCAGATCCCAATTTAGGCTGACCCCCTCCAACATTCTCCCCTTTTCTTTTTCTCAGTAGCCCCTTACGACTACAGTGGCGGCCTGCTTTGTTTGGGGTGAAATCCCCCGATTCAGATATGTAGAGTGAGCGAGCATAACACCGGTCAGATTGCATGTGCTCGTCACGTTAAATCATGATGGATAATATATATATATATATATATATATATATATATATGTATATATATATATATATATATATATATATATATATATATATATATATATATATATATATTCCCTTCAGAATTACAATTATAAAAGTATGTTCCACCAAAAAAAACTAGTATGTATATATATATATATATATATATATATATATATATATATATATATATATATATATATATATTAGGATTTTTAATATTTATTTATTTTTTTAATGATCTTTTTGGTGTTCAAATAAAGCAAACATATATGTACTATATGGATCACGTAAGTTTTCGATTCTTCATTGAATGTTTAGCTGACAAACACAGATGAACAAAATGATGAAGAGAAAAACATGATTTTTAAAAAGCAGCTAAGAATGCTCACGTGAATTCAGACATCAATGCAGATCTAAAAGAAATACGTTAACAATTTAAATTCATATTCCTTACTTGAAATTACTGCAACGATAAGAAACAGAAGACGAAACTCTTTCTCTGTCTTTTTCGTTTATAAGGGAATATTTGTCTTCCTATATTTAAAAGCGTAATACATTTGTTTTATTCTCAGATATTATTGGGATAAATCCTCACTTTTTTGCTGATAAATTTTAAATTTGGATATTCTTTCATTTTTTATCATTTATTATTAATCCTCTCGATCTTTGCTGATAAAATTAAATTAACATATTCATTATTGAAGCTAGCCGGACACACGTATTTTAACAATATATTTCCGCGAAGAACTGTAAGTCATAGCCTAGTCTGGCGAAAATGGGACGGGATATATTATGAAATAATCTTACGAAATCAAATAAAGTTTGAGAGGTCGCGCAATACGCTAGTGCATACGGTACACTATTTTCTATATGTCTGATGTTTTCTTTTACATCGTGATTAGAAAGGTTGGCAACAATGCTAACATACGACATTGACGATTGGACAGACGCACCAGAATGATTCTATGTATACGGATGCGATCGAACTACACTTAGTGTTGCAAGATAATCACATTGGAAAATGTGAGGGACAATAGTAAGACAGACAGAAGTTTGCTTAGGATTTTCCCCAAAGCCTTGATCTACTTACAACGAACAACGACACGGTCAGATTAAAGTAAGTAGCATTCCCCCTTTGATTTTATGACAATTTTGGTTGATCATCCTTTGTGGCAGTCAAGTTACGGACTGATCTATAAGCGTTCGGAAGAACAGCAATAGCGTGGATCAGTTTAAAATGAGGTTGGATGAATTCAAAGATAGTGGTAGGAGGGAAAAATTGAGGGGGCACTTTTGGGAGTTGTCAAATGAAATATTTAACATAATTTGATTTGGATATCGATACTGTACTAAGAGTTTTTTTAACAGTTAAATTTAAAAGATAGTTAAAAGTGGGGATGCCCACCGAGGGATAACAAAAAAAATCTAACAATATTACTACTACTACTACTACTACTACTACTAATAATAATAATAATAATCACACGTGGAATCGAAGAGATAAGTACACGTGTATTTTTAATTCTTCTCTTTTTTGTTTCTATGTGCATTTTACATGACAAAAAAAACAGTGATTTTAATATGTGCGTATCACTTTTAGAAGAAATTCGATGTCGAAAACTTTTTGATAAAAATGGCCCCTTAATTAACAAAATTAAGTTTTAATTAATGAAGAATTCGTAGAAGCGGGAACCGACTCTATCACATCCCATAATTCAATACGAGCACTTAATCACACGTGGAATCGAAGAGATAAGTACACGTATATTTTTAATTCTTTTTTTTTGTTTCTATGTGCATTTTACTTAACAAAAAAAACAATGATTTTAATATGTGCGTATACTTTTAGAAGAAATTTGATGTCGAAACTTTGTTGATAAAAATGGCCCCTTAATTAACAAAATTAAGTTTTAATTAATGAAGAATTCGTAGAAGCGGGAACCGACTCTATCACATCCCATAATGCAATACGAGCACTTAATCACACGTGGAATCGAAGAGATAAGTACACGTGTATTTTTAATTCTTCTCTTTTTTGTTTCTATGTGCATTTTACTTAACAAAAAAAACAATGATTTTAATATGTGCGTATACTTTTAGAAGAAATTTGATGTCGAAACTTTGTTGATAAAAATGGGCCCTTAATTAACAAAATTAAGTTTTAATTAATAGAGAATTCGTAGAAGCGGAAATCGAACCCCCATCCCCTAGCAATACAATCAAGAATACAAGCAGAAAAGTGGAAGGGAACCTATCGTCTCCCTGCATCTGCTATTATTTGTTTGTTTGTTTGCTTGTTTGTTTGCTTGTTTTTGTGTGTGGTAGTGCACAATATCACTCATTAAAATGAATGAGACAATCACAATCCTTGTGACAGGACCACAGGCAGAATAAGCCTGGGCCTGGTGTGGCCACACACACCAAAAATATGAATAATGCACAATAATATCAATACAAGCCGTGGGACTCAGGAGAAATACCTTAGTGTCATGATGGGTAGGTGCTCCCTCGTAAGCCAACATGGGGGACCCGGTCCGCAAACTGAGAATGTTGGCCCTTCTCATTTCAGAAACAAGACAACGGAAAAGAACCAGGTAAGTAACCTCTCTGATTTCAGGTGTGACAGGGACACAGACCAAAGATAGGAAAACCAGAACGAAAACAGCAAACTGAAAAGATATAGAAAGAAATGGACCACGAAAGAAAACAGACTGGTGATGGAGTGCTATTATAAAAGCCGCTACCCTACAGAAAGAGGCTACCGACAACGAATGAAACATCTCCGGGACATTGCTAGTGACTACCATACAACGGAACAAAGGATAGCAGATCAAGCAAGACAGATCCTCAAGCGAGGATGGTTCTCGGAGATTAGAACTGACGGAAATCAGACAGAAGGTGAATTACGAAACGGAGCAAGAAACACCACCGAAGGAGAAACCACAGGAAGAGGACGGGCAAAACATACACACTGAAACTGAAGAGAGTGAAGGCTACAGGATCACAGAACCAGATGAGATAGAAGACTGCGGAACCACAGAACCTGCTGAGATAGAACTCAACGAAAAAGACGCAAGTGATGTGGAGAACATTAGACGATACATGTTAGAAAACAAAACAAAACTCCCATCTCTCAGGAATAGAGTAGCGAAGAAGTTAAAAGCAGAAATAGAAAGAGTAAACAGACTCCTCACACACATCCCAACAGAAACTATTACGGACTTAAACAACCTGATATATGCAGGGGCAAAATCGGTAAGTATGAAACTAAGAAACGAAGAGAATGGACAAAAGAGAGGACCGACAAAACATGGATGGGAAATCAGACTGGAAACCCAAATCACCAAACTTCGGAAAGAAGCTAAAACCGTGAACAGAAGGAAGGAGGACATGAAACGATTAAGAAGCAAAAACCAAAACGCAAAGAAAAACTAAATGAGAAACATGAAGAAATAAAACAAAAGATAGCAGCAATAGAAAGAAGGCTGAGACGATACAGGTACAAATCAGAACAGAGCAAACAGAACAGGACCTTTGAAAACAATGAAAGCCAGTTTTATAAAAACGTAAATGGAGAAAACCAACAACAGAGCAACCGAACCCAACAGAAACAAAACAATTCTGGAGCAAGATATGGGAAGCACCAAAATAGCACATCAAGAATGCCCAATGGTTGAGAAACATGAAAGATGAAGTGCAGGAAATCGAACAAGGAACCAAAACAGAAATCAACAAAGAAACGATCAAGAAAACCCTAAGAAAAATGGCAAACTGGAGAGCACCAGGCCACGATGGAATACATGCATACTGGTTTTAAAAATTCACGACCCTGCATGAAAGACTAGCGCAGAAATTGAGTGGATGTATCCGTAAAACAGACGTACCAGAATGGATGACGGAAGGAAGAACAACATTAATACAAAAAGACCCCAAAATAGGAACGACCCCCAGCAACTACAGACCGATAACATGTCTACCAATAATGTGGAAAATTCTCACAACACAACTGAGAGAACAAATCTACCAATCCCTGGACAAACGTGGACTGCTCTCCGAAGAACAAAAAGGATGCCGGAAAGGACAAAGAGGGACACATGATCTACTATACATTGATCAAAAGACACTGAAGGAGGTGAAAAGCAGACAACAGAACATAACCATGGCATGGATTGACTACAAGAAAACCTACGACAGAATCCCCCAAACGTGGATAATTGAATGCTTAAAAATATACAAGATACCAGACAGGATTATTAATCTCATCCAGAAAGCGATGGAAACATGGAGACTAAAACTGACAGCCGGAGGACAACACCTGTCTGAGATAAAAATACAGAGAGGCATTTTTCAAGGAGACTCTCTATCACCACTATTGTTTATAATAGCCATGATGCCACTCAACTACATACTCAGAAAGTGTGATGCCGGATACAGGTTTACGGATACAGAACAAAGAATAAACCACCTGATGTACATGAGTGACTTTTAACTGTTTTCAAAAAACAAACAAGAAATCGAAAAAGCTGATTATTACAACCAGGATCTTCAGCCAGAATATCCAAATGGAGTTTGGAATAGAAAAATGTGTACTACTAGAGATTAAAAGAGGAAAACTGGAGACGACAGAATGTATAGAACTCCCCAACCAAGAAAAGATGAGGGCGCTAGAACAAGTAGTTATAAATACCTGGGAGTTCTGGAAGCAGACACACTCAAATATACAGAAATGAATGAGAAGATTGGAAAATAATATCTACGAAGAACAAGGACACTCTTAGAAACTAAACTATATAGCAGAAACCTAGTAAAAGGGATAAACACATGGGCTGTATAACTAATAAGATACTCTGGACCATTCATAGGCTGGACCAAAGAAGAACTCAGGCAACTTGACCAGAAGACTAGAAAACGAATGACTATGCACAATGCATTGCACCCAAAAGACGATACGGACAGACTCTACATGAAAAGAAACGAAGGAGGTAGAGGACTGGTAAGTATAGAAGACTGTGTGGAAGACACCAAAAAAGAGCTGGAGAAATATGTAACGCAGAACACGGAAAGACTGATCACCACGGCAGGAGACACCAGCTCAACAAACAACTCTGGAAGCACTGAAACCAGAAACAAAAAGACAAGAAAGGAAAAGTGGGAAGAAAAACAACTACATGGACGCTTTATAAGACTCAACCGCGATAGACACCAATGAAATTAGCTAGGCATGGCTAAGAAAAGGACACTTGAACAGAGAAACGGAATCTCTGCTGACGGCCGCACAGAACAATGCGATTAGGACAAACTTTATTAAAGCAAAGATAGATAAAACCCAGGAAAACAGCAAATGCCGATTATTTGGACAAAGAGACGAAACGATAAATCATATAAGTGAATGCAGCAAGCTAGCCCAAAAGGAATACAAGAACAGACGTGACAGCGTGGGGAAAAAAGTACACCGGGTAATGTGCTAACAACTGAATTTCGAATATGCAAAAATACGGTACAGACACAAACCAGAAACTGTACTAGAAAACGAAAAACACAAAATCGTATGGGATATGAATGTACAAACAGACAACCCCATAAGAGCAAGGAGACCGGATATGATAATAATCAACAAGAAAGAAAAATCCTGCAAAATCGTAGACTTTGCCGTTTCAGCGGACCACAGAGTGAAGATCAAAGAGAGGGAAAAAAGAAACAAATATACTGAACTTGTCAGAGAACTGAAAGGAATATGGAACATGAAGAAAGTCAGTATAACACCAATAATCATAGGAGCACTAGGAACAGTCCCCAAAACATGGAGAAAAGACTAGGAGAAATAGGAATCAAAGGGATAACTGAGACCATACAAAGGACAGTAATGAGCAAAACAGCTACAATCCTGAGAAATGTCCTCGAATGCGGAAACCAAATCACATAAGCAACGAATGGAGAACAAACACATGGAAGCACAAGAAAACAGAACCGGGGAAAATACAACCGCACGAGAGAGGCGCAAGCATAGGCTGACACCACGAAAATTATGGACAGAGGGTCGAGGAGGGAAAGCGCAAACCAGACCTCCACTGGAAGAGCGCGGACAGCTCTGGGACCTTGGGGAGGCTTGTTGCCACTCGGGCCCCAGAGGTGACCAATGGCCCTTATCAGCGGGAAATCGATGGTAGGTGGCTGTTGCGATACCACAAGGTCATCAGCGGTGATGAGCGAAAAGAAGTGGAGCATACTGGAAGTCTGAGGAGACTTGTTGTCACTCAGACTCCAGGGAATACCACAGGTTGTTAGTAGTGGGCGATCACTGACGATGACCAGTGTGATAACTCCTAGTGAGTAAATAATAATAATAATAATAATAATAATAATAATAATAATAATAATAATAATAATAATAATAATATTCACGCGAATTGCAACAAAATCAAGTAGAATTATTAGTTGAATAAGTCGTTTCCGGGTGATTTATCTGCACTGCTGTGTGTAGGCTGATTGCAGTTGTGTTTAGAGATGGGTTTGTTTGTGTGTGTTCCCGTGAACGTGTTCCCGCGAAGTGTTTAACAAGCTGATTTCTGTTACATGACATAATTCTCGAGCATGGAATAAAAATAATATGTTTAAGTTTGACAACTACAGAAAGTCTATCTGCATGACCTTTATTAGAATACTAACGTTATCGTGCCGACATAATTATTTGTTTGTTTGGAAAGACGAACATTTTTTTAAATTTAATAATTTGAAGTATCTGATAAAATGGCCACACAGAGATGCCAGTTGTTAAAAAACTGTGATAGTTCACACCTAACAAAGGGGGTGGGGTAATATCTAAGAAAATGATGCCAAGGCAACATAACAAATACTACACTACCTCCCAAACGAAAGGTAAAGCCTTACAGCATGGCATCATTACAACAGAACAAATACTACACCGTCCCCCATATATATATATATATATATATATATATATATATATATATATATATATATATATATATATATATATAAAGTAATCCAACAAAAGATATAAGCGTCAACTAATATCTTATAATTGGTGAAAACATCCGGATAAAAACTGAGGACGTTAAGATGCTTTGCTTGAACTTTGAATTTTAATAAAATTTGATTGACACCTTATTTCATTTTATATTATATATATATATATATATATATATATATATATATATATATATATATATATATATATATATATATATATATATATATATATATATATATATATAAAGTGTTTGAACACTCTCCATGAGTCTTTTGTCTGCTGGCCGCTTCTTTAGCACATATAAGTTATAATTTTCTTTAATCACGTGACAGTTTCCTGTGACCACGAGGATAAGATGACTGCTAGCAGAGTCTAGGCAGACTAGGTTGATCGGGTTCGCGCCTTTCGACCGTCCGCAATTGTTACTTTCCTGAACTAAGCTTAATACGCTAACGTCTGCAGGCATGGATACTTCAATATTTTATTACACACACACACATATATATATATATATATATATATATATATTAAGAATAATATAATATATGTTTTTTTCAAATTTGACAGTTATAGCGTTATATAATGGAAAACAACATAATTGGTTTAAGACGCTATACATACAGCCTGTATTCCCGTACCGATAGAATTATATGACTGTTTTAAAATATAAATCAATAATTTTGAAAATAAAGTAATTTTAATGATCTGTTTTAGAAAATGGGCTGTCTGCTTTTTAGGGGGTAGAAAAGTTATTTTTTTATTTTGGTTTTCTTCGGATTATTTATTTTTCTCAACGTTGATAACAATATTTGGACAACATGTCGATCTATTTGCCCTCACACAGGAATAATTAAGAGGAATCATATTTTACACAGAAGACGGCCGGATGGCACATCGACAGAAAAGTAGTAGACATATAAATATCAACGATAAGGCAAATAGTCTGAAGACAAACTATATAATCTGATCGGCCATAGATAATTTTGTGAAATAAAGTAAGTCTGTATTTTTACTAATAAAAAATATTAAACTGAATATATAACATATATTCTTTAATATGACGCTTTGTTGGGAACAAAAATACTAATTCATTTTATGTCAAATTTATGTTGTGTAATGGTAAAAATGCCATAGTTGCATTTCTGACGTTTGGCTTCAAATAATAATAATAATAATAATAATAATAATAATAATAATAACAAGCTGCGCATGCGTGGTCCCCCTCTGTACGTGACTCGTTGTGGTGAGTGTAAAATGCAATACATTTGGGCAATTTGGGGCATTTTTGATCCCGCTTGGACCCATTGTGGGCGCAAACCAGAATTTTACTGACATCAAGTATGCTCATTTTATATCCAGAACAATTGCCTCTACATTTTGGCCAAGTTTTTAAATAATTGAATGGATGGATGGGAGAAAAGGATCATTTTTTGCAATTTGGGGGGCTTTTGACCCCCTGGGGGCGCGAACCAGATTTTTTCCCAGGTCAGCCCTACTTATTTTCTATTAGGAACAATTACCTCCACATTTTGGCCAAGTTTCAGAAAAATTGAATGGGTGGATGAAAAGTTATGGGGCAAGAAATGTCATTTTTTTGCGATTTCAGGGCCTGTTGACCCGCCTAGGGGGCTAACCAGTTTTTTTTTTTAAATCGAAGTATTCCTCTTTCTAACCTGACTAAAGTTACAACTTTATGCTAAATTTCAGAGAAATTCAATGGATTGTTGCGGAGAAAAATCCGGACGGACGGACGGACGGACGGAAACGCCTCAAAACACAGGTACCCCGATTTTATACATCGGGGACCAATAATAATGATAATAATAATTATAATAATAATGGTAACAATAATAATAATTTTAATAATAATAATAATCATAATAATAATCATCATAATTATTATATTAATAATAATTATAATGATAATAATTATGATAATAATAATAATATTAATTATAACAATAATAATAATAATAATAATTATAATATCAATAATAATACTTATTCTAATAATAATAATGATAATTGTTGGGAAGTTGTCCCACAGTAAATAATAAATAAAGGAAGTAAAGTCGAGGCTTGGTTTAACAAGTGTATTAACAAAGTAAGAAACTGACTAGCTCTTGGCTAGACAGTTACAAGACTGTGCTTTGTCTTCCATATCTCTGGTGACTCGCACTATTTATAGTGAAAACCGGTGTAGTTTCTCCTGTGTAACAACGGCCGGTGTAACAATAATAATTATTATAATAATGATAATACTAATTTATAATAATAATGATAGTAGTAAAATACTAATAAACATTATAATAATAATGATAATAATAAGTATAACAATAGCAATAACAATAACAATAACAATAATAATACCAATAATAATAATAATAATAGTAATAATAATAATAATAATAATAATAATAATAATAATAATAATAATAATAATAATAATAATAATTATAACAATGATAATAATAATAATTAAACTTCTCTGTCTAAACCGCCCATTCTATGCCTTTATTCTGTTTTATTGTGTTGAAAACTATAATAATAATGTAATTCATTTACCGGATCTATTTCTTTTAAATGTAACACTGTAATCTTACACTAACTGCACCTGGACAAAGATAAGCAGAACAAAACACATTGAAATGCTTGATGATAGGTAATTCCTTTCCTTCTACCTGCTTTCACAATAATATAAAGAGAAATTATGTTAATAATAAAAATAGTCCAACGAGATATAAATGTAATACTGTAACTTGCGTGTGTTGCTCCGGACAACTCTATATAGAACAACAGATTATGTTACCCTCATCACTTACCAGATATAATACAGTAATGTTAATAATGATAATTGTATTGTTCTTAGCAACACTGATTCAAACAGATATTTATGTTACGCCCTCCCTCGCATACCAATTACTAGTGTAATGTTAGTAAAAAGGCCTTCACAGTACTACCAAACGATACGGTCAATATCAACGAATGAAGATAATGATGTTGACAATGATTATTAGTCCCGAACAACATCGGGTAAAACAAATAATCTTGGCCAATTCCTGATGTCTTCCGACCACTCAGTTTAACGATACTAAGGACATAAATGCAGTTGATACAATTAATAGTTGGAAGAGATTAACTATATATCCATTACCAAAAGTAATACTACAATCTTATTCATTGTTATTGATCCCGGATGACGCCGTGAAAAACAAATGGTCCAAGTAAATTCCTAAGTTCTTATCCCTTTCCCCATTTTACAATAATATAAATGTAAATGATGTTGATAAAAAAAAAATAGTCTGGCGAGATTTAATATATCCCACTTAGCAAAAGTAACACTGCAATCTGAAAATAATTAATTTTATTTCCTTATAGACCGCGTAGTAGAAAAAAACTTACCGTTCTCGCATCTTCACTTACTAAACATACTACTGTACTATTAGTAGAAACACCGTTAAAGCACTGCCAGGTCAAAATCACAGAATGAATGGAAATGATGTTGACAATGACCATTTTATTGCTCCCAAGAAACGCTGATTAGAAAACAGTTTATGCTACCCCTCTTTCAACACACCTTCACTTAGCAGACCTAATAATACATTGTTACAAAAGGGGCCTCCATAGCACTGCCAAAAGTATGGTTAAACGCTGAGTATTACAACGGTTAAATTAATGAATATAATACTTTAAGAAATCCTTTAGAGCACTGGCAAAAGTACTGTTAAAATCAAAGTATGAAGATAAATAATGTTGATAATGATTATAAATCCCGGACAACTCAGAGTTGAACAAATAGTCACAGTAAATCGCTAATATCTTGCCCCACCTCCATTTTACAATAATATGAAGTAAATGATGTTGAAATAGGCAATTTCTAATTTCTTGTGACCCATCAGCTATTTCCCAATATTACGAATATAAATAATGTTGATGAAGGCTATAGCCCGAAAAGATTAAATATATACCAATAACGCACCGAGTAGTAAACGTAAGATCGGTCTATTTGTGAATATATTGCACCCACATTTCACAACAATATATAGGTAATTATGTTGATTAAGAAAATTGTCCAAAGAGATTTTTAAAATACAACTTACAAAAAGTAATACAAAGATCACTAACAACTCCGAGGAAAAAAAACGCTCTCGCTCAATTCTTACTTACTTGCCCCCACCCCTTAATTACATATTACGAAAATAAATGATCTGGATTAAGGCAATATCCTGTAGAGATTTAATATACACCACTTAACAAAAGTAATATTGTAATCTTACAATTATTGATCCCAGAAACGCTGAGTAGAAAAATGGTCCTGCTCCATTCCTAATTTATTGGCCGCCCTCAATCAACAGTAAGATGAAGATAAATGATGTTGATGAAGACAACAGTAAGATGAAGATAAATGATGTTGATGAAGACAACAGTAAGATCAAGATAAATGATGTTGATGAAGACACCAGTAAGATGAAGATAAATGATGTTGATGAAAACAATAGTAAGATGAAGATAAATGATGTTGATGAAGACAACAGTAAGATGAAGATAAATGATGTTGATGAAGACAATAGTAAGATGAAGATAAATGATGTTGGTGAAGACAATAGTAAGAAGAAGATAAATGATGTTGATGAAGACAACAGTAAGAAGAAGATAAATGATGTTGATGAAGACAACAGTAAGATGAAGATACATAATGTTGATGAAGACAACAGTAAGATGAAGATAAATGATGTTGATGAAGACAACAGTAAGATGAAGATAAATGATGTTGATGAAGACAACAGTAAGATGAAGATAAATGATATTGATGAAGACAACAGTAAGACGAAGATAAATGATGTTGATGAAGACAATAGTAAGAAGAAGATAAATGATGTTGATGAAGACAACAGTAAGATTAAGATAAATGATGTTGATGAAGACAACAGTAAGATTAAGATAAATGATGTTGATGAAGACAACAGTAAGATAAAGATAAATGATGTTGATGAAGACAACAGTAAGATAGAAGATAAATGATGTTGATAAAGATAACAGTAAGATGAAGATAAATGTTGTTGATGAAGACAATAGTGAGATGAAGATAAATGATGTTGATGAAGACAATAGTAAGATGAACATAAATGATGTTGATGAAGACAACAGTAAGATGAAGATAAATGATGTTGATGAAGACAACAGTATGATGAAGGTAAATGATGTTGATAAAGATAACAGTAAGATGAAGATAAATGTTGTTGATGAAGACAATAGTGAGATGAAGATAAATGATGTTGATGAAGACAATAGTAAGATGAACATAAATGATGTTGATGAAGACAACAGTAAGATAGAAGATAAATGATGTTGATGAAGACAACAGTAAGATGAAGATAAATGATGTTTATGAAGACTATAGTAAGATGAAGATAAATGATGTTGATGAAGACAATAGTAAGATGAAGATAAATGATGTTGATGAAGACAACAGTAAGATGAAGATAAATGATGTTGATGAAGACAACAGTAAGATTAAGATAAATGATGTTGATGAAGACAACAGTAAGATGAAGATAAATTATGTTGATGAAGACAACAGTAAGATGAAGATAAATGATGTTGATGAAGACAACAGTAAGATTAAGATAAATGATGTTGATGAAGACAACAGTAAGATTAAGATAAATGATGTTGATGAAGACAACGGTAGGATGAAGATAAATGATGTTGATGAAGACAACAGTAAGATTAAGATAAATGATGTTGATGAAGACAACGGTAGGATGAAGATAAATGATGTTGATGAAGACAACAGTAAGATGAAGATAAATGATATTGATGAAGACAACAGTAAGACGAAGATAAATGATGTTGATGAAGACAATAGTAAGAAGAAGATAAATGATGTTGATGAAGACAACAGTAAGATGAAGATAAATGATGTTGATGAAGACAACAGTAAGATGAAGATAAATGATGTTGATGAAGACAACAGTAAGATTAAGATAAATGATGTTGATGAAGACAACAGTAAGATAGAAGATAAATGATGTTGATAAAGATAACAGTAAGATGAAGATAAATGTTGTTGATGAAGACAATAGTATGATGAAGATAAACGATGTTGATGAAGACAATAGTAAGATGAAGATAAATGATGTTGATGAAGACAACAGTAAGATGAAGATAAATGATGTTGATGAAGACAACAGTATGATGAAAGTAAATGATGTTGATGAAGACAACAGTAAGATTGAAGATAAATGATGTTGATGAAGACAACAGTAAGATGAAGATAAATGATGTTGATGAAGACTATAGTAAGATGAAGATAAATGATGTTGATGAAGACAATAGTAAGATGAAGATAAATGATGTTGATGAAGACAAAAGTAAGATGAAGATAAATGATGTTGATGAAGACAACAGTAAGATTAAGATAAATGATTTTGATGAAGACAACAGTAAGATAAAGATAAATTATGTTCATGAAGACAACGGTAGGATGAAGATAAATGATGTTGATGAAGACAACAGTAAGATGAAGATAAATGATGTTGATGAAGACAAAAGTAAGATGAAGATAGATGATGTTAATGAAGACAACAGTAAGATTAAGATAAATGATGTTGATGAAGACAATAGTAAGATGAAGATAAATGATGTTGATGAAGACAACAGTAAGATTAAGATAAATGATGTTGATGAAGACAACAGTAAGATGAAGATAAATGATGTTGATGAAGACAACAGTATGATGAAGATAAATGATGTTGAGGAAGACAACAGTAAGATGAAGATAAATGATGTTGATGAAGACAACAGTAAGAAGAAGATAAATGATGTTGATGAAGACAATAGTAAGATGAAGATAAAAGATGCTGATGAAGACAACAGTAAGATGAAGATAAATGATGTTGATGAAGACAACAGTATGATGAAGATAAATGATGTTGAGGAAGACAACAGTAAGATGAAGATAAATGATGTTGATGAAGACAACACTAAGATGAAGATAAATGATGTTGATGAAGACAATAGTAAGATGAAGATAAATGATGTTGATGAAGACAATAGTAAGATGAAGATAAATGATGTTGATGAAGACAACAGTAAGATGAAGATAAATGATGTTGATGAAGACAACAGTAAGATGAAGATAAATGATGTTGATGAAGACAACAGTAAGATGAAGATAAATGATGTTGATGAAGACAACAGTAAGATGAAGATAAATGATGTTGATGAAGACAACAGTAAGATTAAGATAAATGATGTTGATGAAGACTATAGTAAGATGAAGATAAATGATGTTGATGAAGACAATAGTAAGATGAAGATAAATGATGTTGATGAAGACAACAGTAAGATTAAGATAAATGATGTTGATGAAGTCAACAGTAAGATTAAGATAAATGATGTTGATGAAGACAACAGTAAGATGAAGATAAATTATGTTGATGAAGACAAAAGTAAGATGAAGATAAATGATGTTGATGAAGACAACAGTAAGATTAAGATAAATGATGTTGATGAAGACAACAGTAAGATGAAGATAAATGATGTTGATGAAGACAACAGTAAGATGAAGATAAATGATGTTGATGAAGACAACAGTAAGATTAAGATAAATGATGTTGATGAAGACAACAGTAAGAAGAAGATAAATGATGTTGATGAAGACAACAGTAAGATGAAGATAAATGATGTTGATGAAGACAACAGTAAGATTAAGATAAATGATGTTAATGAAGACAATAGTAAGATTAAGATAAATGATGTTGATGAAGACAACACTAAGATGAAGATAAATGTTGTTGATGAAGACACCAGTAAGGTGAAGATAAATGGTGTTGATGAAGACAACAGTAAGATGAAGATAAATGATGTTAATGAAGCCAATAGTTTAAAGAGAGTTAATTTGTAGCAGTTACCTATAGTAATACTTTAATCTTACAATTTTTGTTTATCCCGGTTACTTACAAATAGTAATATTGTTATATAAATAGGAATACACACACTAACTTGAAAATGAATAAACACATTGTTAATCATGAATGAAAAGAATGGATTAATAGAATGAACGGCAATAAATGAATGCAGAAAATTAAATAACTGAAAAAGTTAATAAAATATTGAATGAAAACAAAAATGAAAAAATTAAAGACATATAAATTGTTATGGATAGAATGAATGAAAAATAAGTTGATAAAAATAATGAAAATAACTAATGAAAAATGCATTAAACATGAAGAAGTAATTAAATAAAATTGATTGAAATGAATTGAAAACACATGTAACACAATTAATTAAAACATGAATGGAAACATAAATAAGATAAATGGTTTAAACAATAAGAAAACAAGATTTCAAAAAAGAACTGAGAGGACATGAATACAAAATAAATGAAAAAAACAAACTGAATGAAAAAATGAAAAAAATGATTGAATTTAAATAAATATAGCAATTCAGGTAAATGAATCGAAATAATGAATAAGAATATTAATGAGGAAAAAAGAAATATAAGCAAAACAAAAGAAAAGCAGAATGAAAAAATGAATGAGAAAAAATGTATTCAAAATGAATAAAGGTGAATAAAAAAATATAAAAAAATAATTAAAAAGAAGTGAATGAAAAGGGAATTAAAAAAAATAATGAGAGCATTAATGAAAAATAATTGAAAAAAAATGAATGAAAATGAATGAAAAAGAATAAAATAAATGAAATAATTAATGAAAAAATGAATGAAAACATGGGAGTAAAACTGGGCGAAAAACTGAAAGAAATAATAATTTTTAAAAATTAATGAAAAAATGAATAAAAAATAAATAAAGACTGCATGAAAATCAGCGAATAAAAAAATGAACGAAAAGAACAAATTAATGAAAAACGCATGACAAATTGCAAACGAAAATTGAAAAAATGACTGAAAAAATAAATTTAAAAATTGAATAAAATATATGAATTCTTCCCAAACCGCCGACTCTGATTTATTTCTGAACCACCTTCCAAGCACTTCGACTTCTTATCCTTCACTACAGAATTATGTACAGAATTATGTTTTTTAGCGATTGAGTAACACTTGTGTAACTACAGCCTCATGTTTAGAAGAGATGCGGTTGGCGATTGAGAACACTTCTCTTTCCAGTATATAGAGTAATTATACCACTTATCAGATATTATGATGTATTATCATAATTCTGACGTCTCTGCCAAGTATACAGCATAATAACAATAGACAAAACATGTTTTCTCCCGGGAAATGCTGCTTTTAAACACAGCTGCTCTATCATATATTGAGCTTTTTTTTATTACAATATACCACTTCAAACACGAACTACTGCAATGTTACTGCCGTACAATGGAGAATAAATATTCTTGTATAATAGTCTAACAATAAACAATGATGCTATTTTTGCTTTGCGCTGTGGCTTTTAAACATGTCTGCTTTATCCAGTATATTGATCACTTTGAATTGACTAACTTATATCACTTAGCATATATTATAATGCATTATTACTAATATGACTCCCGGGCACCCCATGTACTTTGTCCAGTATACGTGGACTCTATTCCCATACCATCCGACTCCAACTGCTTCCAATACCATCTGATTTCGACTCCTTCCCATACCATCCGACTCCTTCATTTTACCATACGATGCGACTCCTTCACATTTCAAACCAACTCGTTTCCATACTATCCGACACTTCCACCTTCCCATACCATCCTTGCTTCACTACAAACTCATGCTCAGAAGAGTTGCGGTTGTTATTGAGAACTCATTTCTTCACTATAGACTCATGCTTAAATGAGGTGCGGTTGGAGATTGAGGTACCACTTTCTTCACTATATACTTATGTACGTTTAGTTATTGAACACTTTTAAAATCTCACAAAATACATTCATATGCTATATACCAGGTTTAGAGATAATAATAATAATGAACAGAGAAATTATACACACGTCAGTGTTGGCATTACTAGTTCCTAAATGTGCCTCCAAATGTTATCCCGGCAAAACCGGTATTTATGGTAGCCGGTTGCTACCATTTAGTTATTATTAAAGGGTAGGTAGGTTCACCCACAACACCCACCTTCCGAAACTTATTCCCCCTGAAATCTCAAGGTAAATTTTTTTCCTGAGATTCACCTCGAAACTCCCGGTTAATTTACGTTTTCTTAATGAACGTTTCTGTTCCGGATACGTTTTTAGTGTTAGCAGCTCACATGTGCCGTATAGATCTTCCATGATGGTCTCACTCTGATCCGATGGGTCTTCCCCTGAGTCGTCCGACATGCAACGACGCATTTGGTTAATGTGTTTTTACAGGTGCCTCTAGGACCCTCTACAATGTACACCATCTGCCCCAATCTTTTTTGTACCTTTCCCACTTCCCACACGGTTTTGTTTCCATGGTGTTCCTGGAAGAACACCTTCTCTCCATCCTCGTAACTCTTCTTTGATGCCGTAATGTTGGTCGGTATCACCTGTTTTGGTAAAAGTTTGTCGAATACCGACTTTATTTTTCTTCCAAACATTACTTCCGCCGGTGGTACTTGGGCTGGTGTGTTCTGTAATTCTATACACTTGAAGGAACTGCTGAAGTGGCTTTTCTCTCGGCGTGCCCATTCGATTTTTTCAACACTCTCTTCAAGGTATCAACCAATGTTTCTGTCTGTCCGTTTAACCTCGGATGGTGATATGTTTAATTTGAAAGTCTTTACAAAATTCTTTGAACTCTCGTGAAGTGAATTGTGTACCGTTGTCCGATACAACAATGTCAACCACTCCGAATCGGGCAAACAGTTCATGCAACGCGCATATCGTGACATCCGTTGTTGGATTTTTACATCTTACCCCTTCTGGCAATTTTGAGTAGCTGTCGACTATAATTAAATAGTAGGAGCCTTCCAATGGTCCCGCAAAATCTATGTGAATCCGAGACCATGGTTGTTCTGCCTTTGGCCATGGACAGTACTGAATAGGTGGTGCTTTCGCTACCGAGGCGCAGCCCGCACAGGGCTTTACCTTCGTCTCTATGTCCCTGTCCATGTTTTTCAAATACACATAAGATCTCATTAGGCTCTTCATGCGTGTCGCTCCGGCATGCCCCTTATGGAAATCGTTCAGGATTTTTTTTTAACGTAGCTGGGATTACTACTCGCTCCCGGTATAATAATGTGTCGCAACAGACTGAAAAAGCTTCTGTCGTTTGCTCATCGTCTGTTTGTAATTTATTTTTGATTTCGATAATAAAATTATCTTCTCTTGCCTCTTTTTGTATATCGTTAAGTGTGACTGGCAGCTCTTTTATTGTGTTACACAGAACTTTACTATAGTAATATTCAGACCGAAGGGGTGCTATAACTGTATCCTCGAGTTGTTCCGTGTACTTTGGGATTAGCCGCTATAAACCATCTGCGTGTTCTAGTCTTTTTGACGGTAAAAGTTCCATCTCAAAGTAATAATTTAACAGAATTATTACCCATCTCTGTAGGCGGTTTGCTGTGTAGGTTGGCAAGCCTTTTCTGATCTAAAGATGGTGATAACTGGCTTATGGTCTGTTTGTAGGATAACATGACGGCCGTGTAGATACCTGTGAAATTTGGTCATTGCAAACACAATACCCAACGCTTCTTTTTCAATCTGAGAGTAATTTTTCTCTGCGGGAAGTAAAGTTCTTGAAGCGTGGGCGATGGGTTTCATCGAGCCATCCGGCATTTTATGGAAAATGCACGCCCCAATGCCGTAGGAGCTGGCGTCACTTGCAACAATAGTTTTTAGCTCTGGATTAAAATGAGTAAGAAATAATTCTGAAGTTAACTTCGTTTTTAGGTTGTCGAATGCAGATGTACAGTCGGCGGACCATTCCCATTTACTATCTTTCTTAAGTAACTAATGTAAGGGGGCTCGCAGTTTGTGCATACTGGGAATGAATTTTTCGTAATAGTTTGCGAGACCAAGGAAGCTTTGTAGTTGGGTAACATTGTTCGGTTCGGGCATATTCTTGATGGCTATAAATCTTTCTGGGTCGGTATGTCTTCCATTCTTATCAATGACATGTCCCAAGTATTATATCTCTTCTAGAAAAAATTCACACTTTGACTCCTTGAGTGTAAAACCAAAATCGCTTATCCTTTCGAATACTTTATTTACGTGCTCACGATGCTCCCCGACGTTCGTACTTTTCATTAAGATATCGTCAAGGTAGCCGATCGAAAAATCGAGATCGCTCAACATCGTGTCGATTAACTGCTGAACAATCGACGGGGCCACTTTAATTCCAAGAGGGAGACGATTGAACTTTAGTAGTTCCCTGTGTGTCGAAATACAGAGAAGCTTAACGCTATCCTCTTCTACAGGTATTTGCAGATAGGCTTCACTCAAGTCAATTTTTGAGAACAGTTTTCCACCGTTTAATTTTGTGAAAACCTCTTCTGGAGTCGGCAGAGGATAGTGCTAATCTTTCAGCGCATCGTTCAAACCGGTTGAGAAATCGGCACCCACTCTGATCTCTCCAGATTTTTTCTTCACGTAGACGGTTGGGGCCGCCTATTCCGAGTAGTCAACTGGTGTTAAAATACCTTTCTCCACCAACCGGTCTATTTCTGCATTACTTTTTTCAAGAGACGCTAATCGTACACTTCGTTTTCTCTTAAAAACGGGATTCTTATTTTCAATTAGTTCAAAACTCGCCTTCATTTTAGTACAGCGTCCTAATTCATTAGAAAACACTTTGGGGAATGACTCTTTCACATCCTTCTTCAATTTTTCTGCTACAGCAGAAAAATTTTCTATTCGTTGACAATAGGCGCTTATCGGCGAATCCCAGAGCTGGAAGTGCTGAATTCAATCTGTACCGAACATATTTCCAGTATCTTTCATTACGAACATGCGTAATTTTAATGTCTTATTTTTTAGTGTCACATTTGAAATGACTTCCCTTTCAAGTCTATTTTCTCTCGGGTTACCGATTGAGCCACTTTATCTGTGCGTAGCATAGTCGGTCTGCCGATATTTTTCCAGGTATTAATATTAATAATGGACAGGTCAGACCCTGAATCAAGCTTTAGTTTTACATCTTGATTGTTCATTTTTACCGTAACATACTTTCGTATGTTTAGGTTGCCACCAATAATTCTAGTTGTTTTTATGTAACTTTTTTTCTAGTGTTACTTCTGCAATGTGAGGCTTTGTGTCCCATTTTATGGCATTTGTTACACTTTTTTCGTTTAAAAGGACACTCTTGGTACTAATGTAGATCCCCGCAACCCCAACAGGGGTAGTTCGGCAATTTTTCATCCGACCTTTGGGGCAAATCCTTTCTGAATTTTTTCTTCGAAGAGTATGATTATTTTGAAAAACGACGAACATTTTTTATATTAGAATTTGCTGCTTCCTCTATTTCTTTACCTTCTTTTTTCTCGGAAATATGTCGTTGACAGCTTTCGGCCAGTTGTTGCAATGTTAAATGTGGCTCGGTGTCAGGTTTACTTATTGCACGTCTTCTTAACACTGCATTTTTGAACAAATATTAATACTTTGAAATTGTCCGATGTCAAGGATGATAACTTAAAGTCGTCACAATGTTTATTGACGATCGAAGCAAACGTTGAGTAATCCTGGGTTTCTTTTCACGTTAGGTTCATACATTTCCACCTCTTGTGGAATGAACTTGTTTTGGGGCAATATAGTTCCATTAACATTTTAATGGTTTTCTGTGAGAGATAGTGCACCCGTTTTCTTCGGCAGAATATAATCGACAAATTGTGTATGATCTGCCGTACCTAGTCTACGAAGAACTAAACGAACCTTTTTCTTTTCCGACCATGTGCTACAATCAATGTCGAAAAAATCCTGATATCGACGGTACCATGATTCGAAGTATAGGTCCTCTTCGGTCACATAGTTGAAGGTTTCTATAGCTGACCATATTGCATTTTGGTTGAACTCGTCGCTGTCGTCTTTCGTCATATGTATCATTGCTTGTGCCAGCTGGTCAAATTGTCTTTCTGATTGAGTCTGTTGCTCTAATTGTAATTTTTTTATCCCAATCAATTGTTCGTCAAAAGATTTACTATCTTCTCGCTTTTGTGCTAAATTCTTTTCCTCAAAATATTTCAACAAACTTATTTGCTGCGACTGAAATTCCTTCTGTAGAGACTGAAGTTTTTCATCGTGTGCCTTCTGTTGCGCAAGATGGTTTTCATCGTTTGCCTTCTGTTGTTCTGATTGAAATTTAATCATCTCCAATATCTGTTTCGAGAAATCTTCCATGATTAAAGAAATACTTTCTTGAAAAAAATTAGTCATGAATAGTCCTCCACTATTTGTTTTCTTTTCAAATGCTTACTGTTTAAAAACAAACTCAACCCCTTCTCATCACTGCGTCATTCGTGTGTCGAATTCGACCGGCACTTGCTAATTTTTTTTTAAAGTTCCTTGAGAAAAAAACGATTTTATTAATCCGGCTCATTGGGTAATTAATTTAACTAATTATTTGTATTTTTGTTCGCATCTGGAACTTTTTTTCCAATAAGGCCGTTTGCCTTTCAGTGTAGGCTGAAAATGCAAAATAGCAAGTAATGGCTATATAAAAAAAATTACTAGTTATTCAAGAAAGTAACTTGGTTTTACTTGTCAGATTTAAAAAAAATTTTTTTCGACTATAAGATTTTACAGTGACAAGTCTGTTCGCAAAATACGTTTGACTATATCAAACACGAAAAAAGGTTTTTGTAGTATGCAGTTTGTTTTGTTTTTATTTCAAACCTTTCAGTTTAATAAGCACATGGTATTCCAATTTCATTAGTTGCACGAGGTAAAATCCCGTATTGAAATACGAAGGACACGAATAGTAAATCTGCCTGACTTTTTTTTTCGTCCAGTAATTGTTTAAACGGGTTATTTCTTGTAAGGCAGACTCGTCCCAAAGTTGAATGTATTCGATGTTTCCAATATCTTCCCGAAAATTATAAAGCACAGGGTTTTTTTTTCAAACGGGTATAATTTTTTCTTTCGAAGGTTGACCCTGTTGTAGACACGGGTTTATCACTTACAGGTTGCAAGGTCCAAGGTGTTTCCAACGAAGTCCTTTACGAATTACTCGCCGCCTGTTGTTGTGGACCCGTTTAGGGGTACCAACAATGAAATAAAAGAACAGCAGGTTTAGAGATAATAATAATGAATTGTATTGAACAGATAAATTATAGACAAGTCAGTGTTGGCAGTGCTTGTGCCTAAATGTGCCTCCAAATGTTCTCCCGGCAAAACCGGTATTTATGGTAGCCGGTTGCTACCATTTATTTATTATTAAAGAGTAGGTAGGTTTACTCACAACAGTTATCTATAAATCTCATACAAAAAATTATCTTTTTAACATTTTTATAAAGTATTAGTATAGGCAACAGATCATATCTCAGTTTAAAATGAGAGAAGCAAGTGATCCGTACAATTGAATGATTTTCTAATTAACAGAAATATATTTGCAACTTGGATCACATCTATAACGTGTCTCTATCAACATAATTCATATCAAATTAATCTAAAAATAGAAACAAGTTGACACGTGCGTGCGTGTGTTGATATTTAGACAGATTATTGAAATATGTTTCGATCGATTCGAATCGACTTTATCGAATCGGATGAATGTTAACGAAAATACAATACGATTTACACACACAAGAGAGAATTATTATGAAATCCAGCTTATGTTGAACTTCATGTACTTTATCTATATTTCTGAACACACACACACACACACACACACACACATATATATATATATATATATATATATATATATATATATATATATATATATATATATTATCGGGTAAGTGCGGTGACTAATAGCGCGGACTGTATATCAACGAACAGAGATCGAATTCTCTCAGACTTATCTACCACTTGAAAATGGTGTGGATCTATCTGGTGAAAATGAGGAGGTCTTGTCATCTACAATGCACACTCGACTGTAATCGAATATATTTGTTATTTCTGGTTTCTGACTTCAATAGTAGTGTTATTAAGTAATATCTCTTTATATATACACACTATTAAGCTAAATTCCCGTGAGCAGGATTTTATTCACTTTGCTGTCATCGTTTCCAAAAAATCATCAGCACATTATTACGTCCGTGTCGTTCAGAGAGAACATCCACATTAGTTTGTCAATCCCGGATTCATCATCTATTAACTCTTCAAACACCAAAGAAGTTCTTCAGAAAAATACATAACGAGACAGTAAAATATTAATTCCAAAGAGCACACAACTCAAATGTATTTAATTTCTACCAGAGACAAGACAACGAAGACGCTTCCCAGAAAGAGTAGCCATCTTGTTTTATGAAATAACGTAATGAAAATACGCACAATATTGCCCTAGACAAACTGCTAGAACAGTTAATAGTTTATTGATTAAAGGTCAGGAAAACATTATAAAAATTCCTTTGTGAATATACAAATAATCATCATTATAAAAGATAAATAAGTTAGAGTTAAATTCAAAAAAGAATCATTTCAAAGTATAGGGATACAAGACCACATTGCACTAATGAGTGTCAACCATGGAAATGCAGACTTCAAGTGGTCTATTAAAGCCTTACGGTGCGTACAAACATACATTTAAAAGGCAAAATATAAAATATATAAATTATCAAAACAGCAATTTAACATTTGTAGAGTGATATCTTATGATCTATTTAAATAAAATATTCTGCAATTAGCGGTTACCAAATATACAACTGGTTTACGATGTGCCAACACTTTATGTTGGACCTAAGGTATCGCAGATTTTATATTTTGATATCAATAACGATTCTATTAAAGTAAGAAACTGTAAAGAAATATATATATATGTACATTTAGAAATATATATACAATATAATTATTAAAATATATGCTCACCTTTAATAGCAATATAGCATTCCGTAAATGAATGTGCGATCAGTGATTTCAGATAATTTCATAGTAAATATTTATATTTAAAACAATGCATATCTTATAAATGTTCTTATAAATATTAATATATATATATATATATATATATATATATATATATATATATATATATATATAAGTGTAGACCTACGTATTTGTAATACACGATCTGATGGGTGCGCAGATGAGCGCGCCAAAGTTTTAGTGTTAGAAAACCTAACTTATAACTACTATTTTCAATGGACATTTGTTTTACTTGAATTAAAAGAACTTACAAAACTTGCAACCTTTTATTACGCAAAATAAACACATGTATACATTTTCTGGCTGACTTCATTCTATTATAGAATCTGATACTGATATTATGGAAGTTGCCAACATTCACTAAAAGAAAGAGGTGCAATATCCATGATACATTTCGTAGACGGTTTTGCGTCAAAATTAGTATTCATTTATCGAAAGAATATTAGATGTTTGTTGTGTTTGGAAATGCGTATGCTCGAATTTAGAAGAAACACGATAATTATCGACACAGTAAGACAAGTGACGATTCTAGCATTTAAAGTAGAGTTTGGTATATGAAAACAGTTTTTTTCTTTTGGGTCTCTTAAAAAACATTTAAAAGACTGTTTGCTTTATGAAAATACAAATAACTGATTTAAAAATAGGTTTTTACATTGAATAAAGTATTATCAAGTGAAACAATGTTTTCCTAGTATTAAAAAACTATTGAAAACAAATGTTACCTGAAATTTCGATGTTCACACTTGTAGGTATATAACTAAACACGCTTTAAGTTCACAAAAAATTGAGGATTAGAAAGCAAAAATAGGAAAACCATTATAACTAGACTGATATTTGCATTTATTCTGTAATTTTGAAAGGAAAAATACATTTTGACAGATAAATTTGCTTTTAGTCAGTGGCGAACAATGCGTGATTGGGCGCCAAAGTCCGCTTCAGCAAAGCCTCCAAATCGCATGTTTAGTTTAAAATTACATATTAACTGGCAACCACCTTCGTTTACATGACATTTCACAAACTGATATTTAATTAAATATTTATCATAACAAATGTAATTGTTATTGTCCGGCAAAAAGAAGTAAACCATCTTGTCCATAACTCTTGTTCTCGATTCACTTACACAGTTGTTTTAGGTAAAATGAAACTTTCAATTATTGACTAAAGAAGCGCCGCCGTTTTGTTCTTCGACATTAAGTAGTTGTTGTTTACTTTTGTTTACGTTTAATTCATTTAACTTGCCTTACTTAGAAAGTATGCGAAAATACATTGCATACACTGATTGTAAAGAAACTAAACACAATTAAGGAATAGTTTTGCATATCACTTTAACGTCACGTATTGCTTTTTTATTAACTTTTGAAGTCATCCGGAATACGTAAATATATACATTCATTCGCTTACTAATCGTATTCCTCGTGTTTTTTGTGTTCGTTTTTCTTTTAAGCAATTATAGAATGTCCTTTAACCATAGTTAAATATTGGGGCAAAGGATTTCTTGACTAAACAAAATACAAATCGACTACTACGTTCCACCTCACCAACAAAATACAGAATCAGTCGCGGAGAATAAAAAATCATATATAATATTTGAATTTTAAATACGGCATTTGTTCGCATATGTTTTTCTAAGTAACATGTGGCTGTTTTTTTTACTTACGAAGTATTCCAGAACAAATAATATATAAATATAGATTGCCAACTAATTTGCATCACAAACAAAAAATACAAATTCCTTCTCGGCGAGGAAAACAACTGTTCGGTTCAAATCCCGTAGCAGTACCAAACAAAACACACACAATATCTTATTTTAGAATTTAGAGTAGTGAATTTGTTGTGCATATACGTCATATGTTGCCGTTTTATTTTATTAAATTACTAAGAATTGAAGAATAAAAATATAAATATGAATAATACGCGTACTTCGCTTCACTCTTGTAGTTTAATGTCGGGGCCTGAAAATAGTTGATTAGACCTACTTTCCCGCTAGTTATAAAATGAATGACGCAAATGTACACATATTCAATAATATCGAATATATATATTCCATAAAGTAAGGATTGAATGCATACGTTCTTAAAGCAAGAAGGTTTATAATCGATCGATAATTGCTAGTTCTAGAAATCTCGTCTTCAAGATCTCGAGACTTGATATGAAATCTCGAGATTGAGAAAATAATTTTGAGATTGGATACTTTTGATTGGCGGAAGTATTTGGATCATGTTGAAAAATGACTTGGGTTCATTTTTTAATATATGAATTTTTGAGATTATTTTTGAACAATATTTACTAATACAATATATTTATTTCTAACATTAGCATTGCTTGCAAACTTACAGCGAGAAATAAACCTGATCCAAAAGCTAGCCTTAGAACCGGATATTGGTTTGGATGTCTGCGTAATTAACATGAGCGCATCCACCATTTTCTTTAACCGAACCATGGATGTTCAGGTGTCTCAATCAATTACTCAAACACAACCATGTGCAAAAAATTGGAAGTATAGTTAAAAAGCGGATCAGAATAAAGAGAAAGCTTCCTGGAGACATGATATTAGTAAAATGCTTGAGCAAGAAGGTAAAAGATATCTATATGGATGTCATCATCGTATCTTCATTCGACTGCAATCAAGATTTGAGTCCATGGTTCAGCTACGAACTGTCTTCACAAGATTATTAGTTGCCAGTAATCATAGAAGATACAGAGATTTGCATAAAAAATAAAAGTAAAGAATACACTGGGGACTTTGATGTTTCCATTTTGCCTTCGGTGTTCTTTGTCTTAGAGACTTTTTACCGGCAGCTTTCGAAGAGGGATAGTAGTATGAACCTAACAGTGAAGCACCACTCATCGGCTATTGAATAGCTGAGATGGATCCATCGGACAAGTGCAAGATACAGTGACAAATATTGTTATTGCTATGCGGCTGTTTTGGACTTATATAGTTTCTGTTTATCACCGCAGTGAGAAGCTTCTCAAACGTAAAGCCTATTAAAATGTGGTGACCTTGAATAGCCCATAATAAATAGGACACCACGATGGTATATTTACAAGAGTGTGTATTTACAGAAGTAGAGAATTGTATGTTACAGAAAGATTGCTCCAAGACTGCTTGTATTCATTTCCTTCCTACTGCAGGAAGATGTGGCAGAAGGCTGGCAAGTGCGGACGGTCAAACCAGCGCTCTAAAAGAAGATACACTATGGCTTATTAAAATTTGCCTAGGCGACCCTGTCAGTATTCCCCGGTTAGGGCGTCTCAGGCAGCAAGCAATAAACTTACTCCACCCAAAGAGGGGAGGCAAAGTATGGGAGGGGTGACCTCCTAGATAAAAGGGCACTGTTGTACCCAACTGTCAGCCGGACTGATTGTCGAGAACGGATCCTAGACTGTTATTTAGCAATTAAGCGTCTCCAACTAACTAAAGCTGCTGAGAAACCGCTTCGAAACTTCATCGTAAGCTCCTATATTCACAGCGTCTAGAATAATTTATATAGTCACTATTACACAATAACATAAACGTTATTTAAGATAAGGTATGCTGTAAAGCTGTGGGTATTTACTTCCTTCCAACTGCAGGAAAGTGTGGCAGAAGGCTGGAAAATAGGGAGAGTCAAACCAGTACTCTTAAAGAAGGATCACTATGGCCTATTAAACAGTGTATGAGTATGTCGCGTGATCGCCTATCGAAGTTGTTTCTCTTATTAATTGAGCATGACTATGTGGGGATGTTGGACTTTGACGAAATAATAAGTGAATTTGTTTCTATAAAAACTCACAAAGTCTAAATTCAATAAATCTGTTTTGTAGATAAACAAATATTGTTTGGTTTTTAATCAACATCATTATATATCTTTAATTTCTTACATTATTACAAATACTGGAGTAATTTTCAAATAAATGTTAGTGACCTTTTAGTGAATTATGAGACGAAACCAAGTTTATGGTGTCGACTTGGATCCAGATATTCCCGACCTCAACCCCAGATGTAGGAGTATTGTTGGGGTTTATGAAAAGCATGATTTCTCGTCAGCATCGTCAAGTGAATTACAGAGAAATTTAAGTAAGTAGATTAATATAATAAAAAACAATAACGTGTCAATCATTAATCATCATTGATCCCGATACTAATCTTGATGTGGCGATCGAGAATGCCAGTATTGGGGAAGATATCTATCTATATATTATAATTAATACACTTACCGATGATGATAATTAGATATACTAAAAACCTTTAACTAGTGCCTACTAATTAATTAAATTTCGTGAAAAAAAATGAAACAAAACAACTCAAAAGTGCAGTTTCGTTCACTTTCTTTTGGCGTGTCTCCTTTGTAACGTCTGCATTTAAGTCGTTTCTGTAATTCGTTTACAGAATGAGTCGGGTCACTATGCGACCGCTTTTAGCAAGTATCAAAATAAATTTCCTACTGGACAGCCGGGCAGAAAATTACAGAATAGACGGCAATTAAAAAGATAACGCGTATATTGTGTCCTAAGAGAGAGAAAGTAGAGAGATAGAGAGATAGAGAAAGGAGTAGAGAGAGTGAATATAATAGAGAGTGTGCGAGAGAGAGAGAGAGAGAGAGAGAGAGAGAAAGAGAGTAAGGGGGAAATACACTTCAAATGGGAGAAGGAGCCAAACAGAAAAATGGGATTATCTTTGCATATTTTAAGGCATAACAAATATTTCACATTAAAAATGGAAGAAATATTTGAAACAAAAATCAGACGCAGAAAATCAATCTTAAAATGTCTGTGCACAATGTTTAAATAAATATTACCAAGTGACACTCTCTGTAATTGCGGACAATTAAATAGCGTCTAACACTCCCATTGAAAAATGATGAGTGATGAACTTTCAATCGATATCAGTACAATCCTATTCAGTGTGTCATTGGCCATCGAATTTATCAGAAATTTTTTAACAATTTCAATTCATGAGATGATTCTCTCTGTAGTATTTAGTACCAATAGCCGGAAGTGTCACATCTATCATCAGAAAGTTGTACAAACAATCAAATGTTGTTTTATAGTTATACATAATTGACAGGAAACGCGTAAAACTAGTTGGTTGTTCAACCCTGTCTGGCGTAATTTTCATACAAAATGGATCTTTTTAATCTCTTCTCCTAAATAAGTATACATCTTTAAATTGCGATGACGATTTTTACAGATGCGACTGTTTCATCGATTGAAATACCCAAAACAAAGTCTTCTTACGGGAAACTGCTGTTAGATTCATTAATAAAATAATCAAAAACATGCTAACGATCAAAAGTTATATAATCATGAACTAACTACATACACTGACCCCCACAGGAACAGATATTTTTTAAATTTGTTTTAACATAGTTCACCCCAAACAAGGCAGGCCGCCACTGTAGACGTAAGGGGCTACTGAGAAAAAACAAAGGTGAGAAGGTTGGGGGGGGTCAACCTAAATTGGGATCTACGCAGCGAGATATCTCTTTACATTAGTTTTAAATTTCTGCATGTCAGTACTGTTGGGGAAACAGATTATGACTAGGAGGATTATATCATGACGAAGTAACATAATCATCTACCACTAAAAGAGGAGAATGCCTGGGAGGATGATATAATGACAACAGAATAGATAGTACACTACCCATACCCCCTAAATAAAAGGAGAAAGTAATGCTGGGACGATGATATCGTGACGAACGAACATATATTCCCTCCCCACCCCCGAAAAAGACTAAATGCTTGAGAGGAATGTATCATGAGGAATGAAAATATACTACATTTTTTTATACATACAATTAAATCAACTGTATTTCATTTTTATAGATGTGAAGCGCGAAAGAACATAATCGGAAATTGCAACATGGCCGTCAGCGATTAAGGCATAACATTAGAGTTCGCATAGTTTTGTGTAACTTATATTGAGAGAGGAAGACACAATGCAAGTAATCTAGAATGAGAGGGGAAATTAAATAAGTAAATACATGTAAAATATTTGTTAAATTGTATAAGTATACACATATCTTTGTATATTATGCTCATTATAATTACTTGATACTATTTCTGTTTAATTTCAAATTAATGATGAATTTATATGTTAAAGAAAAGTAAGTGCGATTTTAAATAGAAATAAATATTTAAATAACGGCATACGCAGTGATTGTAGACGCTATATTTTATTCGTAACAATTGGTGAATCTCTGTCAGTTTCTATTACTGACTGATCAGATAGAATACGATGAAATTGATTGAAATTTGTTTTTATAGAAGACCACAGAGAAAACTTCCGTATGTCATTCTAGGCAGAATAAGATATCGATTTGTGAGATATCTTGTGATTCATGTGTAACTTTGAAGGTCCGACTGACTTAATTGTTTATATTTGATAGGTAAAGATTCTATACAAGTGGATATGCCTCTAAACAACCTGCCAATCAAGGATTTATTTTCGAACAGAATTTATGATAATATTTCAGCTCGACAAATGTGAAACAACCTTTCATAAACCATGGTTAACAAATGGGAAGTCGTATTTAAACGTTGTAAGGAGAATCTGAAGTATTATACATGTGAAACTCGTTAAAAAGGATCAATAATGTCTATAACAATTAATTGGCACAATTACACAAGAACACTTCATAGCATTTATGGCTGTGGCTTCACACTTGTTAAACATCAGCAATATTTATGTGACAACTATCTGCTTATAGCATGAAAGAGGCCACAACGGTCTACATTTTGTCACAGACGATAACGCCATTTATACTTTATATCTGTATCGTAAATGTGAAATCTGACATGAAAACTCCATTACGAACGAATCAATTTGTTTTATAAATAGATTTTTCGACTTTAGGCAAATACCGGTCAAGCTCCCATCGGAAGAAAGCGAATGTGTGTTTATTTGATTTTCATCGAAGAAAATAAACAGAAATGTTGCTGAAACGCCGGTGATTGATTGATACTATCATTGGGATTATGGAATAACCTGTATACTAGTACAACCCCAACAAATCGATCTCCACAATCTTAGTTAACGAACGTTATAGCTATGTCGATAAAAATGAAATAAACGCCAATTACAAAAAATGCATTCAATGTTCAAATTCAGTCAAATGGAATATTCTATTTTTTTCATGACTTTCATATTTCTTGCTTACATTTGTTGAGAATTAGGCCGTATACTCTGAACTGTATAATTCAAATAAATTAATTCTCATATCATTCTTATGAAATATCATCATCATCATCATCATCATCATCATCATCATCATCATCATCATCATCATCATCATCATCATCATCATCGTCGTCGTCGTCGTCGTCGTCGTCGTCGTCGTCGCCATCATCATCATCATCATCATCATCATCATCATCATCATCATCATCATCATCATCATCATCATCATCATCATCACCATCGTCATTGTGAATGTGTATAGAAACAGTTAAATCTACGATGTTCGGCATATTATTGCCGAGTTTCGTGAATGGCAGGATGTAAGGAAACGACAAAAGAATATAAAGCCATCATTCATGCGTTGTAGAGAACTGGCAAGGCTACAATATATATATATATATATATATATATATATATATATATATATATATATAATATATATATATATATATATATATATATATATATATATATATATCATAGTGGGATACTATCAGTATTTCATCTAAAAGATAACAAGACGAACTAGGTAAAAACTGGTCTAATGCGGGGGCCAACCCAAAACAGCAGTTAAACGTGAACAAAAACAAAATAAGAGCTTAATTTTTAAAAATACCAATTGCAGTGAGATTTGCCAAACTTGGAATAATGCTGACGTAGCCGTTTCTTGATGAACAACAGTATATATCTTGCCAGCAGCATACCAATATCAAAGCCAGTATTAAGATTTTTTTTTAAGTAACAAAAGCGTTCAATATTGGCAACAGGAGATACAATTGGTCTGTGACTCAATCGAATCAGAACATCTACAGTGATGAATCAATATTCTGTATTTTGTTCGGCGTCTGGAGAAAGTCATACGTGAATTATGATGAGAAATGTTAGAAAAAAAGTAGCATTATCTAAATGTGTCATGATTTGGCCATTTCTGTCTGTAACTGGCGGGAAACGATCAATTTATGTATTTGTCTGCCAATGTGTTCATCAATTTCTTATCCCATAAATTGAGGACACATTTGGGAACAATGAATTCATCTTCCAGCATGTTCTTGCTCTACTCCACACAGCGTAATTCACAAGAAATAATAGTATAGTTATTCTTGAATGTGCCCGAAATTACCGAGATCAAAATTGAATAGAATATTTATGAGGTAATCTGGTGAGGTGATTAAGTAAATACTATCAATCACATCTTGAAAGATTCAAGCGTATAATTATGTACGGACATCCATGTGAGCGGGAACTTGCCTTTATTTATACTGTTCGTAATCTAGACGAATAAACAAAATATTAAAGGTAAAACGTGCTACAACAAGGTATACTAATAAACTTATTTGGCAGTGACTACATAAATTAAGTTTATTTATAAAAAAGTTTTCTTTTACTGATACCAGCTATTCAAATTTCAAAAGTTCACATTTCGAAGTAAACCTTGTTCCTCAGTAACTTACTGCGACACTATTTTTATATATCGAATTGATATATTGTTAAGAATAAACTGGTCAAATTACAAAAATTGAACGTGGATATTGATTTATGGAGACATTAGGCAACAACTTCCTTACAAACTAAATTTCAGAAAGGACTGATTAAATGGGTAAAACGCGGTGTTCTCTCTTCCAAAGTAATTATTGAGATCAGACCTTCGGGCTATATCCTTCCACGTTTATATGGCTTGTTAAAAACTTACAAAGCGAATATCCCAGTAAGGCTCATTATCTCTATCGTAGGGTTATCACAGCAAGAAGGTTGCAAAATAAATCGTTAACATTTTACAGTCAGTATTAAAGTAATGTAGTAAATACTGCTTAAAATATTCATTTTATTTTGCTAATCAAATGCAAAATTCAAAGATTGCTAATAAATGTGTGTGTTCCTACGATATTGGCAACCTATTTACATGTGTCCATATTTTGGAAACAATCGATATCTGTGCCGAATTTTTATATCCTGAAAGAATATTCGTGTAGTTGATGAAATTGGCCAAAACATTTGTTGAATTTAGTTTTAACGATGTAATCTATAGGCAAATAGACGGTGTATCCATGGGCTCAGTTCTGGGACCGACAATGGCGACTATTTTGTGGGTTTCCACGAGAAAGAATTTTTTTATCTGGAAGCATAAAAGCTTTAGTCTACTTTCGATATGTGGACGACACATTTTGGCTTGTTAATAAAACGGAGGAAAATAAATTATTCTCTTTACTCAATAAAATATTCCGATTGACTTTAGATTTCTGCGATGTATTGGCAACGAATACCCCATCGAGTTACCTTACATTAATCTACCGTAAACCTATGTTTACATGACTATATACCCGCTGTGGTTCATTTTGCGCTAACAAGGGAAAGGTAAACTTAATTTGGGCCCTAACAAACAGCGCCCTTTTGATTTGTTCCAAATCAAAATTGGACAAATGAAATAAAGAATATAACGAATATTAGTCCATTAACGGTTATCCTCTTGATGCGATTAGGCCATCCATTTAAAGGAAAATAAATAATCTTTCCGAAATAAAACTAAATACGGTGACTAAATGTCCGATTTACATTCGTTTACCTTGGTTAGGCACAGTAAGTGAGAAATTCGCCAAGCTAATCAGCTCATCGGTTGAAAATTGCTATTTTGTTTTGAATGTGCGTGGTGTGTTCTCTACAAAACCTTTATTGGCGTCCTCTCAAAAATGACGTTTTACCCCCACCCCGCCATGACAATAATGTAATTTATAATTTTCAATGTGGTTGCAGTGCCGACTATGTGTGTAGGAAAACGCATTCCGAATAAAATTAGGAATTGAACCTTCCGATCAACGGATGTTCTAAATAACTCCGTTACCATCCTCAGTCATGCTTACTCACTATATCATCTCAAAATCTTGGACCCGATCCACATTCCTATTTGTAAGGACAGGGAGTGTCTATTAAGGCTGGATAGGATCAGTCTCTCGATACACCCTATTGTACATAAACCATAACGCTGTTTTTATATTTTTATCTGTCTTCTCTCTTCTTAACACCTGTTTTAAATCCTTCGTTTTTTCACATCCCTCGATAGAGCCCTTGTTTAGAGAGGGCGAAACCGGTCAGCTGCTTTTTTTTCTTGAGTAACCTTTTCTCATGAACGATAACACTTGTATTATCGTCATGCTTGCGATAATAAAATGTACTCCCCCAGAATTATATATATATATATATATATATATATATATATATATATATATATGTATGTATGTATCTGTATGTGTTTTCATATGTTATATGTTATATGTGATATGTATGTATACTTTTTGTATATCTTATATGGTAAACAGAATTCGAATGTAATACCACCTCTGCATTTCTAAACCCTATATATGTTAGGCGACAATGACTTACTAAGCAGACCTAGTATAGAATTCAATACAATATGGGAACCTCAAACTATAAATAATATATAAGTAATGATCTATAGTGATAAGTAGTTAGATCAAAAACAAGAATAGGTTGAAAGCTTCCAAAATGCGTACTATAATTGGCGCAGTGGATACAGTACTTAGTATAATTAAGTTCTAAGTGACAGTCATCTGAAGGTTGAAGGTTCAATTCTCAGTGCAGGCGATACGAAGGTCACAGGTGGAACGAGAGCATGTTACCCCATGTATTAAATAAGGGGTTCCGTTCGAAATTCTGTTTAGATTCTTGAGTTCGACAGAAAGAGTCGCGAGTTCGACAAGATACAGGTCGGATGTTACATCGGCCGAAACGTTGTGATAAAAACACCTATGATAATATAGTGCAAATATACCAAATTTTACGAATTATCAACCCTCATCTTAAAAAATTCCGAAGCAGAAATAAAATATATATTTAACATAAAGATGTGTTCGTAATATGCTGTTCTTGGGCGTGTGTTAAGAAAATAGATTACTGATGATGATTTCAATACACTCAAAGTAATATTCTTCTTGATATAATGTTTGGTTGTATTTACCAGTGTCTCATCTACATGTATTGTATATTTTTCAAGTTTCTTATTTTCCCTCGTATTTTACTGATCATATTTTTTTTGTATAGAAAAGGCAAGCCATAAGATTTATTCCGACCCAGTGTCTTAGAACAGCCAAGTTGATACTTATTAAAATGACACATTCTTTGCAAGTATATACTTACTTCTGCATAACTTGCTTATCATCGAACCATAAACCAAAATATATATCGCAGTCTGGCGCGTAAATATACAGAGTTCGTTCTCATAGAAAAACGAGCATTGGATCTGCCACTTAGTTGAGTAAGCTACATATTTCACTAGAGCGTATGACCTCACAGTTTAAAATAAGATTTTCTTAGGTTGATGCTCTAAGTAAAGACGCCCTTCATTCGTTACAACATTCGAGATCGGGATTCAAATCGAGTCAAAAGCCACCCTTTCGTGAGCTTATTTCAAGGTAGACGAGATATACATTTACTACAGGGGTGAGTGCAAAATACAGACGTACTCGTGTTCGCTTCTTGTGAGATCCATAGTGTCAGTTCTACTGAAAGCGTGTCTTTCTGTCAAGAAAACAAACGCAAACAAACTTAATCAGGCAGATACAGCACATTCTGACTTGCTGGATCAGACAAATTACGTTTTTTACGAGAAGTTAACTCATCAAACTTGATCGAATATAACAATTTAATTAAGGTAAAAGTATATTCTAACATGATGAGGTATACATTTAACTCGTAAAGAACAGACATGGCTTGATATGAAAGTACGTACGTGAATTTGTTTCTTTTCTTACTAGACGTTCAATTGAACAAAATATAGAATGGAAGTATGAGTCTCTTGTTTAGTTGAGCTGAGCTGTTCACTGCTTCTATGCACTCATTAAGACAAACATCTGTTTTATAGTGCTATCAAGTTTTACCATCATCGTTTGGTTTGTTTAACAATACTTTATTTAATTTAATTGTATTGTTATGTATCGAACTTTCACATTCTTACTTTGCAGTTCTGAAGTGAGAATGAAGAATTTAATATTGTGTTCGGTTGTACCTGAAGAATGTATGTTGAACTCTACACAAGGGCATCATTAGAAATAAAGTTGGCAACCACTAGTTGAACATTGGCGATAAAATATTTAAAAAGAGGCAAACTATTGAAAAAAAAACATATGAGATATGCTGCCAAAAGAATGAGTACGTACTTAATGTGTTTAAAATCACTGATAAGATATGAGTATTCTACATTAACAAAATGACCCAAACTGAAAAGAATCAAAACGCAAAGAGTAATCTAGGGTGGAAAGAACAAAAAACAATTATTTCTGTTATAAGATGGTAAAACAAATAGAAACACGTGATATCTATCAAATTTATGATATCAATTAATCACAATGTATTTGTAATTACTTTTATAATTATAGCAGGATGGAATTACGGTTTCCACCTAGCGTCAAAGGCATTTTTCTGTTTTATGTAGTTCTCTTGAGTTCTCGTCATATATGACAATAACAATATTGCAATCTTATATTAAAAACCTCCTATGTCTAGCCACGGCGAGGAGCCGTAATACAGCGAAATAGTTCTGTGTATTATTTTTATTATTTTGATTGCTGTTCTCATCTTGGATATTCTTCTTACAATGTTTCGGTTGGTGTAAGCTTCGATGTTTTTATGGTACCACGTGTCTAACTAATTCGGGAATTGTTTATGTCGAATTCAGGAATCAGTACGAGTTGTACATAAAGATTTTACAAGAAGCACTTGAAAAAAGTCCGAGATAACATCAGCCGACATGTTTGAGAATAACATCCAAGATGAGAATAGTAGCTCAAAATATTCCGAAACATATATGCGCGTGATTGTGTGATATGCATATGCACTCCGATAAATACACATTTTCACAAGACTGTAATGACTCATGAGTGTACATACACACGCACATATAAGTAGGCTAAAAGTATTTTAGGTGGTGAAAAAAAAAGGGATTGCTATATTTTAATAAAGCAATAATACAAAAAATAATAATAATAAATTACAATAAATTACACCGACCTCAGCCAACACCACAAACAAATGAACTAAGGAACACATATTACAAGGAACACTATAATTCCGTCGCATAAGCCTCCCCATTCCAAAAAAATTTGAATCAAAAAAAAATAATGGTGCCGACACGAGACAAAATATTTCAAGAGGGTCGAATAGGATTAGAAAACAGAAGAGGGACAACACAAACCAGACCTCCACTGGAAATGTGCGGAGAATGTTGGGACCTTGGGGAGGCTTATTGCCACCCAACTCCAAGAGAAGACCAATGATCCTTACCAGCGAGAAATCAATGGCAAGAGGCTTTTGCGATACCGCAAGGTTATTTGCGGTAGTTATCGAAATAAGGTGAAGAATACTGAAACTCTGGGGAGGCTTGTTGTCATTCAGACTCATTCAGAAAATACCACTGCTTGTTGTTGGTGAGTTATCACTGACGATGATCTGTGTAAAAACTCCTAGGGTGGACAGATAATAATAATAGTAATAGTAATAGTAATACTACTACTACTACTACTAATAATGATGATGATGATGATGATGATGATGATGATGATGATGATGATGATGATGATGATGATGATGATGATGATAATACATGTTATAAACTGTGCCCCTAAATGGCATCATCCCTGGCTGATACCACACAACATAGTTGTGAAGGGTCATTGAGGATAGAAAGACCGACGAGGGAAAGAACAAACCAAACCCCTTACTGGAAGAGAGCGGAGACTACTGGGACTTTGGGGACGCGTACTGTCACACAAATCCTCGAGAAGACCAATAGTCATTGCCAGCAAGACATCAATGGTAAGCGACTGTTGTGATTACACAATGTCATTTGGAATAGTTATCGATAGAGGTGAAGAGCAGTTGAAATCTGGACGACTTGTAATCCAAGTTATTTTATGTTGATATGACTTTTTATTAAGTAGTGCTAAATTATCTATTTATGGAATATGTAGAAGAGAATAACGGTTTTGAAATAAAATGCATTCGGTATTTTAGGGGTGTTTTAAAAGTGTACACTTATAGTGATAAGGACCCGGTTACAACAAGTTACATCGGAAAAGAAAATGTATAGAGAGTTAAAGTGCTTACTATCTACTTTGTGGAAGATTTATTAGGGAGAAGAAGATAGGTCGGATAACGTGTAATATTATGGGTATGTAGAGACAATATAGGCATATGTTCGTTAAACACACATCATGATTGTAAGCGGTAATGTGTAGCATATTAAGTTTTAATTGTAAAGTCTATAATTGCCAAAGTTAAAGGAAAACATGACGTCATTTCATATATAAGATGGTAAAATCAATCTAGTTCTATACAATCCTCTTCGCGTTGTAATAATTATGATCAAGGCGCGGCTTCGTACGCGATACCGTCCATCTACAAGTACCTCCCAAGACAACACATTGAGTCATCAACATATACACAACTTATTACATTATGATATTGTGTATAACACAGTATAACATAAACATATGCAAATGAGCTAATCAAAAACAAAGTTTAATCCGTCAGCTTAAATGCTATCAGCGTCTGACTTTGAAAATACGACAGATAACTTCATATATATATATATATATATATATATATATATATATATATATATATATATATATATATATATATATATATATATATAAGCAATGTGTGTATGCATTAATTCGTGGACTTTTGGCTCTCTTATTAAGATTTTAAATCTTTGCAGATCTATAGTGGGCATGCATCTGCTAAAACTGAATGTTAAAAAATGTATGACCCCGATGTCTTCTACAATTTGAGTAAAATATAAACTTCTATTTAATTTATCCTATACAGGGAAGTGTTTACAATCAGCACTAATACAGTTAAACATGATTGATATCGAATGAAATAATGATATAGAAAGTCTTGTAAAATGAATGAAAAGTACATAACTGCTTTGTTAAGAATACAATATGCATTCAAACTATATATATATATATATTAGACATTATTAACTAATACATCCTTTTACAATTGATAGAACCTTTAATTAATCCGAAATATCAGGAGGTTAAACAAATTATGTACGTGTGATTGTCGTCTCTTTAGTAAGCCATATTTATTTTGTGTTACACTTGGTCGACTGAAGTGGTTGGGTGTTCATGCTACAAATAACAAGTTATTTGGTTCCGAATCTGCTTTATGTGTTTTGCAAATTCAGAGAATACATTGCAAGGGGCGTTTTCTAGATTGCCCATGGTTATATATATATATATATATATATATATATATATATATATATATATGTATATGTACATATATATGTACATATATATGTACATATATATATATGCACATATATATATATATGTACACATATATGTAGATATATATATTCATACATTATGTATATATATATATACATATATATACATATATATATACACACATATATATATACACACTTATATATAGATACACATACATATATATATATATATATAGTAAGCTATGAAAATATATTTCTGGCAATTAAGCTACACAGAGGCTCCAGCGTTTAATCCCCAGGGGGGATCTTCAGGCTAAAATGCTGAAGATTGTCCCCGGGGCTGAAACTCGGGAGCCTCTGTGTAGCTTAATTCCCATAAATATATTTTCATAGCTTACTCCATTGCTCTACTTACGTATCGAGCACTGTCGAAGTAAATACTGAAAACTGATACATAAACGAATATATCTCCTCATGAAATTTTATGTGGTTACATCAAATAGTAGTTATATATATATATAGGACGTATTTTTTTACGTTAATATATATAATTTTATTGAATACGCACATAAAAGTAATAAATGGACACGTGTTTCTGGCTCACAGCCGTCGTCAGCGTGGCTAACTTACACAGGGATCGAACCCGCGATGTTCATGTCTATAGGCCAGCGTTCTACCGCTGTACTAAGACGTTCTGTGTAGAAATATGTGCAATTTTATCACCCAAATATACGATGTATTTCTATGTAATTATTTTGATAGGTGATTGCAGCGTTAGATGTTATTAGCTTACTCATTATTTGTAATTCTTTCACTTCCTAAGTGATTAAGATGCAGACACTGCACTACTAGTGTCCCTCAACTTATAGGACGTATTTTTTACGTTAAAATATATAGTTTTATTTAATACCAATATATATATATATATATATATATATATATATATATATATACATATATATACACACACACACACGCATATATATATATATATATATATATATATATAGAGAGAGAGAGAGAGAGAGAGAGATGAGAAAGGAAGAATGACAGTAATCCGACGTAATTGGAAATGAAAAAGGAAACACCAATATATATATTTGTTATGTATTCATCGAAGACGGCAGACAATGTTGATAATCAGACATTTCTTTTTGGTAGATGAGTGGGGCTTCTCAAAACGCCATTCCAGTCAAAATAACCGCTTTTACCAAGATTGGTATTTCGAGACGTTATTTTAGTACGAAACTCGTTTCGTCCTTATGTAAGACTTCTTCAGGGTGATAATTTTAAGAAAAATGTCATGCAAGTACATTGAAATATTGGGTTGGCAGGACGAATTGATGATTTCTCTCAGCCCGGACGGTGGTTGTGCGCCCTTAGTCGCCACGGCTACTACTTTTCCTCATCAACCCATCATGTCAACCAAATATTTGGATGTACTTGCATGACATGTTTCTTAAAATTATCATCCAGAGAAAGTCTTACAATAAAGACGGAACGTTGATGAATATATCAAAAAAAGATCTCTTGGTTTTTCCTTTGTCATTTCCCACATATATATATATATATATATATATATATATATATATATATATATATATATATATATATATATATATATATATAATTATTAATGAAAATATATGTATTACCATATACCATCAGTTTCCTTTACTTTGTAGTCTCCTTAGTAGATTCAGATCAATGATTGTCAATTATTGATATCAGAGCAAAATATAATTCAGTTTATATTATATTCCAATAACCATGGTTTTATTTTATTATTTTTATTTTTTCACATTTCCAAAAAAATATAACATTTCTATGAGATATATTTGTAACGGTTCGTTTCATTTGTCTTGTGCTAAACAACATTTGTATGCCAATATCGTCTCTGCAACACTATAAAATCATCAGAAAAAATTCACAAAGAGTAAAGTGTTTTGAAAACACCTATATTATACAGTAGTTCATTTCAGGGTGAAAACAAATAAAAAACAAACAAAAAGAGAGAGAAAAAACTCACACGTTGGAGATCCCACTATTACGCCATTTTGAATTTTTCGTTTAAAGCTAGTACATCCTAAAATTTAGTGCGAACAATTTTAAATTTTAATTCAGTAATATTTCCTAAAATAGTTAATAAGTTCTATAAGTTATTTATAACATTCTAATTAACTTGAATATACTTTTTTTCCTTACTAAAATTACATCAATGTTTATTTAGGTCATTTGGGTACGAAACTCATTTAAGTTCAACATTGAAGAGCTAGTTTCATAATGTCAGCCGTCCATTTTAACAACTATTAACATAATTATACATCGGTGTTTTTGTGGAAGATATATAGTATTTACTAATAAATCTTTTCCATCAATATTAAGATAAGCTTAATTTCACAGAATTCTTTACTCAAGTAATAAGTTACAAATTAAATGCAAAACTATGGGGGGATTTTTCCCTCACGACGAAGATATCCTCCAGTTACTCAGACACGATTACAAAATACCGAAGGGGGCCATTAAATATTTATATATTTTATTTTTTATTTTAGTGTACATTTTTAAAACTTGCTTCCAGTTAACAAAATAAAATATAGAAGTGAATAATATACATATGCTGTTTATGAAATTTTATAAGTTTAAGTTTGAAACTGATATGGAAGTTTCAAAACTTTAATGAAATTTTAATGAAATATAAACTGCAATCATTTAATAATTACTCTCTAGAGCTCTTTCGATAATCATCTCGCCAGGAGAATCGATTGTATATACGAAACAATAATATTAACGAAAATAAAGAGCACAGGGGGAGATTGAAGTGCCAGAGAATAGCGATAGGCGATTAAAATATTTTTGTAAAGTATATAGTCGCTTAAAAACAGTTAAAAGAGCACAACGTGGGATTAAAATACGGGGGGGGGCAACGTTCCGCAAAGAGATTTCACGCTTTTAAAAACTCCTTATATCGGCATCAGGAAGGTTTACGTTAGACGAAAATATTCTAAAATTTTCAAATGCTTTGTAGAATGTGTTTCATGCAGCCTACTAAAACCCTCTATTTTATAGCTAAGGGCACAGCTTGGATTTTCAACTAAATGCTGGCTAATAGCAGAATCCAAAGTTGCAGAGGAAGCGGGATAAAGATCCGCCCTTCCATGTCTGATCTTAGATTCAATGTACTTGTTTATGTGGGTCTGCAAATGCAACGAAGTACGCCTATAATAACCAGCATCGCAGTGACTTTTAAAACAGTTGACAACATTACTACAATGGATAAAATACACACTATCCTTACGGAAAGAAGGAATAGCAGCATACACAAACACATGGAAACAGAGTAGAAGTAATTAATAATGCTTCCACGAATCTGCTTAACCGGTATTTAACTATTTCACCTATCCAGAGTAATTTGAAATGAATAGTGGATGTTGGATAGACCACACATTTTAGAGGATTTGAAATTCGAAACCTGTATATATATATACAGTGATTAATAAGGCCACCGGGGTAATCATTACTACTAAATATTAAGTTTAGAATGCACTCTGCTGGGAGAACATGTGATACAGGCACTAAGTACTAAGGTAATCTTTCACGATTTCTGTATAAATTTACATGCAGGCCCATAAAATTAGTACTTTTGTAAATGGGAGTAAAAAAACAACCCCTTCAACTAGGAAGGGAATACATTTATCCTGCTCACTTTCTATAGTGAACTGTAGAGCCCCATGGAGTGAATTTAACTCCTTAAAGAAAGTTATTGATTCACTTTGCGATGCAAACGTTTCATCTAACATACGTTAGGGCTGTGTTTACAGGACTAAAACGAACGGATTCGTAGTACCCTACGAAAATATCAGTTACGGTAGGGGGTAATGGACTCCCCATTGAGACCCCGTCGACCTGACTGTACATAATATCAGCGAACCTAAATGTAACCGATTTTGTACAAACAAATACTAATTCAACAAATATCTTCTTTGAAAAACAAGGAGCTGTCAGGCGACCACCATGGAGTGCGTCGGCAGAAATACGCATATTCTCATCTAGTAGTAAATGGTGACCCCCGCGTTTATTTTTCTCACTTAGTGCCCTTTTAATTGTTTGTAAACGAATATTTAATTTAAATGTATTGATTTTAGTGGTCTATCGATATTCCGTCGCACTTCAATTTCACCCAGTTAAACTGTTGAATGTGCTCATTTTAGTTTACCGATTAATAATTGAATATGTAATGTTTGCCTGGTTCAGAAATTATTTCTACAGTCGGAGATTAAAGAAAGTTGTAACCCGAAAATTAATAATCTCTTCATATCGGTCTGGAAATCCGGCAAAACAATAATTATTTTCTAAATCTTAGTTCGCTGATCTCTTGAAATAACTCATTTACTTTTGATATTGTTTGCTTTACATTGGCTTATTTTGTATTTCCATTCGACACAAAAGTATCTAACGTGATTCACCTTTAATACACCAAGAGTATTGCAATTTCTAGTGGAGCCTTAACGGAATGACGTACAAAATGGCCGACAGACGAATAAACGTAACTGTTCTCATTGCAATAAGTCAATTAGACTGAACACACAGGTTTACGTACACAAACTCAGGAATGGCGGGAAAAAGGCTATGCTGTCTCGGGAAAGAGATTAAGAGGAGAGATAAAGTTAATCTTAGATCTGAGATCTTAAACTGATATTTGGCAGGCAGGACACGGATCTTTGGATATTATTCAAAAACATTTTCTATCTCAACAATTAAAGGAAGATTTAGAAAGTGGTTTTCTTTTTTTATATACGTAAATGACTTTGTTACTTTGATTCTTGTTTAAGTCACTTTAAAAAATACAAGTATACAAGAAAATTATTTAGGAAGGACACATTGATTCACTCTGTTTTGTATAATAATGGAATATATATGAGGAGTGTTATAACAAATATCCAAATGAATCATTTCTTATAAAGTGTGTCCCACAAATGTTGTGCCACAATATTACACCGCAAATATACATCTGCCATAAACTAACAATGCAAACTAAAGCAACAGTAGCTATCAACAACCGAAATATTAATGGATGATTAAAATACTGTCGGTTCTTTTGTTTACTTCAAACAGAGAAACCACTCAAGGATAACTTACGAAGGAAACAATGAATATAAATTCAAAAAAAAACGAACTAAATAAAATAAGGAAATAGAACATAAGTAAATACTGAAAACGGTGATTTCAATTCGTTGACTTAACTCTGCTGTTTACCAAATATGTAGAAATGATTTAGGAGCAAAAGTAATCACTTAAATACATGTTTCCGGTTTTGGTATTTAATCTTGCGAAATATTTTCTTTTAGTTACTCATTTTAAGATGAAGATGGTTGATTTTTTACTCTTTATATGTAGTGTAATGTGATACTCTGACTCAATATCGTCACATATACTTAAATAAACTGTCGGTATGCATCGTTCGATGATAACGTCTCTGGTTGAATGCAATCTAAGTTCTATATATATTCTGTTTCATGAATTAACAACTAGTATACCCCCATATATATGTATATATATATATATATATATATATATATATTTATAAATAAATATTTAATTATTTATACCTACAGACGCTAGCGTTTCAAGCTTATTGCTCTCATCAGTGCAGGGAAGTAACACTTTCAGACGGTCGGGAGGCGCGAACCCTGTACACAGGGTCAGCCATATCCACTCGGCCTACGGGAACTGTCACGTAATTTAGGCAAATTCAGATCAATATGTACCTAGAAGCGGGCACAAATAGAAGACTAGTCGAGAGTGTTCGACGAACGTATTCGGAACTTTGCATTAGAGCTTTTTGACAGTCTATTTTTAACTTCCCCGAGAGTGCTCAACTTTAATTTCTTAAAGGGGTTCTGTATAATATTTATAAATGAATATTAATATATATATATATATATATATATATATATATATATATATATATATATATATATATATATATATATATATATATGGTAATTAACCTACACATAGGCTTCCACCTTTCATCCTCTAGGGAATCGTTAGGTTAAACTGATTGGAGTTTGTGTTGCCATGTGTTTTGTAATAAATTTTAATCTGGCTTTAAACATTAGGTCACCAACAGTAATAACTACGCTTGTATATTTTGTAACAACACATTTTGTAAATAGAATATAATCAAACTCTTTTAAGTAAATTTTCGTCTTCTTTTAAATTATTAAAGATTCAATTATTAATAAATAAAGAATCATCATACATAATGGTACAAAAGAAACAAAAGTGTAATCGAAACTTTCCCGACGCGGGTCTGGTGTACAAAAACATCGAAAGTTACACAGGCGCTCCGTTGTACAAACTCATACAAAGTTCAGAGACGCGCCTCTGATGTAAATATAATCAAATGTTTATGGACGCTCTCTGGTGTACAAAAGAATCGAAAGTTTAAGTATGCGCCTCTGGTGTACAATAACATTAAAAGTTTACGACCGTGCCTCTGGTGTACAAAAGTCCTGAAAGTTTACGGACGCGCGTTCGGTATACAAAACAATCGAACGATAAGAGATGCGCCTCCAGTGTACGAAAGGGTCGAACGTTGAATTAAAAGTTCATGGACGCGTATACAATAGAATCGAATGGATGTTCATTTTGATGTTCATGCAACAATGTCATAAATTGCATTAACTCAAAACCGAAGTTTTCATAAAATATCTCATACAAAAGAAAAATTGTGCTAGCCCAATTAACTGACAACAATACTAATACATAACTCACCAAACACCCCGTGAAACCAATGGCCTCTATTAAATTTCATTAATAAAAGAAATTAAGAAAATAAATGTTTAAACATATAAGATAACCAGGTTCCGCAAGACCTTTCAAAAGTTATACTTATTTGATATGTACAACATAACACCCACCGGACATACGAAAACCACAACTGCATTGTACTTACCAATTATAATATAAACTAACCCCATCCACCACAGATAACAAAGTAATCAGTAGATATTCCATCTCTTTTAAACTTTTCTAACGTGGTAAATACATGAATCCCTCTAAATTAGCACCTACAACTATAACTATCAAATCCCAAAGAATTTAATGGAATTATTAATGCTTACCTCCCGCCTCACACCTATAATAGATTCATCAACCTTATAAAATAAAGCTAACAGAATGAACTAAATATATAAACACACCACAAATGAATATGATAATGATAGTTAACACATTAGATACCCCTAGATGAACATTTTCACTGACAAAATATATATATATATAGTTATATCTCTGCTGACGAGTCCCGATTAAAGGGGACGAAACGTACACGTACATAGATAATAAAGAAAACAAATATGTATTATTTCTAGCCCCTAGGAAAAACCCTAGATGGACACTGTAACTGTAGTATTAACACAGTATGACGTCTCTAGCTGTAAATGCATATTTCCTTTCAATAAGGTGAATGCTCTTCTGACGTCAAGCTGCCGTAATAAGTGTTACAATTACTGTTTATCTAGCTATTCAGTGGTGGACGTGGGAGTCTAGATGTCGGGTTTTGATGTCGGGTTTTGAGTTGTAACATACTCGGAGCCCGGGGTTTCGAATCGCGCGACCGGTAGTTAATAGTTATATCTTTATGTTGACGAGTACTGTTTAAAAAAGACGAAACGTATGCGTACATAGATAATAAACACACAACAAATATTATATATATATATATATATATATATATATATATATAATTTATGTAAATAAATTTCGGAACAATAAACAAAAAATAAATAAATAAAAGATGTTAACGAACAGATGTTAACAGCCTAATGAATAAATTATTCCACTCAGTAATTTCTAAATATAAACACACTTTGGAAGCAGTAAAATAGACAACACCCATCATAAAGGATTAAATCAATTTAATATAACTCAATTACGATTAAGACCATCTATTGTTTCAACCCTGACCCAGTACTTATTTTAAAAGGGACATATATACAACGCACCGTTTTTAACGGTATAGTAAGACGCCAGCTCCCTTTATTTTCGTTTTTTTTATAGGATTTTGTTAAAATACGAAACATGTAAATAAAACACCAAACAAAATAAAACCTTTAAAACACAAAACAAACAAAAATCCGATACACACATTTTAACTCGGTATCAACATGTAAAAGTGACTTCAATATTACAACTTTTAAAACAAATATTAACCCCCCCCCCCGCCTAGTATTTTCACTTTTCCTGACCCCGGCAAATTCCTTCGATCTACAAACAACACCTTAAATATAAATTAAAATACCAAGCTACCAAAGAATAAATAAATAAAAAACATAGTAAAATAAAATAAATACTTTCTTAAATAAAAAAATAAATAAATAATAAATAAAATTTAATTCCAGAGAGACTTTCCAGGAATGCACCGGCTTTTATTGTCGATAGAACGCCATTTCTCATCGTTATTTCACCTAATTCAGAACGCTGAGGTTTCCACTGGCCATATACTTTTTTTAAATGTAAAATGTAAGCCCATCTGGATGAAACTACGGTACGTTTCATAAATATATTACATACGGTTTTCAAATAAATTATATATATATAAATATATATATATATATATATATATATATATATATATATATACCCGAGCAACTGTAACAATACGATACAAATCATTTATTATAACACAGTGAGAACAACGTAGTTAGAAATAAGATTTCTCAGATCCAAAACACATTAAGAAAATCAATGTAATTTATGAGATTCAATGCACCATTGGAGAATGTATCTCCGACAATAATAATAACACTTCCGGAAGACACACCTTATATATCTCTAACACTAGCTTTATTTGCAAAGATCTAAAATATGTGACCGTCCAATTCTCAATATAGACACATCCTTGATAATAATACTAAAATAATACACCACGATACCAACATAAAAAGATTACAAATTCATAAACCTCATACATAAAAAGGAAACACCCCTACAATAAATAATGTGAAATACGAAACTAGTCACAACATTTTAAAGTGTCTAGCCTAGTAACAAACATTACGGAATTATTAGCCGTCAAGCGATCATACTGTTGCATTTCGCAAGCACTTTGAACGCAATCTCGATCGCATACAAAATCTTAATAGTATAGACGCTCATTTAAAGTCGTATATTACTAGCCGTTAAAAAGCTACTAGTAAAGACATATTTGTATAGACACCAAGACTAACACCGTCTGATGGTGATTTGACGAATCAAATCGAAGGTACTCGCTGAAAACGAAATAACAAAATAGAACAAGAAACCCACGAAACTTACATACACCAATTTGACCGAAATACCAAATGGACTATTCGGAAAATTGAAAACAAAATGCAAGATTAAGCGAAAACACTGTTATTTAATAATGTTTGCCTATATATATATATATATATATATATATATATATATATATATATATATATACCCACACACACACACATATATATATATATATATATAAATGTAAATGTAAAAATAAAAATGGAATAAAGGATAAGCAAATCAACAACTAGCAAAAATAAACTCAAAAACTCATGTTATATAGTTATACCTAAAACTGCCACCTATTTTAGACATATTGACGATATTTTAATTTTTCTACCCGTTAGTCATAAAATAGAAACATTAGCACAAGCACTCAACAAAGTTGAACCTTCCATCAAGTTTACTTTCGAAAGTGTACAAAACAATTCTTTAGCTTTCCTAGACATCCTCATCCTCAAAAACAATAATAGCCTCTCATTTCAAGTCAATCGCAAACTAACCAACAAAAATGATTACATTATTACTCACATCACAATAATTACATAAAAACAGTATAATAATTGGCTTTTCCCTTGGAGCTTTGCGTATTTGCAGCCCTGAACACCTCTCGCAGGAATACAATCAAATAGAATCTACTCTCACAACTTTAAAATATCCCAAACATGTCATTCTTTTCGCTAAAAAGAAAGCGATCCAAATACATCTAAAAAATAACAAAATTTAATACACCTCCTAATACTAAAAAACCCATTTTAAGGAAGGTGTTCCTCCCTACTAATTCTCGCAACAAACATCTCTTCTCTTTCCCAACATAGTTTCAGAATTATCCAAGCTACCCCACTCACTATTAAAAAGATAAAAACAAAAACATAAAAACAAACATATAGTCCTTACATCTCCCACTCCAGCTGGAATTTACACTATACCATGCGCTGACTGTGGAAAAAGTATATTTTGGCGAGACACAGCGTCCGTTATAATAAAAACTGTGATACCTACAATGCGTTATTCACCCACATGATTTCTTTTGGTCATCACTTCAATACACAGAAGGCATTTTCAATAAAACGTATACATGACTCTAAACTTCGGCGTCTCATAGAATCATGTTTAATCCTACGTCATAATAACACAATTATTCAAAGACAAGGTTTCTATAATATTGCCACCTCTTCTGCTAGATCGATTCTAACTGAAATGAACTTAAATCGATATGACAACGAATAGCTTTTAATCCTGTCTTCTTCCCCTTCTTTAACATTTCTTTCCTTCTTTCTCATTCTCTACTGTTTATTACACGTGACTATATTTTGCCAATTGCATTCTTTGTATAAATTTGAAAACTTTTCCGTTTTTAATTAAATTTGTCCCCGATCGAAGATGGTTGTATTTTAAACGACCGAAATATTGCGGTATAACTATATAACATGAGTTTTTGAGTTTAGTTTTTCCAATTGTTGATTTGCTTATCCTTTATTCCATTTTTATTTTTACATATCGTCTGAAACATTGTTTTTCTTTTTCCTCATATATATATATATATATATATATATATATATATATATATATATATATATATATATATATATATACGTACACACACGGCCACACTGACTATTTACAAAAAATACACTCACTCAAATCTTCCTCGTCTGTGCTCGCTAGAAACGCTCAACTTTGCATTTTGCATTTCTTATTTAATCATAAAATACAACAGACGAGGATAACATCACCATGCCAAACGAGATGCGATGAGCGAATATTTTATCAAATAAACATCAATTAATTTATCTTCTCTTAATATAAATCCAGGAGGAAAATTTTATTTGTGTCAAAGAGTGGCCGGACGTCAGAGTATCGACTGATTTGGTGGAACATTTCTATTAATGTCACCTGATATATTTGCTTAGTTCTGAAAAGTGACCAAACACCGAAACTGAATGTTTATATAATTTAAGATAAATAAGTTTAGATATTTATTCACACGAACACAATTGTTGAAAATAGGGCGTTTCCAAATAAAATAATTACAAAGTCTATTTATGCAAACTCATATTACATTTTTATTGACAACCTCTTAAGACATTAACATAATAAGTGCGTGACGATTGAGAGTTCAAAGTGTCCCAGAACGTTAAGGTGAAGAAGGTGTTGTGTATGTGAGGAAACACTTAATACACACCTTAATTTCGTCAAGTGCTATGCGAGTCTACGTGTTACAGTGTGTGTAAATGAATGCAACGTGGAGATGCGTGTGTGTGTGTTTTGTCAGTGTGAGAGTGTATGTATGAACTAGTGAGCATGTGCGTTAGGTGAGCAGAGTTTATGTCTTGACGCTAAGTGTGCAGTAGTTCGTGCATGTGTTCTGTCATGTGTGTGCTGCTTGCCGAATAACTTTAAGCCTCAAAGGACATGGTCAGCATGTGTCGTACGCACGTGTGTTGCCTTTGAAATAAAAAAAACTGAAAAAGAGAAGAAATCTTTGTGTTCGAGTTTTTATATTACACGTTGGAATTCGGAGTAAATATTCTCACGTCTGTGATTGGCTGATAGGTATTGCTGATAGGATATTATATATAGTCCAAGTCGTTAAGTAAAACAATATTCACTGCCACTGTTACTTCTAGCAAGATAATTATGACTCTTCATGTTCGGTGAGTTCTACGGCAATAATGAGTTGATATATTGTTGGGGTCAGTTGGGGTCAGTTGGGGTCAGCTGAAAATAAACATGGGGATAATATATATGGTTGGATATCTTTATTATGTGATATGGGAATGCGTTTGAAATTAAAGCAAGTTGCTGCGAGTATTCTAGTGGATCTAGAACGGGGTGGGAGGTTCGGGGAGATGACTAAAAAATATTTATTATAACATTCTCTTGGAATTGTCCAGTAAGACACAACTCCAAATACATGGAATGAGACTCTATTTGTAAGTTTGAATAACGTAGAATTTACCTTTATAATAAAAAATATGACACGTGGGCGAGAACATTTCCAAACATACTGATATACAAGAATTGGATACTCTCCCCATATAGTGCTCAATAACAAAATATGAGATGAATATAAAAGAATAAAATAGTCAAAGATCCGTCCATTAGTTCTGCGCGTTGGCCAATGAAAATTGCATTTCAAACTGTAACATGACCAATCGACTGAGCGACAGATAAAAATTCTAATTAAAATTCAGGGAAAGATTGACAAGGTTTTACCGACAACCAGAATTATTCAGCTTCATATTTTTCTCCCTTTGTGAAATATATCACGTTATAAAAAGGGTTTAGAGCCGGTTTGGTCATAAATCGAATACTCACCGTTCGTAACAAACGATATCTTGTAGAAATTCTCGTACGAAAAGGGGTAAGACGAGAATTCGTCGTAATTCGCTAGCCGACTCGACTATCCTACCAAGATAACATTGACCACGCCTCTTACACAAGAGCATCCATAAGAATAATGTAAACTTTGCATAGTATATTCTTTTTTTGTTTTTTTTTAGCGACAATGCGTGCATTGTTTTATATGGGGCAAATTTGCAACATGCGTATACATTCTCAGTTATGTGTTTATTATTTGTTAAGACACACTATAAATATATATTATGTTTCGTAAACAATATGCCTCTTTTATTACTGACGTTTGCTTTCCTTCGAAGTAATGCACGGAATTCATTTCAGCATTCCGCACAAGACAATCTTGATAGAATTAGAATATCAACTATTCATATTCTTCAACGGAGACGTCGAGTATGATAATTAGCTATGAGAATATACACAACTGAAAATAACAGCAGAGACAATGAAAATAAAATGGAAGAATACTACTAAAAGTATTTATTAATAAAATTTTTTTTTTTTTAGTTACAGAAGACAGTAATCTATATAATGAAGCAAAGTCGAATTTACCTATACCGCTTTGTCTATTACAGATTTTCAACCATATGATAATGTACTGTACTAATCAAGAAGCACACTTCCTAATGCGTGTGCCCAGAAAATGTGCGTACATTTCGACTTCTTTCAAAATATCTTAGATATATTCCGGATAAGCTGCTTCTCCCATCTACGTCTTTTACAAAGAAAGTGAAAAACATTTTCATTCTCCTACAATCATCTACTACCATGTACCTCACATTAGCCACACAGGGAATTTCCTTAATATATATTATTACGATTAAATCAATGTGTTATTCTTACAATAGATTACATATAACACTAAATGTGAAATATTAATAATGACTGCTCCCTCCATCATATTTCAATTTAATTCCTCCAGGCTTTCAAGCTGTTCGGGGAATACAGGAATATCAGATTAGATTCAAATACACCGAACGTTATTCGTAATCAGCAAGAACTGTCTTCCATTATTCATTCTTTTACTTCATTTTCCTATAAAAATTTTCTTCTCATATTCTTCATGTGAAACAAAGAACCGTCACTAGTTATTCTAGATTTAAACACTAAATTCTGGCAGTCGTTCTCCCTACCTATATGTTTTTATATTCCAGACTTTCGTATTAAATTAACGAACAGCTTGCGGATTTCGTAAAGCGAGTCACCATTTCGCCTTTGCCTCATTGATGTTTTACTTCGTTTCCCGGTTCGGCGTAAGTAACTTTAACGTAGTCCAGAGTACATACAGATATTTGTATTAGCTTATAAATTTAACGGAAGATGTTAATATTGTTTTTCCTACTTTGTTCTGAATTATTTACGACTGCATTTTCCTATTTCCAAAGTAATCAAGACTAATCCGAAACTAACAAAACAAAACGCTGACTAGGTATCAGTTATACGTTTAACCAACGATTTTTTCTTACTTACGAACTATTTAAGATTACATAATTATCTAATATTTCACATTATCAGTACTTCAATTATATTGATAGTGTTTCCTGTTTCTTTTCTTCTTTCTCTTTAAAAAATAGAGAATTACAATTGTTAGGCCCGGAATATCTCAATTAAATATAATTAAAAAATTATTGCAAATTGCTCGGTCTAGAAGGATTTTTCTTCCTATACCGAAGACAGAATTTCCGCGATGAAACTAGGAAATAACACTGTAGCCATATATTACATTTTTGTGTTAAAAGTTTATTAGTGAATTTTACAAATATGTTATTTGCAAAATTAAAATATGTATACGCATATTTTTTTTTACAAATATGAATACTCATGTGTCTAGGATATTGAAGTGTGAAAGAACTACAACACTTTATTTACGCCTTCATAATAGTTTTTTCTTAACTAAAATTGTGTTGCTAAAACACAAGTATTATGTAATCAGACAAATACGTTGGCATATATTTTTATTTCAATTATTTTATATAAGTGACTAACAATAATCTATGTCCTAGGGCAGCGAGGTAAAATCCTTCTAGACTGAGAAAATTTGTTACAAACCACAATGTAGTGATGTATATATTAGAATTGTTTATAAAATCACAATCTAAATAGAAATAACAAGGTTGCTTGTATACCTATACTATTGTAGCCGAAAAAACAGAAAAGTACAGGTCACACTGTTCATCCCATTACTATTCATACTTCGACTGCCATCCAGTTTGTGGTATATTATTTTGTGGTAAACCGTATATTGAACTCATCGAAATATGTTGCAAGCATTGTTTGTATTTTCTCTTGGAGGTGGTACACACATATGCAGTAGCCCAATCGAGCCATATAACATCAAAATCAGTTTTGTTAACACTCACTCTTTAGATAGCCTCTCATATAATTTGTCCATGTTCAAGACAACCTGCTATTGTAGGGCACCACTTTTTTGCATGGAAGAGTCAAGATATCCATTTGAGAGTAAGTATTTTGTTCGTCTTAAAGACGTTACTGCGAAAAATAGTTTCCCTTTCCACATTAAAGATATAAATTGGTCACAATTGATTTATAGCTTCTGAGTTATGTTCTTTAGGTATGTACACACTGTCTTCTGTCATCCACTTGTTACTTACATGAAGGCTGTAGCAATTTAAGCACTTTTGTAGAGTAAGAATGGTATTGCGTTCGGACCCGGTACAGATTTATTTCTGGGTTTGTTGACAACACGTCTTACCTCTTTGTGCGTTATTATGTCCATGTTTAACTTCGTATTAAGAATATCTGGCGATATCAGTTTACTATTTTGCTTCAGTGAGATGCACCGTAGGTAGCCAGAGTATTTATGTCGTAAGTGCGTTTCTGTTACGTATTGTTCCGTTTTCCTGATTTGGACTGGTCGAAACTACGTTTTGCGTATTCATATGGTTCTTGAGCGAACCATTCATGTTCTCTCCTCCGTCTATGTTTTTTTTCTCCTGACGCGCTCTGACCTGCCGACGTGCTATGCTTGTCTTTGAGATATTTCTAGATCTTAAGTAAACACTCTTTTAGAAGAAACATTCGAAAATACAGAGTCATCTAAACCCTCGGTCAGAAGGAGGGTTTACTAATTATGCGTACGCCCCATGCGAATGCCTGATATTATCATATTTTACACTGATGAGAGCCAACACTTGAAACGCTAGAGTATGTAGGTAAAATAATTTAACATTATTTACTCAAAATTAATATTCTTATTAGCCCTTTTAATAAGATTAAAGTTGAGCCCTGTTCGGGGAAGTTAAACATAAACTGACACGTAACATCTCTAGTACGTTTTTCTATGGCTGCCTCCCTTCGCATAAATAAAACTTAAATTCAATAATGTGCATGGTAATGTCTCGTGACCGATTCGTTCTGACGCGTACAGAGGCTAGGTTGATTATAAAGCAGGGTTGCCAACCTTGCGACCGTCTGAGATTAGTATTACCTACAATGACGAGAGCGAAAGCTTGAAACGTTAACGTATTCAGGTAAAAATAATTCAATATTATTTGCTTAAAATTAATATTGTATATATATATATATATATATATATATATATATATATATATATATCATTAGTAAAGAAAAATCCGAGAGAAACGCTCGATTATTCTATAAAAACGTAATATTTATACATTTATGAGTTTTAAAGAAGTGTAGATCTCGTAGTACCAAGGGTTTTACGAATAAACCAGAGGCCGGCAAAAAAATCTGGATGTAATCTGTTTTATAACTCGTCAGTAATTTGTATTCGGAGATTGAGAGAACACACACGCACTCACATTAAATGTTAAATGGCGTCGTCAAACACGCATTCTTAGAAATTTCTATGATTTAGATGATGATCGCGATCCTCATAAAATCAAGTATATACTTACACCCTATACTTGATTATATATTCTTTAACTCTATACATCGTGTATATACTTTAACTGTATATATAGGGTGGGCAAAAAAAAGGGTCCTATTTTAAAAAATTCATAACTTTTTTATTTATTGATTTAAAAAAAATTTTTTTTTTAGAATAAGTAAAGGACCCCTTCCGAAGCAAGCATGAGCCGTATTAGCCCTAAGAAACGTACCCTCATTTAGAAAACATTATTTTTGCTTAAAAAACTCAAAACAGTGTTAAAAACAATACTTTAGTTTTTGTAAGTTTTAAGAAGTGTTTTTCGGCTACAATTTGTTTTGTTTATTTCAAAAAATCTCGGAAGGGTCAGTCTACACACACATAAAGTTTGGTGAGTTTAACTTTTATTTTGTGGAAGTTATTCAAATTCAAGTTATTCAAATTTAAAGATAGGACCCTTATTTTGGCCGACCCTGTATGTTTGCTTTATATGTGGATACACACTTAGTGTGTAATGACACATTACGTGATGGAATGTACCACTACAAATCTTATTTTCTTACAATACACACTGTAATATAAGACTATGTGATTAAACAACTAGATTATGCATGAATACCATCGAGAGATGTGGAAGAAAACAAACTGACTGCAATTAGACTTTGACTCGCGTTATCCGATGAAGTCATGTCAACTCATTGTAGACACTCTCGTAATTTATTAGGAACGAATTAACAGTTTTATTCGGTATGAAAATACAACATAACAAAGTTTATTCAATGCTATTTAGGTTGATTATATGTTTGTGGTTTTTCCAAACGTGTTACATATGACCGTGTTCTATATAGAGGACGTGGTTTAACTCTGTGAAGTTGTAAAATGTGTAAGCTAAACTCTAAAGTATGTAGGACATTTTTTTGTGAGTAAAAATAAACTTCCCCAGTTTTACATGTAATTACGAAAACGAGAACAAATAACTACAAATTGTTTTTCATTTCATCTTCGCAGTGTTTATGGAATTGTGGAGAATGAATAGAGACAACCTTATTTTGTTTTAGCTACTCGTTTTAGGACATCATTTTCATACGTCCTGTTTGATCCGCTCTTGGTCGCTTTCTTATGAAGAAAAATGCTTTTCAATGCTGTCACTCCTCACAAGACTCAACCTTTTATCATTTCTAGTCATTCCGCTTGCAGATTTTGCCAAAGCTAAGCTTCTGCCCCCACCAGATCACCACGTGTGAGTTACCCCTGATCTGTTTCCAATAATATATGATAATATATTACGAACGGAAAATAATTATTATTTCAAACTAGAGCAATTAGCCAGCCTTCAATATAAATCTCCAATATAAATTCATTGATAAAAACAAAAAAAAAACAAAAAAAGTAATAAACGTACATAAATGAAATCATAACAGCCTCACACGAAAACAAATAATTGAATAATTATTGTATCACATATCTATAGAGTTAAATGTTACATGGTGTTGTGATGAACAAAATTATATTATTTAATCTATTGGATTGAGATCATGATTGTGATCTCCATAAAATTAATATCAATTGTACTTTTGAGTATGTTTTGCAACACATCCCATTAAACAAATACAAAATCGAAATCCGTTAGCAAGCTTTATCGGTTTCCGTATTATTCTAAGGAATACAAAAATAAATAAACACCTCAATTATAAAAATATAACAATCTGTATGTTGTATTTAAATGTAATACACCAATATATGCACGCACGTCCTAATACGTCCTAATTGATATATGGAAAAACAAACTTACTGTTTGTAGCGGGACATTAAACATCACGGATATTGATGTATAAAATTGAGTTTGTCTAAGAGAAAGTTATACATAACTGGTATGGTGGTGAGGAGACAACTCATCGCCATAAAACTAGGTGCAATGGCCAAACAATTAAACCAAAAAGGTGTAACGTTCGATGGATTTGACAAAGATATTGCATACATGACGGGCAGGCCATTTTTTCAATACCGTCACTCCTTACACGACTCAACCTTTTATCACTTCTTGTTATTCCGTTCGCACAGTTTCCCAAAGCTAAGCTTCTGCCCTCACCAGATCACCATGTGGGTAAGTTACCCCTGATCTGTTTCCAGTAACATATAAAAATATTTTACGAACGGCAAAAAAATAATTATTTCAAACTAGATGAATTACCCAGCCTTCAATATACATCATCCGACATAAATGTATTGATAAAAAGTAATAAAAAAAACAATAAAAAAACCGACATAAATGAAATCATAACAGCCTCAAACGAAAACCAATAATTGAATACTTATTGTATCATATATCTATAGAGTTAAATGGTACATGGTGGTGTGATAAACAACATGATATCATTTAATCTATTGACTTCAGATCATGATCGTTATCTCCATAAAATTAAAATCAATTGTACTTTTGAGTATGTTTTGCAACACATCCCATTAAACAAATACAACATCGAAATCGGTTAGCAAGCTTTATCGGTTTCCTTATTATTCTAAGGAATACAAAAATAAATAAATACCTCAATTATAAAAATATAACAAACTGTATGTTGTATTTAAATGTAATACACCAATATATGCAAACACGCCCTAATACGTTGATATATGAACACATACTGTTTGTAGCGGGACATTAAACATAACTGGTATTGATGTAGAAAAGACTAAATCGAGTTTGTCTCAGAGAAAGTTATACAGAACGTGTATGGTCGTGAGGAGACAATTAATCGCATGCCATAAAACTAAGTGCAAACAATTAAACCGAAAAGGTGTAACGTGAGATGGATTTGACAAAGATATTGCATCCATGACGGGCAGGCTATCAGACGGGAAAAGGGTGAAAGAACAAGTCGACGTCTAAGTCATAAGTCAATAAATAGTTAATCGCCCCAAACTCTCGGGATCTTGAACCCAACGTCTTAGGCAAAAGTAACTTCGGCAGTTGTTTTGTTTATTTTTGTTCTACGTTAAAGTAAACCATATATTCTTGAACTCAATAAAAATACGATTAACTTAACTCACATGCGTATTTTATTTATATTTGATAGGATCAATACCTTTCACTGCTACCACAACGGAGATCATACTTCTCCCTCTATATGTATCTAGCGTCAAACGCAATGTTCATGAATATATTTTCTTTGCAATGGATGTCTGTCTTTAGAACACATTACCACTAAACTCCCCCCTGCAGATCCCAACATGGTCGTCTTCAAGTCCAATGTAAACAAATATTTGCCATAAACACTGCCCACAAGTAAACAAACTTAGTTCAATTTATTAACAATTTTCAATTCTAATTTGCTCTCTGACAATAATTCCATCTCATTAATTAATACTTTCGAGTAGCTTTTGGCCTAGGTAAGTTACGACTCATCAGTAAAACAGAGACAGCAATAATCTGTTGAGTTATATTAATTTATAATTAATTAACGCATTGTTAAATTATATTTCTTTGAATTTGTAAGCGAATTCTGTGTGTCGGAAAAAAGATATAGCTTGTAAATAAATGTATGAAGTAAACAGATATACGATGCCATTTTGTTAGAATTGAATAAAATATCTACGTGACAATGTCTTTATCAATTGGCTGTATGTAATGATGGAAATTGTAGGGTTTATTTTTTTAAATTAATAAAACTAATGTCTGGTATGATTATTTACCTAAACTAATATTGCCTGATATATGCTTATATTATAAAGAATATAGAAGAAAGCGGTTGAAACAATGTTAACATTGTAACAAGCAAGATGAAGAAACGGGTAAATAATGTAAACCTCTACAATGCCTCATCTCAGTCACATCGTTATATATTGCCGTAAACTTGTGAACACGCCGAGATTTTAATTGTGCAACACATTTAACCTTTTTACTGAGATATGGTTGTTGGATATGTTTAATATGGACGAGAGACTTCTGAGAGGGTGGATTACCGCTGAAAACTAGAAAGAAGGCTAAGAAGATGTGTTGTTTTATAATTACACATTTATTCTCTAAATTCCATTAAAATTCTGAAGTTCGGATATTCATGGACGTTTCATATTTGGAAAGGCAATTGAAAGAGTCCCTGCAGATCTCCTACGTGGAATGCTGCCCACATATAATTGGAGTATGTCTCTCATTTAAGAAACATCGCCCAAAGAAATAAATGTATTTAACGGTCTGCGTAAAAGTATGAAGAATATATATCTTCGCCTGAAACATTTCAAGTTATAAGCGAGATTTAAAACCGAGCACAAGAAACCAATTTATATTCAAGTCCGTTATAAGAATGATAGATTTTCCTGACATCGTAAATTGTTGAGCCCCTTTATCAAAGCAAATGCTCTGTTCACGGAGTAGAAGTTGAAACTAGTCAAGCGTGAACGGCTTAAGTCGGAAGATCGGTATGAAACACGATGGCGTGTTGTTTGACATATGCAAACTTTGCTTATTTCTGTATTTAATTGATACAGACTTGACTGTCTCCAATGGCAAATGTTGGCTTCTCGGTGAAAGCTATTCCAGCTCAGTCACGGATGTTATATTGTAGGATGTGTATTTGGAAATGTTAACGATTAGTAGTTTATTTAAAGACTGCAATATACACATAACTGATTTTGTGTCGATTACAGGTGACATAAAACGTAGCTTATATATATATATATATATATATATATATATATATATATATATATATATATATATATATATATATATTAGGTCAGATTAAATAAGATTAAAAGATAAAACAAATACATCTAAGTGTGTGGATGGGAAGGAAATATATTTATTTTTCCTTTCAAGATAGATTATTCACGCAAGAAGTATTGATACATACTATACATTTGGTATTTAAATCAGTATGGCTATGGTTTCGTTCTTATTATGTATTTGCTTATATGTTACCAAAGGTTTCCTTCTTATTATTTATTTGCCTACATTACGAAATGAGTGCCTCTTTATTCATATATAATTTGATATGGAAACTACCTCATGAAAATATGGTTTTTAAGGGTATATTTTATCATAATTATTTTATTTTATTTTTCATTTTATATACATATATATATATATATATATATATATATATGACTCAAAGCTTGATCATACTTTGATATATATATATATATATATATATATATATATATATATATATATATATATATATATACAGGGTGGGCAAAAATAAGGGTCCTATTTTTAAAAATTCATAACTTTTTTATTTATTGATTTTTTTTTTTAGAATAAGTAAAGGACCCCTTCCGAAGCAAGCATGAGCCGTATTAGCCCTGAGGAACGTACCCTCATTTAGAAAACATTATTTTTGCTTAAAAAACTCAAAACAGTGTAAAAAACAATCCTTTAGTTTTTGTAAGTTTTAAGAAGTGTTTTTCGGCTGAAATTTGTTTTGTTTATTTCAAAAAATCTCGGAAGGGTCAGTCTACACACACATAAAGTTTGGTGAGTTTAACTTTTATTTTGTGGAAGTTATTCAAATTCAAGTTATTCAAATTTAAAGATAGGACCCTTATTTTGGCCCACCCTGTATATATATATATATATATATATATATATATATATATATATATATATATATATATATAAATATATATATCGCCAGTTTGCCAGAAACAGGTGTCGATGACCTTTTCTTACGTACGTAAAAATTAATTAATAAAAAATAATATCATATATATATATATATATATATATATATATATATATTAATATAAAAAATAATATATATATATATATATATATATTTATATATAGTGCACCCCTGACTCTGTCGTTGAGTGCTATCACATGTTTCGATGTTTATGGCTGCCGCTTTTAGTGTAATGACTACTTTGTTATTATGTGACAATCTCTCGTGACCTAATGGGACTAGGTGCGCACCTACAAGTTCAAGGGGTATATTTGAACAGAGTTTGCGCCTAATGAGCGTGTTAATTCCTTGCGCTGATTAGAGCTATACGCTTGAAACGACATCCTACGTAGGTAAAACAAAATTATATTATATATATATATATATATATATATATATATATATATATATATATATATATATATATATATATAGTTTTAGAAGCAAGAGAAATAGTTCAATTTTAATTAATTCATAAACTGACTTATTTTTTACCAGCTTTCTATCTATCACTTTCCGGCTGTCTCAATTTATTTAGTTGGCTCCCACAAATTTCATTAAAGACACTTGGTCTCTCTATTTATTAAGAGTCGGATACAATGAGGAAATAACCAAATACAAAATATGACTAGTCCACAATATCAAACAATACATTACACCCGTAGTTGGAGAGAGAGAGAAAGAGGAGGTGAAGAAGGGAGAGCGAATATAAATACTAATTTTAGATTTTATCTTGTAGGTTTTATAATTAAACAGGTTTTGCAAACTTGGTTTTCTTCCCATACGGACCAAGGGGATTCTTGACATCATTTTGCCAAAATATGGACCTTTTTAGTCAGACCCTTTTTTGTCGGAATAAAGTAGTGTTAGATTTGGTTTTATGAGACCATTTCCCCAGACATGTGCTCCTCATTCTGGAGTGTGTTTTCTGTCATTTGGGGAGCCCCGACAGGGAAATCCGAACAGGATCGTTCACGGATATTTTGATTCTTTCAGCGTGCGCCTTTCAGGAAGCTGTTTTTTTGTCTCAAATTAAATTGACTTTGCGTCACATCTTGCTGCTGTCGGTATTGTCGCGTAAATTAAATGCCAATTTAGTTATTCTTTCAATACAAGACGCGAATCCTTGGAACATTCTGATTTTAGGGAGAGTTTCAAAAAGGGTTTGACGATTTCGTCTGGAATATATGTGGGTCGCCCTAAGATGCAATCTTTCCAGGCATTATCTCCTAATTAAGAAGAGAGTGATTCATATAGCATGTGAACTTTTAGATGAGTCAAACAATCTAAACTTACTTGAACAAGTGGCTTAACGAGAAATATTTTTGTACTATGTAACAATAAATATTTGAACTATTACAATTTTAGCTGAATTTTAAAATGTCGAACTTTAATATCAAAAGATCAATATAATATTTTTAAAAGTCCCACTTCATATTTCAAAAGATCAATATACAATTTAAAAAGTTCAACTTTATATAGCAAATGATCAATACACAATTTAAAAAGTTCAACTTCATATATCAAAAGATCAATACACAATTAAAAGTTCAACTTTAATATCAAAAGATCAATATAAAATTAAAAAAGTTCTACTTCATATTTCAAAAGATCAATATACAATTTATAAAGTTATGCTTTATATTTTAAAGATGCAAATTGTTATGAAAAAGCGTAACTTAAAATCTTTTAAAATCAACATAAAAATGAGTTTAAACGTGTGCTTACCTGTTAGATATGTTAACCGAAGTATAAAATAACTGTTTTACCTATTATTTAAAAACTAGCTGGCGTTTCCATTTTAATTCCCATGAAATTACTTGAAAACATTTAAACAACACTAATCGATAAAACGTAAGACATAACTGCTCTCTGTCTCCCTATCTCCCTTGGTAAGAAAAGAAGACAAAACTAATCGATAAAAATGACAAAACTCTCTAACTTAATTCTGTGTGTATAATAGAGTAATCCTATTCTACTTTGTTCATAAAAGTTAAACAGGCATACATTATGTTTATGAACTTCTTTTTTATTATTATAAGTTATTAATAGAAGTAAGCATTTCTATTTTCTCATAAAATACATTTATATAAGTGAATATTGCTACTTTTTATTTTGAAGTCCACCCTTTTTAATTTGGGGTTGTAATATGCGTCGTTGTTTAAGACTACTTAAACTACACCCGTGTTCATGTAATAATGAGTAGTATTTATGTTGGTGTAAACTTTAAATTAATAAAAACGTATTCACTTGTGGAACAATCTTGGTGTCTGTGCTTATAAGTAGCACAGAAGTAAATGGACAGTCGGACATTTTTTGCATTCAAGCGCCTGCTTTCTTTTTCCCATATCCATCATCACTGTAGTATTCTATTCATATCTGCCCATTAGTTTGATAATTCTCACTACCCAAATCGGTTACATGTAGCTATTCTAGCATCACACCTGACAATTGTCGATGGGTGAGAAAACACGTCATACGAATGTTTTATTTATATTACACGTTGTCTCTTCATCTTAATAACTGTCTTTTACAATTATTTGTATATTCCACCCATACACAAAGACACACACCCATACACAAACATACTTCTAGACTGCGTATAACGCGAGGAGGAATGACATAGATGGATAAGTTGGCAGGGAAATAGCCAACATTCAACATTTAAAAAAATTAAAATACAATATAAAGTTATGTTTTATAAAAATGTTCTAAATTTGGAATGTCTGCTATTTCCCTGCCAACATATACATCTATGTAATTCCTTAGATGATAAGATTTTAATCTTTGAAAAGCCTAGCGTAAGGAAATAATAAACATGTTTTTTCTAGTCTACCTTGCATTGAACAATCGAAGATGAAATAGATGTGTCATCCGCACATCTTTATCTCTCTTCGTTCATTCATCTTTATAATTTCTCCATCTCATATATTGAGCTTCAACCATTTCACCATAGGTTTACTTATCTAAAAGTACACTTGTAGTCTCATATCTTATATATATATAGTCTTGGAAGTTTCTCACCCATTAAAACTATATAAAGAAAAAGAAAACAAAAAAAAACTTTTAGTTCCAAGTCGTTCAGTGGAAAATCACTCATGTAAGTCAATTTATTTTTTACAGTTATTATATTAGTTTGCTTCTAACATTATTTTAGGGGTCATCAGTTGTTTACCATGAAAAACTGTTTCGTAAATTTATATATATATATATATAAATATATATATATATATATATATATATATATATACGTGTAAATATTCTTCTACACGTCACGTGAGTAAAAACGTGCCGTACACAACTATTTGTAAGTGTGTTGTTTAAAGAAGTCAGAAGATAGCAAATCAGAATAACCCCGTACTCTGAAATGAATTCATAAAAGAAATCCTCACTCTATTTCCATAATGAGGCATTGCTCATTCTGTTTTTCTATTCTTCTTTCTATATCTATTAATGCGTTGAACTTTTTTTAAGTGTTCAGTTTTAGACTTACTTTCTTTTTTATTTATATTTTATCTTTGCCGATTACGACGCTATTTGATATAAATTCACTCCGACAAGTCTATAAGAGCGTAATATTTTTATACTTATGAATTTGAGCGAAGTGTAGATTCGATTGTACCATGGGTTTCACGAATACACCGGATGCTGGCAAAATAATTATTGGTGTAATCCGTCACTAATTTCTATTCGCAGATAGAGAGAACTCACATGTACGCACACATACATGATTAAATGTAAAATGGCGTCGTCAAAAACGCATTCTTAGAATGTTCTATGATTTAGATAATGATCGCGATCCTCGTAAAATCAAGTATATACTTAAACCCTATACATGCTTATATATACACTTTAACATCGTATAATAAACTTTAACTCTTTACATATAACTCTATATATGTATGCTTTATATGTGGATATATAATTAGTTTTTAGTGACACATTTCGTAATGAAATGTACGACTACAACTTTTATTTTCTTAAAACACAAAGTGTAAAATAAAACAATGTGATTCAACAACGAGCTTGTTCATGGATACTATCGAGCGATGTGAAAGCACACACTCTGACTGTAATTCGACTTTGATTCGCGTTATCCGATGAAAACATTGCAACTCATTGTAGAAACTGTCGTAATTTATTAGGATTGAATTAATTTCGACAGCATTTTCATGTTTTTCTTTTATTTTTTTTTTTTTTTCATTCTTGTTTGTTTCTAAGTTCGAGCTAAAAACATTCGGATCAGTTTTGTTCGGTATAAAAATATAACAGAACACAGTTTATTCAATGCTAGTCCGATTTATTATGTTTTGTGGTTTCATTGCAAACGTGTATGTTGAGACACTGTTACATATGACCGTGTTTTATATAGAGGACGTGGTTTAACGCTGTCAAGTTGGAAAGTGTATACGCTGAACTTTAACAGAAACAGGAAAGCTTGTCTTGTCAGTGTTAAATGTAATTAGAAAAACAAGAAAAAATAACAACTTTTTATTTCAGCTTCGCAGTTTTTATGGAATTGTGGAGAGTGAATAGAGACAACCTCATTTTGTTTTAGCTACTCGTTTTAGGACATCATTTTTATACGTCTTGTTCGATCCGCTCTTGGTCGCTTTCTTATGAGGGAAAATACTTTTCAATACCGTCACTCCTCACAAGACTCAACCGTTGATCATTTCCAGTTATTTCGTTCGCACGTTCTGCCAAAGCTCAGCTTCTGTCCTCACCAGATAACCACGTGTTTAAGTTACACCTGATCTGTTTACAATGACTTATCATAATTTATTAAGAACGGCAAATGATAATTATTTCAAACTATATGAATTACTCAACCTTCAGTATATATTTTCTGATATAAATTTATTGGTAAAAAAGCAAAAACAACCAAAAACAATTAAACGTAGATAAATAAAGTGATAACAACCTCAAAAGAAAACAAATAATTAAATAATTATTGTAACACATATCTATATAGTTAAATGTTAAATGGCGTAGTGATAAACACAATACTCCTATTAAATATCTTGGATTAAGATCATGATCGTGATCTTCATAACAATAAACTCAATTGTACTTTCCATTATGCTTTGCAACACCTCACATTAAACAAATACAAAATCGAAATCTTTATCGGTTTTCTAATCGTTCTTAGCATAAAAAATTAATTAAAAAAAACAATTATAAAAATATAACAAACTTTATGTTGTATTTAAAATGTAATACACCAACATATGCACACCCTTTCTAATACGGTGATCTATGAAAATACAAACTTACTGACTGTTACGAGACATTAAACATCAAAGCAAAGACTAAATCGATGTTGTCGCAGAGAACGTTGTACATAGCTGGTATGATGGTGAGGAGACAACTGATCGCATGCCATAGAACTAAGTGTAGTGGTCAAATGATTAAAACAAAAAATGGTAACGTGCGATAGATTTGACAAAGATATTGCATCCATGACAGTCATGCCATAAAAGGGGAAACGAGGGAAAGAATAAATCGACGTCTAAGTCACAAGTCAATAAATAGTTAATGACCCCAAACGCTCGGGGTCTGGAACTTCACATCTCAGGCAAAATCAACTTCGGCAGCAGTTTTGTTTATCTCGTTCTACGTCAAAGTAATTTTTTTAACTCAGTGTATATACGATAAACTAAACCCACATGCGTGTTTAACTAATATTTGATAGGGCATTGTAGATCAATACCTTCTCCTGCTACCATAACGGAAAACATTCTTCTTTCCCTATATATGTCTAGCGTCAAACGCAATTTCCATGAATATATTTTCTTTTATATGGATGTGCGTCTTTAGAACACATTACACTTGAACTGCCTCCTTGCAGATCCCAACATGGTCGTCTTCAAGTCCAATGTAAGCAAATATTTGTCATAAACCGTGCACACAAGTAAACAAACTTAGTTCAATTTATTAATAATTTTTAATACTCATTTGCTCACTGAAAATCATTCCATCTCATTAATTACTACTCTCAAGTAGCTTTTGGCCTGGGTAAGTTATTATTTTTTGAATTAGTAAGCGAATTCCTTCTGTCGGAAAAAGGATATAGCTTTTAAATAGATGTATGATGACATTTAGTTAGAATTGAATAAAATATCTACGTGACAAGGTCTTTATCAATTGGCTGCATGTACTGTAGTGAATTGTAGGGTGTATTTTTTTCAATATATGAAAGTAATGTCTAGCATGATTGTTTACCTTTATATTGCTTGATCTATGCTTGTATTGTAAATAATATAGAAGAAAGCGGTTGAAACAATGTCAACATTGTAACAAGCAAGATGACAAAACGCATATATTATGTAAACATCTACAATACCTAATCTCAGTCACATCGTTATTTATTGCTCTAAACCTGTGCAAATGAAATGTGTAGTTTTATAATTAAACATTGTTTCTATGAATACCATTATCAGTCTAGAGTTTGAATATTCGTGGACGTTACATATTTGGAAAGGCAATGGAAAAAGTCCCTGCATATCTCCTACGTGTAATGCTGCTAAAATATAATTGGAGTATGCCTCTCATTTCAGAAACATCGCCAAAAGAAATAACTTTATTGACATGTCTTCGTAAAAGTATGAAGAATATAGGATATACCTTCGCCTGATCATTTCAAGTTATAAGCGAGATTTAAAAGCGCGCACAACAAACAAATGTATATTCAGATCCGTTATAAGCATGATAGATTTTTCCTGACATCGTAAATTGTTGAGCCTGTTTATCAGAAAATGCTCTGTTCACGGAGCAGAAGTTGAAACTAGTCAAGCGTGAACAGTCGGAAGATCGGTATGAAACACGATGACTTGTTGTTTGGCATCTGCACACTTATTTAATTGCTGTAGACTTGACTGTCTCCAATGAAAAATGTTGGTTTCTCGGTGTAGGTCTTCATGCTCGGTCACGTATGTTATATTGTGGGATCAATTATTTTGCGTCGATTACAGGTGGCATATCAGGTTGCTTATATATATATATATATATATATATATATATATATATATATATATATATAACATAAAATAAAATAACACAACATTACATAATTATCGATGCAATAATTTATTTCAACCTTGTGGTTTTTTCAAGCATCAATCCAGATAATTACATTTTTGAGACTGAAGGAAAAACAATTAAATTCAACCTCGACAATTCAAATACAATTAAAGAGAGGGGTAGTAGCAACCCATCTGATACATTTTAGGGAGGGAGAATTGGCGACTGCTTAAATCTTATATTTAACTAAGGAGGGGGACTTACACAATTTAATACATCGAAGAGGAGGGATAAGGAGTTGCACTGTTTTTTAAATAATACCGGCCGTGTCCAAAAACTCATTATATTATGACACTTACAGACTGGTGATAGAATACATACATACAACCTTACTCACACGCATACATAGGCAAACCTAAATACGTACACATTGTATGCACATACATACACGCATCATCACCCACACACTACTATAACCATGCATATTCACACACATATGCAACTATCAAACACACATTTAGTTTAAACAGCATCGGTCAGGAGATACCATGTTCTTAAGCCCGACAGGAAAAAGAAAGAGAGAAACAAGTAGACAGATATAGAAAAGGAAGAAGAAAGAGAAAACTAATAATTAAACGCGTGTCAGAAATTTTCAGTTCGTATGGATTCTAAGAAAAGGAATCCACTTATCGACAACCCAAATATTATCTAAAATTATACGCACACAGACTATTATACAAATGTAAGCATACATACGCACAGAGATGTAAATATATATATATATATATATATATATATATATATATATATATATATATATATATATAATTGTGTATATACACACATAAGTACACATAATATTTACACCAGTTCCCTGCGCTGATAAAAGCCATACGCTCGATACGACCTCGTACGTAGGTAAACTATTTAAAATAATGTAATATTGTGTGTGTATATATATATATATATAGTTTGAGTAGCCGGGGAAAAAGTTCAATTTCAATTCAAAAGTGACTAATTTCTTACCAACTTTTCAACTATCACTTTCAGCCTCTCTCACTTTATGTAGATTGATCCCACAATTTTCTACTCTTGGTCTCTCTATTTGTTAAGAATCGAATACAATAAAGAAATAACCAAATACAAAATATTACTAGTCTACAATAGCACACTATACATAGTTGGAGATAGAGAGAGAGAAAGAGAGTGGGAGAGAGGTAGAGTGAATATATATACTAATTTTTTGCCAACTTGGTTTTTATCCACACCGACCGAGGGAATTCTTGGCATCATTTTGACAGAAGCGCCTGCTTTCCTTTTCACAGATACATCATCCCTGTAGTATTCTATTCATATCCGCCCATTAGTTGTATGATTATCGCTACCCAAATCGGTTACATGTGGTTATTCTAGAATCACATTTGACAATTGTCGATGGGTGAGAAAACAACGTCATACGAATGTTTAATTTATTTTACTCATTGTATCTCCATTTAAATAACTGTCTATTACTGTTATTTGTATCTTCCAAACCTTGGCATTATCATATTCACACAAACAAACACCCACACAAAAACACATAGACACACCCATACACACACATACATACACAAACACACTCCTTGACTGCGTAAAACGGTTTCATATAACAGTTGGAAACTTAATCAATTCATATCGTTCTACCCACACTGAGGAGTCGTGTTACCACGATACAACTGTCAGTCAATGGCTATATATATATATATATATATATATATATATATATATATATATATATATATATATATATATTTTATTTGATATGCAAATTACCATATCATACGGTAGTCTTAAGAGTAGTATAGTATTATGATTATTTTATTATTATTATTTATTCATTATATATAAGTGAAATTTTAAGCTGAATTATTTCGACACTTTATTATTGGGGAAATGGTAGTTTTACCTGGACCATTGGAGAGCCATGAATATTATAACTGTCCTGTTTTTAAATCTCCGAAACAGTTACATGGTAAACAGCTGATGATTCCCGTGTTAATATTAGATGCTTACGTTAAGGTCTCCTCGTTTTGTTTCACTGTTAGATACTTAATCCCCCTGTTTATTTTATTTACTTACTATTATATATTTTTTATTTATTCATGAATTTTCCAACGAATGTTAAATCTGCAACATTTTGGATTTAGTTAGTTTCTCTGGGAATTTAAACTGCATTTTTCTTTTTTTTTGTCTTTTTAAACTTTAGACTATATATATATATATATATATATATATATATATATATATATATATATATATATATATATATATATAAAGTATAAAATAAAGGTATACTCAATAAAGATATACTCAATAAAGAATAAAAGGGAAATACCAGTAGAGTGCTCAATTAAATTAGATTAAGAGCGTAATATTTTTATTTTTAAATACAGATTTTAATCAGACATGGACCAGTGGTTTCTGACAAGACACGGGTTGAATTCCCGATTCCGTCGTCTTCAGCATAGTCTGAAATAGTAAATGATGGAATTTCTTAAAAAAACACATCTAACTGTTATGAAACGCTATGTACGCAGAATTTTGAAATGGAGAGCCGACGAGAAACGCTTAGGTCAGAAAAGCCGTTAAAAGATTCTATATTTAGAAGTAAAGCAAGAAAGAAAATAGAGAAAGAAAGAAAGAAAGAAAGAAAGGAGGGAAAAAAAATTTATAATCATAAAATATTAATTTTATATTTATATATATCATTTTCATATATATATATGTAGAAAATAATAAATTAAGGGTACGCAACTCTAATTAATGAAATTATCTAAAAAAGGGGGGGTAACTATTTATTATTATATAAAATAAATATATGTTTTTATGAATTTCGATCATTTCAATTAATAAATCTCAATTCAAAGTAAAAATATAAATATAGATAAATATATAAATAAAAATATAAATATAGATAAATATATAAATACATAAATAAAAAACTAATATATACATAAAAAATCAATCAATATATAATTAAAATATCAATATAAAAATGAAAAATCAATATATAAATAAATCAATATATAGATAACAAATATAAATAAAAAATCTATATAAATAATAAAATATATATAAATAAAAAAATCAATATATAAATAAAAAAATAAAAAATCTCTATATAGAAAAAGTATTAAAATAAAAACCAAAAATCAATATATAAATAAAAAATTCAATATATAAATATAATCATAATATGTAAATAAAGAATCAAAAATAAAAATGTAAATAAAAATATAAATAAAAATATAAATATAAATATAAATATATAATTATGTATAAATAAATAAATAAATGAATAAATAAAAATAAAAATAAAAATAAAAATAAAAATAAAAATAAATGTAAATATAAATATAAAAATCGAAATATAAATAAATCAATATATAAATAAATAAAAATCATATAAAAATTCTAAATCAAAATAAAAATAAAAAATTAATATATAAAAGAATTCATAAATAAAATTCAAAATTCATATATAGATAAAATATATATATATATATAGATAAAAAAATATATATACATATACATGAGTAAAAAAATCAATATATAAATAAAAAATCAATATAAAACAATAAATACTCAATCAATATATAAATAAATATATAAATAAAAAATAAAAAATAAATATACACATACACATGTACACATACAAACATACATACGCACACAGACGTACATATATATATATATATATGCACACATATACATATATATATACATATACATATATATATATATATATATATATATATATATATTATATACACACTCACACACACACAAACACATGCATGTGTAAATAAAAAATCATCAATATATTAATATAAATAAAAAATAAAAAATCAATATATTAATAAAAATCAATATATAAATAAAAATCAATATATAAATAAATAAATAAATAAATAAATAAAGATTCGAGAAATAAAATTTTAAAATTAAAAATTTAAAAACATAAAAATATATATAAAAATATATAAAAAATATAAAAATATAAACAAATATAAAATTATAAAAAATATAAAAATTTTAAAAATTTAAATAAGAAAGAGGGATGAAATGGAGAAAGGAAAAAAGGGTTGTGATCAGGTTCGTAGAACGAGAAGTCTGCAGTGGAAGTGTGTAAGTGTCTGAAAAATGTATTTAGGGTTCTAGGAAGGCTTAAGTCAATCGATCCATCCAATAGATAAGGAGTGCTTGTTTACGATGTATACAGACCTTAAAAACCTCATCGCGTACATTTAAACATCTGGTGTTTGGGTTCATGATGGCCTTAAAAATATGGAACTTCTCAGCATTACACAAATGAAATAGAAATAAAACAAAACAAACAAACAAAACCAAAACAAAAACAAAATACAAGTAAGAAGAAAAAGAAAAGAGAAAAAAGAGAAAGGACAAGAAAAGGAAATATTATTAGCTGCACAGAACATACTGATAAAGTGGAAAGAGACGAAGAAATAGCATACAACTTGGTAGGAGAATGGTCGAAAGCATGTATCTATGAATTTTAACGCATGTCAAGACTGTCTGTATGGATGTGATTTTCGCGCGTAGAAGTCCACGCAAGTGATAGATTAACCGATTCAAGTCACTTGCCTATTGAGGGGTGGGGGTGGGGGAAGTAACCCTCAATGGCGTACGGGTGGATAAGAGAGAGGGGGATAGGATAAAAACACTAAAAGTGCTAATGATAATAATAAAAACTAAAAGAATGAAAATTAAAGAATTGAAAATGAAAAATTAAAAGTGTCGATATGCGGGTAATAAAAAAAATATAATTTTTGAATACAGTAAAATATATAAGTAATATAAACATTCTAAGAAATATATATATATATATATATATATATATATATACATATATACACACACATACACACACATATAAACATATATCATAAGAAATACATATATATACACATATATATATATACATATACATGCACCCATACATTTACATACACCCACTTATATATGTGTATATATATATATATATATATATATATATATATACATACACACATATATAACAAATATACATATAAACAAATATAGACACATATATACATATACATATACTCCCATATATATATATATACATATACACATACATATATACATACACAGATACATATACACACGCAATATATACACATACATACACATACATACAAACATACCCATACATACACAATTATATATATACACACATACACACACATATATATACCCAAACACACACATTAATATAGATATATATACATATATATGTATATATATATGTGTATATATGTCTACATACATATACAAACATACGTACATACATACATACTCATACATACACATAGAGATACACACACATATATATACGTAAAAATATACACACATATACACATATCAACACATACATATGTATACATATATATATATATATACAAATATATATACATACATACACATACAGACACACATATACACATACATACATATGCATACAAATACAAACATACATAGTTTTATACTCATACATACATATAGGTATATACACACATACATACACACCTACATAAACACATATACATACATATACAGACATATATATACATACATCTATATACATATGTATATACACATATACACTCATATACACACATACACACACACATAAATACATATATATCCACATACGTATACATACATACACATACATACATATATACAAACATGTGTACATATACACACATATACATACCTACATACAAATACAGACATACATACATATACATATATATACACATATACATACATATACATATACACATATACCCTCATGTACATACATACATATACTAATACATTTACATATACATATGCATACATACATGTACACACGCATACACACATACATGAATACAAACATGCACATATACATATATTATAACAAAAATAATAATAATAATAATAATAATATTATGGTAATAATAATCATAATAATAATAATAATTGTAATAATCATAATAATAATAATAATAATAATAATAATAATAATAATAATAATAATAGTAGTAGGGTAGAATTGCTGGTTGTATTCAGAAATAATTAGGTAGAATATGTAAATGGTTACTAATCCATAATTTTTCTGGGGGATGTGATTACAAGGTAGTTAGGGAGAGAAGGGCAGGGGTAGAACTTGATTATATGTTAGAAGAGAGGGTAGAATATGTTGGATAGTGTAAGTTGAGAGAGAGGAGAATAGGGCGTAAAAAGAAATTATGTGGGTAAATAAAAGAAACCAAATGTGTCAACGATTAATATGGAATTTACAAAAAGTTTTAGGGTGGGGTATGGGGGTTACTAAGGAGGTAAAGCCCACAATGCCGGCAATTGATTGAAGTTTCCTGTTTTCTGTTTAAACGTTTATTTTTTATCCTTGAAACGGATAATTTCTAATTTTTCGTTTAAGCATAGATGACATGGTGTGTTTAGTGACTTGCAAGTACTGTTTTTTTTAAGATTTTCCATTTAACTATAGGGGTTTAATTTTTAATTTTAAGTTTATGATAATGTAAGGATAGTCCGGTTTGGCCGGGGTTATTAGAGTTGTTGAAAGAGAGGTTGTGATTATAAAATCTTTCTTTGAAATTATTTCCTGCTATTCTAATATAGAATTTTGTTTGGGATGGGGTTTGAGTTGAAGAGATAGATGCCTCATAGACTACATGGGTTGACAAGCATTTTTTATTTAAGGCGCAGTTAGGTATATTTATACAGTTACAATTTCTACTAGGATTATGGAGTGTTAATGTACTTAATCTTTTATTATTGTGTTTTTTAATATTTTTTTCTAGGTTATCTCCACAGCTGTAACTTACTTTTGAGTAGATTTTTATTGAAGATTTTGTGGAGGACATTGCTAGTGGTGAAATGAGTGTCAATTAGATTAAGGAATTTTTTGCCCAATTTAGTTTTAATCATATTATTAAAAGGAGGTGTAAACCAGATACTTTTTCTATTTCTATTTTTATTGGTACTGGGTTTATTTTGTGTAGATTGGATATATTCTATTTTGGGTGTTTTTATAACCACTTTCCTTTAGCGCTTTATTATAGAAATGTTTATGTTGGTTAAAAATGTCTATATTGGAAGAATTGTTGCTAATCCTACGACTAATAGATTTAGGGATGTGTTTAGTTATAGATTTAGGGTGGTTAGATAAAGGGTGGACATAAAGAGGGTAGGAGTTATCTTTGGTATAAGGTTCAAAGGTTTGCTTTGTGAGATTAAAAGTTACATCCAGGAAATTGACTTGTTTGACATTAGAGGTGATTTCAACTTTTAGGTCTAATCTTTTCATTTCTTTAAAATTATTTTCTTAATTTTATCACATTTAAGTCTGTTGGCGTTTTTAACGAAAATGAGTCCATCACCTCTGTACAGTCCAACCGTATCAACCTCAAGGTCCTTGGTTAGGTTATACAGTATGTATAAGCCAACCAGGTCGGTCACCTCCGCAGAGTCCAAAGAGCCCATAGAAACATCAAATTAAGAAATATGGCTACTTTTAGTCCATTGCTCGGTATTATTAATTAGTACTGTGGTGCGGCATTTTCTTATAATATTGATTTCCTCTTATGATATATTTGAGAGGAGAGTGGCGAATTCCATAACATTCTCAAAAAGTTCCCTAGATATTGAGGGGTAGTAGTTGACAATGTCAAATTGGATGAAGGAGCATCTGTTTTTGTTGTTAATTTTATTGAACCAGCTGATAGTTTCAGCAGTATTAACCCATTGGTTTAGGTTATAGGTGGTTTTAATTTGTTTATTGATTTGTTCTAGGATGCTTTTGCTTATTTTACCTATTTCCTGTCTGGTAGGATTAATTAATCTGGTGGAGGGTTTTGTATGAAAGTCAATTTTATGGTCTTTTAATAGAATATAAGCCTCTTTTGCTTTTAACTTACCAACTCTATCACTAATCTTCAGTTTGTCCGTAATGGTTTTACTGTCTGAATTAATTTTATCGATTAAGGTAATATTTGATTTTTTATAGTTTTTCGTAATGTTTTGTTTAATTAAATTCTGATATTTAGATTTAGTAAGCTTATAAAAGATCAAATATTAACTTAATCGGTAAAATTAATTCAGACAGTAAAACCATTAAGGTTTTAGGTGGGTATTATGTACTTTGTACGAAACTATATTGGAACTATACATATTTTAGAATATTATAACTGATATTAAAGTAAATTATATTAATTAGATTTGTTTCGGTTTTTATATATAGGACTTCTAATATATGGAGTTTTTGTTTGTTAGAACTACATTCTAAGATTTTGGTATTGCCTACTAAGAGTTTTCTGAATTCCGATCATGGCCATGAGTGGGTGTAATAAAAAACATTGCGGAAATTTATCTAATTTCAAAATATCTTGTATCAAAAATGCGTTTACAATTTGAGAATATTGCATTAAAAGTAAAGAATACACTACCCACAATTAAAGAAGACGTCATGACCGGAAATCTGTCTTCTACCAACTTCTTATGAATTGAAACATTACCTTAAAAATAATGATGAGTGATTGTAAAACTTAAAAAAACATCCAGAGAAAAGTAAATTCTAAACGTGATTACATTGAAGATAATCAGACGCAAATTAACAGAAACAAAGAGAAGCCAAATTCGAGGTAAATTACGAAATAGTGGTTGGGTAGGGTATGTGTCTGTGTGAGAAAGTGAATAAGAGAGAGGGACTTTTGAAATAGGTATGTTGTTAAGTGATGAAACGCAAAGTTAGCAGCATACGTTTATAAGGAGTTTCTCTTTAAGGTCCATCGAAAAAGGGACTTGTTAGTGTACATTCATTAAATTCATGATACAACTCACCGACCGAAGTTTTATTTGTTGAATCAATACATTTATATTTGACATATTCTACGCTTTTCCCAACTATCAATGCATCACTTTGTCTGAATGCGATGCCAACTAAAATAATATAAAATCAAAGATCACAGCCAACACCTTGCCGAGACATGGAGTTCAGATGCATCCACTAAGACGATCACCGAAGGGGTATTGGACAGTATAAGAATATGATTCATAATAAAATCAAAACAATTAAATGAAACGATCGAAATGTTAACATAAACAATGAAAGAGCATGAGAATCGGTAAAAAAGACTGAAATACAAAAAGGTAATAGAACTGAATTAGAAAAAAGACGAAAATGTCGAAAAGGAATGAAGCAGAAGAACATAAGACTAAAAAATAAAGGAAAAACGTAGGAAAAAATGGAGAAGTGAAATAATATAAGGAGTATAATGATGATAAAAGTGAACAAAAGAAAATTGAACGGGAAAGAAGAAAAACAGCAAAAACGAAAGGAAGGAAAGGAACAGGTATAGAGAAAAATGGAATAATAGAAGAAGGAAATAAAACATAACTAGGTAAAGAAAAGGAAGAAAAGGAACGAGTATAGAGAAAAATGGAATAATAGAAGAAGGAAATAAAACATAACTAGGTAAAGAAACGGAAGAAAAGGAACGAGTATAGAGAAAAATGGAATAATAGAAGAAGGAAATAAAACATAACTAGGTAAAGAAAAGGAAGAAAAGGAACGAGTATAGAGAAAAATGAAATAATAGAAGAAGGAAATAAAACATTACTAGGTAAAGAAAAGGAAGAAAAGGAACGAGTATAGAGAAAAATGGAATAATAGAAGAAGGAAATAAAACATTACTAGGTAAAGAAAAGAAAGAAGAGTATATAAAAATGATAGAAAAAAACAATATAGAGAAAACAGAAAATACAAATGAAACCTTTATAAGAATGAAAGATGAAAAGGGCAAACAGATACAAAGAGACGTGGTAAAAAGGCTAGAACGAACGAGGAAGAGAACAACTGTACAAAAAAGGCGGTAAAAAAGAAGGCTAGACTAAAGGAGGAAGGAGAAAAAGATACAAAAAGAGGCGGTAAAAGAGAAGGATAAAAATAAAGGGGAAGCCATAAATAGACAAAAAGAGGCGGTAAAAGAGAAGGCAAGAACAAAGGTGGAAGAGAAAAACCAACGCTAAAAAAGCAAAACTAGAAAACAAACAATGAGAATGAAAATAACAAATGGTAAAGGACAATGAATGAAAAAACGACCTGGAACGATGGTAAATAAAAACAGGAAAAGTGGAGTTTTTAAAATGAAAAACATAATTAAATAATAGATAGAAGATGAGTAAAAAATGTTCATAAAAAAATATGCATTTGTTATCAGAAATATTTCCTTGAACCGTTATTATTTTGACTGTGTTAGAATTAATCAAATGAAATATAATAAGAGACAACATTTAAGATTGAAGTGACGATAAAAAGAAGACATAGAACATACATATCATGCACATGAAGTAAAGAAGAATAAAAACGAGCATATACATTTTTTAAATAAAAAAATGACGTTGTCATCATGTCACCGAATGACAATAGATTTCTCTTTTTTTAATCTTCCATTTTTTACTTTGCAGGTGTGACACATCATTCAGAATATATCTTTCTCAAAATCGGAAGATATGCTGTGTTTGAAAATCATAGAACTACATTGATTATCTCACGAGAAATGGTCGCAATGTATTTAGAAATCTTGACAACCTGTAAACGAAACATCAGTAAGCATGTGTTAACATACAACATATCTGGTTTCTGTTTCAATAAAGTATGTTCTAATGACATTTAATGAGCTGTCATACTTTGCTTGTTGTTGGAAGTTGTTTATTTACAACTATTGTCAATTGAAATTATACAATAGTAGTTTATAATTAAATGTAACCAAGTCTTAACCTTATATAGCGTAACACTTTACTACGTTAACGTGCAAAGATAAATAAATATTGTAACCTAACTTCTATGATACCCTAATCTCGGAGAGTACCTCGCCTAGACGGCACGGTTTATTTCTATTCGTTTCAAGAAGTGCCGATGAGCCAGAGATAATTGTTGAACTCAATTTGTGTGGTCTTTTCTTGTAGTATATTGAAAGTTACGTAACTAATAATTAGAGTAAGTAACTCAAAGGCTCCTCTTCCCTCCTCGAAAAGAATACTACGGAGAGAAGGATGACGTGTAACGTAACTGTTTCAATAATTATCCGCAGAGATACGCAAAAAAAGTTAAACTACGGAAATGAAAACCGTGTTGTTTTGTTTTATGTAGACTAATTTTGAAGGTTTACAAACCTAATGCCAAATGCTATTTTTGTTACGTATTTCAGTTTACATGTATCACATTTAGCTTAAACTTCCCCCATATACAAATATATATCTGTTATTGTTTGAGGGTAATCATGCCACATAGATAATAGGAATATTGAGTAATATACACAATAGCGACTTCGAAATCTTAAACTTTGCTAAAAGATAGTTAAATGGAAGACCTGCATAAGGAACTGAATTCAAAATAAATCAAACAAAATATATATTTTAAGATTAAAATGTCATATTGCTTTCATTAATGTGGCAGTAAGCTATGCGAGATCAGTATTAAGATCATATAGACACACCAGAAAAAAACACCAAGTGTAGCTCTCTATAAAGGATAATTAGCGTGAGAGGAAATTAGAACCTCGTAGGTAAAATAGATAGCTTATTGATAAAATTAACATATTTACGTGACAAAGATTCAAATTAGATCAGTTGCTGATAGAATGTTAGCCTAGCTAAATACGTAGTTTTTAATCAATAAAATATAGTTTACGTTGAAATTGTTATCGTATGATTCTCTAATGAAATCCGAACAATGGATGATGAAAACTGCTTCACAAATACTATTCGCTAGGTATTATTAAACATTATAACTGATTCTAATGCATGGATACATTCTATTTCATGGTTTCACAAAGAGAATAAATCTAATAAGGAAGATAAGGAGGTCTTCCATCCCTTTCTCTCTTTCTCTCACTCTTTCTATCTATCCATCTTTCTATGTCTCCCACACACTGCTCATTTGTTCGGCACAAAGATCCAGTTGAATTAATAGATCGCTTTCTTCCATCATATTTGTCGACTTTAATCTGTTAAAAGGTATATAATACTTTATTAACAGGACTATCATTTACTCGGTTTGGGCTGATCATTTCAAAGGCGTGGCAAGTTGGTTGCTTTCTGTATGATATAACGTTGAGTATGCAAACCTCGTTTCACCTGCTATGGTAAAAATAGATTTATTTACCAAATTGTTTCCAATACATCGTTCCCAATGTCTATTGTGTGTTAGCATTAACTACCAACAAAAAAGTTGATATTCCGTAAAACGGATCCATCAAATCAAATCGTAATCTACTACATAGAACTAATCTATATTCAAAAGAATTTCTTACAACAGTCTAGGACTCAGTCTTACCTAACAAATATTTCACTCTGAAAATAGAAGAGGAAAACATTGAAGAGAAATGCATGGATTAATTCATAACGTTATCTCCAGGTGATTAACTGAACGGTTTTGGTTAAGCTTAATTCTAACTGAAGCATAGCAACTGTGCACCTCATGATTCGGATTCTATTCATAGTTGAGTCGTTCTGTCAGACGATCACTTCCAACTATGTGTCTGATTTTCTTTTTTAGCCCCATCAAACATTTAATATCCTGCCTAGAAACCATAAAAAAATGAAATTATGTATGTATTCAAAGTTAGTTCTATGAATAATGCCGCTGCACAGTCGGATGCTTAAAAAGGAAAGGTTATACGCATACGCACAGTGAAAAGTCTTACTAAGCCTCTTATAAAGAGAGGTGAAATCATGTCATCATCATATTAACATCTTAAATGTGACCAATCGACGGACAGAGTCTGTTCTAAATATGATTGGACACATCTAGACACTCTCACTCGGACACATACATAACACACACGCAGACAAACACATCTAGACACTCTCACTCGGACACATACATAAAACACATCTAGACACTCTCACTCGGACACATACATAAAACACATCTAGACACTCTCACTCGGACACATACATAAAACACATCTAGACAGTCTCACTTAGACAATACATGAACCACATCTAAACACTCTCACTCACACACATACACGCTCAGATAGTATGTGCAGTTTTATTTTAGTGTCTGTTTAATGAAGGATGACAACATTACGATATTCTAGAAATCCTTTCAGCATGGAGTTCGTTTGTATAATAATATATAATATATGAATATTATATAAAGTATATACAAGCATCCGTGACCTTTAAGGCTACACCCACTACTATTATTTATCATATGTTGGTTTCATTCGAAATATCACAAACCGAGACATATCTAAATATAATAAGTCACTTTTTTTCTATGTATTATTATTATTATTATTATTATTATTATTATTATTATTATTATTATTATTATTATTATTATTATTATTATTAATAATCGATAGAAGTATTATTCTTTATGATTATTTTATAGATATTAAGGCTGTTAGTATTTTTTCATCTTATTTACATACGTATTTGTGGTGTGTACATGTACATATGCAATTTAGATAGTTGAGCTAAAAAAAGAGTCACTCTTTCTTTAAATTGCCGTTCTTTTCAAATCTTTTCCCCATGGGGTTTGTTTGTATTGTAATATATATTACACCAACATTAATATATTATAAAGTATATAAAAGTTATAGTAATATATAATAAATCAATATTAATATAATATAACGTATATGAAAGTTATAATGATATATAATACATCAATATTAATATAATATAAAGTATATTAAAGTTATAATAATATATAATACATCAACATTAATATAATATAAAGTATATTAAAGTACCCATGACCTTTTCGGTTATCTCCACAACTATAATTTATTCTATTTTGGTTTCAGTCGTAAGATCATAAACCGTTACATATCTAAAAATAAAAAAAGTCTATTTACTTTTATGCTATTATTGTTATGTGTACTCACTAGGAGTTCTCACACAGGTCATCAGTGATTGCTCACCGACAACCGGTGGTATTCCCTGGAGTCTGAGTGGCAAGTCTCCCCAGATTTCTAGCATTCTCCACCTCTTTTTGATAGCAACCGCAAATAACATTGCAGTATCGCAACATCCGATAACCATTGATTTCCAGCTGGAAAGGACCATTGGTCTTCTCTGGGACTTGGGTGGCAATAAGACTCCCCAAGTTCCTAGCAGTCTCTGCACTTCCAATAGAGGTCTTGTTTGTGCTGCCCTTCCTCGGTCTTCAAATCCTCCTTGACCCTCTACAAATATTTTGTGTGGTGTCAGCCTAGTCTGGTATCATTTTTTAATTTTATTTATTCATTTATTTGTATTTATATATTAAAAAAGTTTCTGGAGGAGGGGGTGAGGGCGAGGGAGAGAAAAGCGGGGGAGCTTATGGTGTTTCTTTTCTATTTCTGTTCATTGGTTCATTTTTGTGTAGGGTCAGTTGAAGCCGGTGTAATTTATTGGCGGGGAACTCATGAAGTGATGTTTCTTTCATTTTCTGTTCCTTGGTTTGTGATGTGGTTTTCTGTATGTTGTTTTGTATTCTTCCTGTTGTAGATTCCATGTGACCCTTCGTAGCTTATGCGGGTTGGTTTCCGCAATCGAGTATTTTTCTTAGGATTGCAGTAGTGTGGATCATTGTCGTCCTTTGAATAGTTACACTGATCCCTTTGATTCCAATTTCTCCCAGTCTCCTTTTCCAGCTTTTTGTGGATTGCTCCTAGTGCTCCTACGATTATTTGGTATTATACTGAGTTTCTTAATGCTCTATATCGCTTTCAGTTCTCTGACTAGTTCCGTGTATTCGCTCGGTTTTTCCGTTTCTTTGATCTTCTATCTATGGACTGCTGAAACGGCGAAGTCTACGATTTAGCAAGATTTTTCTCCTTTCTCGTATGGGATTGTCTCTTTTTATATCCATATCCAAGATGATTTTGTGTTTTTCATTTTCCAGTAAGCTTTCTGGTGTATGTTTGTACCGTTTTTATGTGTATTCGAAATTCAATTGTTTGCACTGTTCCTAGTCTCCTGGTTTCCCCGCACAGTCATGTCTGTTCTTGTATTCTTTTGGGGCTAGTTTGCTACACTCACTTATTATATGATATACTGTTTCGTCTCTTTGTTCACACAGTCTGCATTTACTGGTTTCCTGGGTTTTGTTGTTTTAGCGTTAATGTAGTGTGTCCTAATTGCATTGTTCTGTGCAGCCATCTGTAAACATTCCGTTACTCTGTTCAAGTGTCTTAGGCATGCCGAGCTATTTTCGTTGATTTCTTCTCTTGCCAGTCTTCTGAAGCGTCCATGTAGTTGTTTTTCTTCCCACGTTTTTGTTCTTGTTCTTTTGTTTCTGGTGTCAATGCTTCCCGAGTTTCTCGATGGAACATATCTCTTGCTGTAGTGATAAGTATTTCGGTGTTTTGAGTTCTGTATTTCTCCAGCTCCTGTTTTCTCCTCAACACACGGACAAATAGGTTTCACTAAATAATATCGAAGAAAAAAACTTGTTATATCTGCGATATTTTAAAATCGGCAAACGTATAGAATAGTTAACAGTTGAGAATTCGTAAACGAAAACAAACAAACAACAACATATAATTTATATAAAACTCATGAAAATGAACTTTTCTACCGAACACGTCTACCTGTAACGATTGTAACGATTTTAAAGAGTGTTTATCGTCACGAATTCCTACAAATCCTTCCCACAATTTAACAGTAATCAGTTTCCATCATCTTGTTGGCTTACAAGTTTTTGAGTTTTAACTATTCTGCACTTCTACCGTCCATACAATCTTACATATCGTTTTCACACGTTCGAAAATAAGCGGTTCTGTAGAGAACCTTATTCTAATGCGTGTTATATAAATTATGTGTTGTGGGTTAATGGCGTACTTTTACCTTGCATCTATAAAATATATAACCAATAAATAGAAACACTTTTCTTTTTTATTGAGAAACAACATAGTGAATGCTTTAATGTTTGAATAAAGATAAGTACATTTCTACTGCAAAACTATTAGAAATCATTTTCTGAAATTCAACATAAGAAAAACAAACAAAAAATGTACCTACACATGCACGATATATAATGAGAAATAAATTAATAAATGAAAAATAAATGAACGCGTATAAATAAGTAGGAGTAGCAGAATTCTGAATCGACAGTTTCCCAATATAAACATATAACTTATATATCAGTTAATTCAACAACACGATGTGAAAGGAAAACAAATACCTATATAATAATACGTTAATCTATATAATCATGTGTTATGGCAATTTCATGTTTGCACGTCTGTTATCACATTTCACACACATTTAAAAATGAGATTGTCTGATTCGCAAAGATGGTCATTAGTGATACATCTGATGTAGCTAGATAAAATATTTCTACTTTACCCATCTTAAAATTGATTATTCCAAAATAAAATTACGTCGCCCTCTCAACAGAAAAACAGTACAATTGTAAATAAATACATTTCAAACATGATATTCGTTTGATTTACGTGAAACATATTTAGCTGACAATTATTTTTAGGGTAAGAAGACAGATACAATTTATTGTTTTAAAAATAAATAAATTGTTACAATTATCCATATGTAAAAAAAGAAACTTATCTCTTTTATTTATAAAAAAAACATATTACGATGACCATACCAAATATGTTTCATGAAGAAGAATATGTAATTAGTTCGTAATAGTCTTGACCCTGAAAGACATTTACTATTCCAAAAAGAATATTATTATTAACAGTATATATTCATGTAGAAACACCGTGAAATTTCCACAAGGTTCCGCTAGTATCATTTAATTAAACAACACGAGGTCAAAAGAAAAGAAATATATAAATTATTAACCTTGCTACTAAACACTGAGTTCTGGATTTTCATTGATTTTAAACAGAAAAATACTTATTTCCTTACGGAAACAACGCGATCCTTCCTCTTCTTTGACTATGGTGTCCATAATACACGAATAAACGCTGATGGTATATATTATTGGAGTGTATACCTTTAAGGATTTAAACATGCTCCCTATTTCAGTAAAGATGATTGGCAACATAAAGACGCGGTAAATAACATCGACCAAGCGAAACCCAATTCCATTCTGACCAAGTAAATTTCAATATTCTTTCTAACATACCAACAATGAGTTTTGCTGAGGTAAGTGTCAAAAGATAAGTGAAACGTTCCGAACGAAAATAATAAAAGTCGAGTAATATATGAAGATAAAATTTAAATATACTGAAAATAAATAATAAAAATAGAATGAAATGGAAGAATGAACTAATGAATATAAGATGCAGGGTATCCGTCTACGCGGGTGTTTGCTGGTAAACATACGAGAATCGGAGCCTACACCACAATACAAAACATAAACAGCACGAAGAATTGTTCCTCGGTGAAAAAGTAGGAGACAACTCTAAAATCCTCAATAATGTATATATATATATATATATATATATATATATATATATATATATATATATATATATATATATATATATATATATATATATATATATATATATATGCTTGAAACTAAGACATTGATTTTTCATAAATGGTCTAGAAATACTATTGTTCAATTGTATTTGGATGCGAAAAAGTTTTGAAAGTAAACTACATTGTTCATTTCGAAGTGTAAAACATACTACCAGCGGAGTTGTATAGATTTTAACAGTATCCCTACTAACTGACGTGTGCCATGGTGACATGTGAACCTGGCTGACGATCGAGAAATCGCTGCTTGTCTCTCTTGTTCTCTCTGTTTGGTCCAGACGTCGATCTTCCGAATGTCGTTCGTAGCTCGCCTTCTGTTTATATAGTCGACTCTTAAACGTTTGTCCCATATCATGCATTAAACCCCCCTGATAGTTATTGAGCAAGACGAACCCCCGATCAATTATCAGGTAATTTGTAGTTCATGCTTTATTTTCCCTAGAGTGTCTGTTTTTAGAAAAAAATTGCGTAGTTGTTTAAGTAGTGTATTTATAATTTCGTGTGTCTGTCGTGCTAATTCTAAAAGATAGGTTTGAAATATGATAGATACGAAAGAAATGAAATATGAAAGCAATAACATAAATTGAAGAAAAATGAACATATTTCAATACAACACACAATGAATTATAGAACCACATATGTTATATATTATCATGTTCTCAATTAACGAATAGAAAGGTCGAAATATGATGAGAAAAGTAGGAAAGTAGTAAAACGAAAAAAGGTTAAATATCAGAATAAATGTATGAATGGCTTGGTTTCGTTAATTATTGGGATTATTCAAACAACTATTTAATTCTTGGTTGATTTTTTTGTAACTTTCGACTGATATACCGACCGGACGTCTACATGTTAATTTTCGGAAATATTTATGTCGAACTCGGGAATCTATATGGAATTCTAAACTTTATTAATTATTTCATATACAGAGGTAGATTGTTGTCGTTCTATCATACATAATACTCTTAGTCCGATTAATCTAAATAATAAAAATAAAATTCTTTTCTGTAACATAACAAAACTTTATTTGATGTAATTTATCAGAAACTCAAAAAGAGATGCTTTGACGCATCCGAAAAAAATATGAACTGATTAGAATGAAAAAAATTAATTACCTGTTATGAACATCCAACGAATATCAGTAGCATGAAAACAGAGTCACTCCAATGTTACTCCTAGAAAAAGACAAGCGATACGTCGTTAAATAAGGATTCAGTTGTTCGGATGCATTTATTAAGAAACAAAAATCATTTCTAATCAAGTTTTGTATCCAATCGAGTAAAATTTTTGCAAACTAAAAACAAAAACTAAAATCAAAATTAAAAAAACAAATCGAAACCCGAAATGTATGTTTGTAGATATTTCTTAGATCAGATATTGTTATTTACAACTGCTGACATCTCTCGATATGTTGTCATTATACTCACTGGTCTTTTGCATTTCTCGATTGTTGTACTTGGTGACCTTCCATGAATTCGAACTACACTCTTTATTCTATTCTTTGTGGTTGACTGTGCTCATTCCGCGTGTAATAATTTCATATACATTACCATAGTATTTTTTTACATAGTGAGATGTAAAAAGCAGATGATTGCATGACTAAAAATCAAACAGGTAATTATAATAGACACGATTACTACAATGGATGCACAGAAAATGTAACAGAAGTAGAAGTAAATAATCATGCAAGATGTAAGTAAACTTCCTGGTTCTCCTCCTGAGTCCATTCCTAATTTGATAAAATAATTGGTTGACAGATATTCTACAATTAAATCTTTGGATAATTTTCAAGTTTAATTTTCAGGAAAATATACTTCATACAAGATATGCAAAGGTAATAAAACGCTAAATGAGGGAACTCTATCCACTTGATTTAAATAAAAGATCGTAGAGATGTTGACTAACACCATTATTTTATGGCCATCAAATAAATGAAATCTGAGAGGAATTATTCGCTTATTGTAGTTAGTCTTGTTTGTGAAGGTTAAGTTGAACAAACTATAAGTTAGCTTGCGACTACCTGACTGACAGACCAAACTATTCGACTATAAAATAACTTTTCTCCGTAAGTCCATAGAGAAAAAGAAATCGAAGGAAACAGGGTGACAGAGGGAAAGAGAGACACAGAGATAGAGAGAGAGAGAGAGAGAGAGAGAGAGAGAGAGAGAGAGAAAGTGAAAAGAATAGGGAGACTGGGACGTATAGTTTGTGTCGTTTTCCATTTGTCGGTTTGATAGAGAAATAATAATATAATTTCAATAATATAATAACAATATAGTTACTGATACATTTTTGTGCGAGGTTTATTAAGGACGAGTCATTACATCGACTTGATGAACTCATATGAGATAAATGTATTCTCTAATTTAACAAGTGCTCGTCTAAGCTGCTACACCACAGATGAACATTAAAAAAAACATACGTTGAATACACCCGCGGAATGCCGGTGAGTATACTAGTGAAATGTTGGAAAAAATGACGATAACGAAGGTAGGATAAATATTGAAAAACATCTAAATAATACAAATTTACTCATAGCAAATTATAATATATTCTGTCCCTCTTCATGATATATAAAGAGCATACACTGCGACCAGCGATAATAGCTTGTTTACGAAAATAGTTGTCTCCCAATTTTCCATGACTCAATTTTGGAAATATTTTAACAGATAATCTGGCACTCTGTTATAAAAGTATTGCTAAAAAAATAATCAAAATCTCATGGCTAGTATTCCCAAAATAAAACATTTGTTAAAATAACTGAACATTCACAAAATTGTAGAAGCGTTTAAATTAAAACAACCAAAATAAATGTGTATTAGTAAAAATAAGGGAGAAATAAATGAAATAAAGATGAATGACAGTTACATTTAACAATTCATTGGTATGATTAAATATATAATAATATATAGTTCAATAGATACAATGAAACAGCTTATTACGCACATTATAAGCATGGACCTTTATAACTTCAAAATGTCTTGTATTGAATGAGTCAGTTACTTTTCTAATAGTGGCTGGTAGTATTGTCATTGCTGCTTCCAATAAGTCCGTTTTAGTCGAGAATTAACGTCCATTGGCATAAACATCTCGTTTGATGATAGAGTCAAATTTTTCTATAAGGGTTTAACTCTAAGAAAGCATAGAGGCTTGCTCATCAACTTTGTACCTTTGATATCTAAAATGCTAAGAATGCGTGAGTGGCATGGGGACAGTGAAACATATCGTTGTCGTACATAAAAAAACAAAGTTCCTTAGTAGATCAAGATTTATATCATCTAGCCAAAGTACAAGATATTCTCTCAAGGGATTGCAATAGGCAGTAGACGTAATTTTGACACCTTCAGGTACTTTTATATGACCAACAAGTTTACCTCTAATAATACCCGCCCATATAAGGTCTCCTCCCCCCTTTTTAATCATCTCAAACGATGGCGACTCTCATCTCCAGAATAAACCCTATTATTTTGCATAGCCACCAGGTCCATCAAGGTGTGCCCGGGTATCATCAATGAAAACCACCTTACTCGTATCCATCTTGCCCATTCCATTCTCAAAATGTTGTGTCGTAGTGTACCAGGGAGCATTTTAAGTGGAACTTTCACAGAAACCATTGTTTGAAGAATTGCATTCATTGTTGATTTTAGTACGTCCGGACACCCAGCTGCTGTGAAAATTTATTTTTTTGATTGTGCAGTTTTTCTACGGAGATGACGACTAATATTTCTCAAATCCTAGTTAGTGACAGTCTTGTAAATCCCATCATCTTATTATTTCTTCGTTGGTGAATTATATTTCATAAATCTCTTCACAGTATCCACGTGACGACTTCATCTTCAGACAATTACACCAGAGGAGGTTCCTTAAGCCGGTCCCTTTACAATAAATTATGTTTATCTCCCAGTCAGTGATGTCAAACTTCGCATGGTTGTTAAGAAGTAAAATAGCTATAAACTCCGGTTTCCCTCCAATTAGAAAAACGTAAATAAATGTAAAAATGATTCTCAACAATATGTAAATCAATCAAATAATGTTATCAACATGTGCAAGAATTAGCGTAAACAATTGCTGAAATTTGTAAACAGAATGATGAATAAATGTTATTGTTATTAGAAAGCTATTATCGCTGGTCGCAATGTAGATGTTACGCAATGTAAAATAATTCATTTTCGTCGACTAACATAACATGTATAGTAATTTTTGGATTATTCTAATAGTGGGTGTTATATTCAAAAGGATTTGGCCCGTCACAACATTTCGAAATATTATATCTTGGTTATCAAGTTCGAATATCTTGGCCCCATCGATCACTCTGACCTGAAGAGTGAGGGGGCAAGATAGAAATTGTGTCTTTTGCTGCTTTAAATCGAACGCTGATTAATACGAGTTTGTATTAATTAATTGATACAACATATCTTTACATCGCTTTACAACGTCTTCTGGGTGTAAAATAAGCAAATCAATTCATAACCAATAAAACAAGAGAAATAATTAAGTAAACTAATTTAATTACAAAAAAACGTCATGAAGTTCAATTTTTCCTCCTTTACTATGAGAAATAAACAATTTCTGACATTATTTTGTAAAATGTTCCCCAACAGTTAAAACATTAATTTTCTTATTCTATCCGTTTGTATGTTAAATAGGTAAACATAATATTACACGCTTGAAATGAACTTAAATAAAATATGTAATGTATTGAATGACATTATTTGACAGACGAAGTTGATTCGAATATCCAATTGTGTTTAAGGACGTAAAGCTAGTTGAGAAAATAACTCAATCTAAGAATACGTAATGTGCGAGGATACGTAGCATACATTAAAACACATCTATTACCAAGCTAGACATCGGTGCGACTTGTGTGTAAAACCGCAGACCTATGTACACGGCCGGAAAAACAACAGTACGCACCTAGTGAAATGGCAGATCTTCATGGCTTTTAACACAAACTCTTCACTCTGTTCACTCGGCTATACACTCAACAAAATTTTATTTTCAAAATGATCAAGTATAGTGTCTCAGTTGTATCAGGACTAAATATTCTGTTTCTATTTTTCATGATTAATTATGGTGTCTTTTTTATTCTTGATCAAATATGATATCACTCAGTTATTAATGTTTAAATATATTACTCTCATTCATTTATGATAAATATGTGATTGTCAGTCCCTTATAACATATGGTATACTGTTCCCTTCTATCATGATCTCATGTGGCGTCCTCATTGTTCCTGATCAAATATCGTCTCTTATTTGTTGCAATGTTAACTATGAGGTATCCATTCTATTCGGATCAAGTGTCGAGGCTCGATTCAGAAGTAAATGTATTGCAGCTAGTTACATAAGACAAGTGAGAAAAGGACGGTATTAGTTTTGTATACTCAACTTGAAAGTAGGGTTAATTAAAATAATTACGAATTAATCACCTTAATTATATAAAGTGGATGATAGTGAAAGCTGCTGTTTGCACATCAGGTTTATTGACAAAAATGAATTTATAATATAAATAATTCAACCCCATAGCTTTGAAGCTTCTATTATTCTATTGCTTAGGAATATATGATATTATTATTTGCTTTATTTTAAGAAGGAATGGCATGTGTGAGGTTGTATTACGACTGGATCTTCCGAATTATGATTAGGTGTTTAAAGTTATAGCCGTGTGCTGCTTAGAAAAAGGGGAATCACAGGGAATTACCACAAGATATTGTTTAATATTAGCGATTAACCCAAATACTACCTATAATTTACCGTGTTTCCCTAGAATTGTAACACATGTTGTCGACACAAACAGAAGGCCATATCTAATTTCGGAATGTGTATAAATATTTCTGAGCAAAAGTAAACCTTGCAATCTAATACTAAGCAGGACAAACTTTATAGATTTTAAGGGAAATAAAGTTTTGAGACATTAAAAAGCCGATAATACTTAAGACAATACGGTGGTATATTTACAAGAGTGTATTTACAAAAGTACATAAATAGTATATTACAGAGAGTCTGCGTCCGAATACTGTTGATATGGCTGCCAGCAATTACTGCCGTTATGACGTGACTCTATTCACAATCTCTGGAAATAGAGTAGATCAACATCACATTCTAACACAAATCCAATTATATTCTCTTGTGAGAGACTAAATAGAAGAATATTTTCCAAATGTGTTTAGTTAATAAATGCATAGAGACAAAAAGTATGAAATGTGTGTTTTAGTTGAGAATCCGATATTCTTTACGCTAGTATTAATATTGAGGTTAGATGGAGATGCGTAAAATAGACTGGAAGAAAAACAACTAAGAATTAAACGATATTTATGAATGTGTTACACCGGCCGTTCTTACACAGGAGAAACTACACCGGTTGTCACTATAAATAAAGCGAGTACTCAGAGACACTGAAGACAAAGCACAGTTTGTAACTGTCTAGCTAATAGCTAGTTTCTTACTTTGTTAATACACTTGTTAAACCAACCCTCGACTTGATTTCCTTTATTTATTATTTACTGTGGGACAACTTCACAACAGAATGTATGGTCAATTTGGTATGATGTGCAAAGGGAATTTGTAGATTTCAGAAAATAATGCAGTCAACCGGTATGCAGCGTTGATATCGTCATGGAAGCATATCCATCTTACATTTATCAGGAATGTGTTCAGTGGCTGAGTAAATTGTGGCGATTAGCTTCCCTGGAAGAAATAGATATATTTTACGCTTAAAGTGAAAATAATTCCTTCTTGACTATATCGGAATTAGTAAAAAAAATCCCGACCATACGGGAGCTTAAAATACATATAACACAGGATAGAAACATATTATATCTGTATATTTGATCCTATCGTGTAAATCAGTGCTCGGTATACTAGATAGAGCACTAATATAAGAAAATGAATGATGAAAATAAAAATTGGATAACATACGATAGTTTAATTCAACGGTTATTCAAACAAGTAATATAAAAAAATATTTTATTTACTCTCTGGATGTTCAAAACCTAGCTCTTTTCATCATAGGAGAAAATTCGGAAAACATGGTATTACTAGTTAGAATAAATTTGAAAACATAAAAAGTTGTGGGCAAAAAACATTGTATTATTAGTTAGAATACATTTGAAAACATAAAAAGTTGTGGGCAAAAAACATTGTATTACTAGTTAGAAAACATTTAGAAAAGATAAAAAGTTGTGGACAAAAAACACTGTATTACTAGTTAGAATACATTTGAAAACATAAAAAGTAGTGGGCCAAAAACATCGTATCACTGCTTAGCATAAATTTGACAATATGAAAAGTTGTGGGCAAAAACACATTGCATTACTGGTTAGCATAAATTTGAAAATATAAAAAGTTGTGAGCAAAATACATCTTCCATGAAATTTGGGTAGAGAAATATGTGTCCACGTAAATATCCAACGCATCATATAGAAGCAGATATGAAATGAGAAATAACTTGTAATCAATAGAGTCCAGCTAATTCCAGGATTCGAATGAAATCTAACATAAAAATCAGTTGATAATAAAATGGCTCACCAAAAGAAAATATATATATCTTTCCAGAGAGTTCGCATAACAATCAGAATATAATTAAGTCCATTGCGAATTGTAATGCTTCATTGGCAGATGAACTAATTTAAATTTAAATATAATTTAATAAAATGTAAAATATTACAAAAAGAAACAGAAGAAAATATATATATAATTTAAGAATGTTTAATTGATTAAAAGATTACACTTCTTGGAATCAATTTATACCAAATTAAAAACTTCGTCAAAATTCCAGTTGTTTAACTCTTAAATATGTCTAGTGAACCATACTACTTTTAGACTCTGTTAACTTTTTAATGACATAATTACTTGAATGAGTGCTTTAAAGTGAATAACGGCACGCAATCTTCTTTAAATACAAATTGTAATTTTCTGTACAACAAATATTATGTGTTATGTGTGTTTTCATCATTCGAAATACAATCATATGTTTTCAATTCCTCTGGAAAATTACTAAAATTAGTCGAAAGCGCAAGAAATATAAAATAAAAGTCACAGAAAAGAAATCACATTAATAAATACAAAGTAATTTACCGTTGAATAGATATTAATTTTATTCGATGAAAAAATGTATGAACGAATTCTGCCCCTACATATATATATATATATATATATATATATATATATATATATATACATGTTTGATTAAACAGGAGTGCCAACTTCTGCTTATTTAGCTTTTGATCCGTTTTTTCTAGTCTTCGTACGACGGATTTGATGTTATAATCCAAGGAGTGTAAAACATATCCGTATTTTGCGCGAACGTTTTCGTCGTCAGGCGATTGCGAAATGAAATAAATTCGTGAATCTATCAAGCGCTTTTTAAAATTATTTCAACAGCACTTCTATACACCATTCCCGATAGCGCCCTCCTGATAGATTCACTAATTTATTTCGCACTAAATACGGAGATTTTCTACACTCCTTGGATTATAGCATCAATTCCGTCGTACGAAAACTAGAAACAACGGATCAAAAGCTGAATAATAAGAAGTTGGGCCTACTGTTTAATCAACCATGCATAAAAGAAGGAATGCTGCCCAATTATACACATATATCTATCTATCTATCTATCTATCTATCTATCTATCTATCTATCTATCTATCTATCTATCTCTCTCTCTCTCTCTCTCTCTCTATATATATATATATATATACATATGTGTTTGTGTAATCTTGATTGATGTGAACTTTTTCTTTTTTCCCAAGATGAAGGCGGTCATCAAAGAGGGCATTTTAATGTCGACCATCATATAACCTTAACGACGGAACTGAATTACAGGAGAATCTTTCAAGCGTTGCTTAGAAGCCTGACAGTCGAGGATGGGTTAAGTGATTTGATTCGAGAAAGATTTCTTTGAAGACGAAGCAACGAACTTAGTTGTTTAGATTGAAATACATTGGTTGTGACACTAGTCCTGTTACATGTGAACACATATTTTAGAAATAAATAAATGTTTGGGACACCATTTGCGTTATATATCAGACACAACTCGTATCGTGATGGACCAATTGTATTAGAAATAATGTTTAGACTCAAGTCATTACGAAAAAGTAATAACGAAAAGAAAGAATCCTTTTTTCTTATTCAAACGGCAGTCAATTCGTTGACCATTGACAAAAAGAAATGCTTCGCTATTTCAAGAAAACTCATAATGACAGTTGAAATAGACGACAATAAAAGTAAATGAATTGAATCTTACGCAAACAATGTTAATCACACTTTCTGAGAAGAAAACATTGAAGTTCAGGTTAACATGAATCTAGAAATAAAATCAACTATATATGTGATGTATCTGTGTTTGTGATTGTAAGTTTGTCTGTTGTGGAATGCCAACATCAAACAGAAAACTCGTCACGAAAATGTGTCTATTTACTTCCTTCACACTGTAGAGAGATGTGGCACAAGGCCGGTATATAGGGGAGTATAGCCAGCTGACCGATTAAAACATGCCTGGGTAGCCCCGTCAGCGTTCCCCGGTCGGATTCCTCAGGCAGTTAGTAACCAACTAACTTCACCACAAAGAGGGGAAGCAGGACCTTGGAGGCTAGACCTCCTATAACTTCACAGGACCAATACTTCAGCCAGACAGAAATAGCCCAGTTTCTGCCGGACTGATTCTCGGGAACGAATTGTCGACTAGCAGTCAAGAGTGTCTAAGCTACCAAAGCTGCGTAGAGACTCGTCTAGGAAAAGGTTATGAGAAACTGAATGGAACTATTGATTGCCTATTAGGAGGTTCACACTAATATCGTGGAGCCCGCGTCTAGATAAAATATCAATCAGTTAATATTATACAGGTTAATATTGGTGTCACGTTAAGAATGAAGCGTTCACACGGGTCGGCGCCTATTCACTCTAAACATAGGGATATCTACTCGTAAATAGATAAAAGGTATATAAATTAAAACCCCATAAGGAAATAAAGTTTACTAACTTTTAAATATTTCCTAATTATCAATATATCTAAATAAGAACTCCATTGAAGTATTGGTTTGCTTAAAAACGCGTTTTTTATTTGATGCTACAACAAAGCCATTTTAATATACAATTTCATTGATTACCAAGTGTTGCTTTAATAATATAATCTGAGGTATAGAGGCATCCCTTCCGGTTATAATGACAACATGTTAGTAATATAGTTAATTGCATTATAACACAAACTCTTATTTTGAGAGATCAATTCGGTAATCAGTGCGTAACTGGCAATTCCATCATATCCATAAACACTGATTTAGTGTTCGTTGACGTTTTACAAGGGTGTTTTAACAAGTTATTCCTTACACTTTCCGTTGTTTTTCGATTAATACCTCACCCTGACTAGGCAGCATCACCGAATAACAAATAACTTGTGAGGCATTTCGAACAAAAAACGGATATCATTTAGAAGGATAACATACACGTGTATTCATACAGTTGATTATGCATATTACGCCATAACTGTGCTATTTTTACAGATGCCACTTTAAAAGCCTACACGACGATCATCGCTAGCTGTAATACTAGAAGAAACTCCCCACATAATCCAAAATAATAAAAACCATATTGATATCGAAGAAAATGAGAAATAGTAATTATACGACTGAAGTTATGGGTGGGAAAAAGTCGTAATTTTGTTGAGTTATGAGAGCGCGTTAATGCATGATAGTTAAAGAGATAGTAATGGATTAAAAAAATGGTGAAACTTAAATATGCAGAAACACATTTTGTTACTCATTTTGATGAATATTACATTAAAATTTATTGTAATTTGCAACAAGTTATTTCCCTTTGTTTTCAATTAATACATAATTGAAATGTATTTTTTCAAGAAGTTCAGTTTAGATATTAACTATGAAAGTTACACTCAGACGGTTTATATGTCAACTAAAAATTATTTTTCTTAATATAAAGTTTATTAAACAAATATTCATGGTTCTCCTCGGTACTGTATCACATTTAAATAATTATACTCCTTCCCAATAAAATACGGTATCGTTGTTCTACATGTAAAACTAGGTTTCAATCTTATCTTTGTTTGAGTTTCCCATCGGCTAACTTTTAAATATTCCAATCAACTATATTATAATAAACACGTTTCAGACAAACATTTGTGTGATCACTGAAAATCATTAGACAAACTTATTTAAAGACGAACAATCAAAGTGGTGTGTCTGTTCGATCAAGTGATTTAATTCTCTCAAGTGTAATTTGTTTGCTATAGTTTGTTGCATGTCACGTGAGAAGTTCTTAATAATGAGGGAATGTCGACTAGACCTAAAATAATGTTGTTTTCAATCAAGGGTGTCCCATTTTGGGGAAACGGGATTTTCTACATAAACCAACGATCTTATGTGAAATTGTGAAATAATTAGGAAATATTGTTGTTTTGGTTCGATACTTTCAGGTTGAGGTGCTCTGAATTTCTGATGAATTTCATAACAAAACATGTAGTCTATCAATCTGCGATGTTGTCACGTATTTTTAACACATTGCAGATAAACCCATTCCCATTGAAGTTGATGTGTGCTGTCTTAATACAGCCACTATTATCGTTCTCCTTTGATAGAGCATTCTTTCCGCTAAAAAGTACATACATTTACTTCAAAATCGAAGCGTGAAGTAAAATAAGAAAGTCAGGTAGAAACTTGTTTTCATGAGTTGTTATGTTTTTGTTTTACTAAATTATGTTAAATCAGAAAAAATAAAAATAAATGATTATTTATTCGATTGTTATATTATATGGAAAAATAACTTTATCTTATTGTTAAATGTTACATTTCGTAGATGCTTTAAATAAAGAAAAATATATGTAAAACAACGAATATCATTTAATTTATTCCGTATTTGGTTTAATGTTTCGTAAGATGTAAATAATAAATCAAATTATTCGACAGTAGCAAAGGATTGAAAAGAAATGGCAACAATAATCGAAAGAAAAAACATCTTAATTAAAACTCATTTTCTTTCAATTTCAAGGCACATTTTTAATTTGTTGGCTTTATTGTTACATATGTTTATGTAGAATAGGTTTCAGGGTTATATTTACATAAAATAATTAAACTAGGCTGATAAAATATTGTTTTGTGTTCAAGTTTCTTCAAGCAATCAAAATGGGTGTTGGAAATAAGTAAAACATGTAACATTTATTTACTAAAATTATTAATAATAAAATATATTACTTAATCAATAATTAATAAAAATCTTATTTTAAATGGAAAATTGATTTTTATTTTATCAGAAAATAAATATATTCATGTTGTAATTATTGAAAATTATTAGCCACGGTTCAATGTTGAGGTACTTAGTTGTCTCCATTTTTGTTGTTAATTATTTTTATACCAAGTTATCCATCACGTATCTGGCATAGCACTGATTGCACCTGGGTAACGGTAGGTGATTTTTTATTGAAGAGTGGATAATAACGAATTGCCAGTTAAACGAATGACGACACAGACTTGAGTTTTGTATATATTTGCCGTAGCTCTTAGATTTAACATGAGCAGATTTTCTCTGAAACTGATAAACCTAAACCATACTACGGAATTTGGAAGCACATAGTCAAAGGAAGCAATATAATATAAAGACGAAACCAGTTTACATCAGCATATGGCATATAAAGCTCAGTTTTGATTTTTACATATTTTCATTTATTCTATTTTAAAATATTTGACCTGCCTGAGTGTTGTTCTTTTAATTCAAACGAAGCAAGTGAACAGGAGATAAGGATATAAAAATGAATACGACGATGAATTTCCTTATCTGTTGATCGTATAAGCCATTTGCCAATGACAGAAATATCAATCTTCTCTGCTTTTCTGATCAGCGAATTATTTTCCAAAATTCGAAGTTGAAATTCATCTGTTCTATTTTAGTACAAAATCTACATTTAAAATAGCGATGCATCTGCATTTATGTCTATATGTTTAGATTGAATATTACGCATACAAGATGGTGTGCATTAATATATGCGTTTGGATTTCCTCATTTAATTCCTAATAAATGTGATTCAAATAAGGAAACATGGATAAAATAGACTTCAACTTTCATATATTTGTTGTATATAAAAGTAGCCGCATGAAATATTTAAACAAGGGATGTTGTCAAAGGGTGTGTCGGATTGGCCTAATGCATATAATCACAGACTACGGACTCAACTATGTTCAGTTACACTCAAATCAAATCTATTTATACACTATGGTTATTATTTATACACTATTACCTTTTGGAAATAATGTCTCGTCTTCAATTTTTGTTAAAAAAAACGTATATATAGAATGACTCGTCACAGTGGTTGGTGCCAACCATCACCTAACGAGACTTCGAACTACCTGGAATTAACTGCTATTTTCAGAGGATTAATATAATTTCTCTAATTCTGTTTTGCATAATGACTCTCGTGATTAAGATCACAGTAATGATTGTCTGTAGTGCTTTAAATTCGCTGTTAAATAAGATTTGTGGTAAGAAATTTCCCGTCTTCAATTTTTGTTAAAAAAACGTCATATCCAAGATGATGATTATACGACAACAGTCGAAGAGGAGGAAACCATAGATATCATATACGAATCCTTTAATTTGGAACCGCCTCAATATACACCTGACCCCCGAAGATCAGGTAGGAAAAGAAAATTTAATTAACCATTGATGGTAAACCCAAAAAGAAAAAGATATTGAAATCTGTGTGACTTCAAATCTTGGGGGGGGGGGTTGTGGTGGCAACCACTCATTTGCATATACGAATAACGTTACACTATAAATGGCAAGCCTAGGTTGGCCTTAGTGTGTGTTACCTAAATGCCACCGGAAGTGACGCCGAAGAGCGTACATGTCCTCCCACCAAGACTCTCTGACTCGACACCTTCATTTGTACATACTGTATCTATACCTTTTCTTTAATACACTTATTATTGCATTCTCCTTGTTGTTTGCTTCTTCATTGTATTCCTCACTAATTATTGTTCAACCTTGCAACCACAACATTTATCATGTTTTTCTTTCATTTTAAAATAATCTATCCATCATTTGTGTTCATTTTAAAACGTTATATTGAAGGAATTAGCTCTCAAAATAGCTGCCAGATTTCATCGACTAGTGTTTTTTCCTAATTTTAGAAGCGGTGACAGTGTAAATTATCCACCGTTTTAATTTGTTTTACATTTGCGGATTTCTTTTTTTCGTTAACTTTAATTCGGCAAAACATAATACAATTAAACTCTTTATTAAAACTGTTGCAACTCTGACATAGGGTTATTAAAAGGGTTAAATAGGGTATTTTTGTAATAAACATATAATAAAATCAAACAATATTTATAAAAATTAAATAAAAATATATTACAAATAAAACATTTTAATAATGACGTATCGAATATTGAATATTGCTAAATAAATCGTCATTAAAATACAATTTAATCCACTAAAAACAGAACACAAATTAATATCAAAACATGGAATAAAACATCACATGGGAAATCAATACAGTGAATTAATTTACCCTGTTGCAATTTGCTTAATCAGAAAAAAACTAGTCGATAGATGTTGGCAGCCTCTTTTAGCAGCTAACTGCTTTAACAACAACTTTTAAACTAACTCATCATTTGTTTTCATTGTCTGTAATTATTCATCGCTTGTTTCCAATTTTTTTTGTTTCTTTAATGATCGTTTGTTTCTCTTTACATTTATAATTGCCGTAGTTGACTGTATGTTACGTAAAAAGTTAACGAATACCACCGTAACTAACTATATGCAACGAATAGATTGATTGAATCTTCATTGCTTGAGTTGGCAATTATTTTCACATTTGTTCGCAATCAAAGTAATAAACGAATCTGTAAAATCAATGAAAGATCGTGAACATTATGCAGAACACACTTTTTGAATTAATTCTTCTTTTTTATTAATGATAATTTTCAGGTTTTGTGCATTTTTCTGTTCTTTTTAAGAAACAATTTTTAAAGTTTTCTAAACATAAAAAAAATATCATTCATTATCAAAAGTCTGGCTTTTCGGCATGTCTCGCTTGTCCAAAACTATATAATGTAATTTTCAATCAAAAACACCTTCTTAACGAATGTCGTGGAGCAAGCCGCTTTCTGCATACAAGGAGGAAGTTTGTAAGGAATATTAAATTCACAGGCGGCTCCTAAGGGAGATGATTATGAAAACGTTAGCTTTGCATTTTTGGCAATGTATAACCGGTGTGCCACCATGATTATGTTTCGGCTTTAAATACTTAATTAGTTCAGCCCTAACATTCCTTGTAGACAGAACGCTTGACTAAAAAGAGACATGCCCCCACTCATAAAAGCGTGTAATATCACAGTAAACATTACAATATTCCATATTTACATTAGTATGAACGGCAAAGAACAGGTGTTTTCTATATTACTAATGACATTCAGTCGGCGTTTCGTTAAGAAAAGCTGATTGAACATCTCATCATGTTCATATTTTTTTCTTGAAAGATAAGTTAATCACATTTCCAATACCACTCAAGTAATAAAGAAACTGTCAGCGCGGTTGTGTTCTTACATTAAACTTGTATGTAAGTATTACCATAATAACTATCTTAACTAGCTAAGTAATATACTTAAGTATTATTCTGACTATTGCGTGTAACAGGATATACAGGAAATATAAATGTGAAACTTTGATGGATCAACCTTCAATTCTAAATGTTTGATAAACTAATATGGATGTTGGATGCAATATCTTTAGCCGGTAGGAAACTAAGGAAGGACTATTAGCGTTGTACAAGTAATAAAATCATTCGGGCGTCATCTAGTTAGTTGAAGTAATCTGATATGACCACTTTAAAATGTTGTGGTCGTTTTACACACCTGCATGCCTTCTGCTGGGTTTGCGATTTCTCTCTACGATCCACTCACAAACTAAAATTATTGATTACAAGTACTGAATGTGATACGTAATATGAATTGTAAATTCTTTATCAGGAAACGAATCAATTACATGTATAAATGTAGCGGTATGACACGTTCAAATTCGAACTCATTGTAATATAGAAATGCTTTTCCTGTTTAATCTATAGAAATAACACGAATTTCGAAAGAAAATACATACATAATCATGTATTAGAATTGAAATATATATAGTGATCAAACCAATATTTTCCCAACGTAATACATTATTGTCCCTTCGATTAAGTAAAAAAGTAATGATTACATTCCATTTCTTTATAAAAATCCGTTAGGTTGCCCTATATATCTGGCAAATCAGGGTACTCCTTATGGCAAAAGAGGTGATGTATCGTCTTTAGCTTAGATAAATACGGGACATGGTATTTTCGGGTTTGGGAGGGCTTTGCGAGTTGTTTAGGAAGCGCGTCGATCTATAGATTATGGAAACTATTCCTGTAGGTAGACTGGGGACATAACTGACTTAGCTTTACTAATTATAGAGTTGCCCCCCTTGCACCATGAATGCTGTAACATTGTCGGCTGTGTTTATTTCTAACTTTTATATTATTTCCGATTTTTATTTCTGATTTTTATTTAGGTTACAAATACGAGTTAATTACTAGTGATTAAGAAATTGAAGCATTGTTTACTTGTATATTGAAATGTGATAGTTGGAAGGCAATATGATGCAGAGGTGTGACGGATAGACAGAAGTTGGAGCAAATAAGATATATAATGGTGGAACCAGTTTAATAGCTTCACCCTTAAAACAGTTTACAATTCGGTTAATAACTTGCCTAGTACCAATTCCTTTCTATATCTCAAGTTGCATATCATATATATTTATTATCATATATGTCTATACTTTTCAAAATCGGAGTCATAAAGAAAGGCGTTTATTCCAACCGATACTAAAATCTAATGGACTATAAAGACAGCAATCAATGAAATCGTCGTTGTAACGCTTTGAATGAAACTAAGGTTGGCACTAATTCTTTCCATACAAATGTGTTCAGTCACCGTTTGAAAGCGGTAAGAGTTATCGCCTAATGCCTCACTGCAGATTGCTAATGGCATGATGAGTTTAGTATAAAGAGTTAGCTTAAAGCGCTATTGCATCTATCTATCTAATTATTTATCTCTCAGTCTATCAATATATCTATATATTTATATATCCCCTCCTGTTTTAGTAGTCTTCATAAATGAATGGGAGTGGTGTGTGTGTTTGTATCTATGAATATATGTATATGTTAAATTGTAATCGTATTTTTCTCTCCGTTACTACCTTATTCATATTCATGCATGTACATAGATTTAAACAAAACCAGTTTGACTTCATAACCGGTGTATATTGGACTCTTCAGACGTCTATTGCAAATAAACAGAACAGAAAGAAACTGCGATGTAAAACCTGTGGTAAAAATTATTAATTGTAAATTTTCCTTTGCATATCACCGGTTAATATCTAGAAAGCTAAGAAGGTGATACCCGTATCATACAAGCATTTGTCATTATAATCAAATTTCGCACATGTCTCTTTCCGATCTTATCTGTCAACACACATTCTAAATTATTATCTTTGGAGAGTAGGAAGAGAAAGGGATTAACATATTAAAATGCCATTTATCAAACCTCGTTAAATTCAGAGTTGCCCTTCAATAAAACTACACAGGAGCTTCCTTACACACATACACACCCATACACACACACACACACATATATATATATATATATATATATATATATATATATATATATGTGTGTGTGTGTGTGTGTGTGTATGTGTAAATATAAATCTACTTATAATAAAATAAAAATGTTCTCCGTCACTATCTCTGTCTGTCCGTTGACGAGAATTTTTGTAAACGTAAGCAATATATTATGACACATCTTAACAACTAAATAATACATAACTAAACAATAAATAAAGTTTATATCGATAGCGTGATCAGAACTCGAAACGCATATGTCATCAATTAAACGTAATGCCTTCAGTATATCGCCTTCCTAACTGAGCTAAATTGCTAAATATAATGAAAGTCGATTTAATCGCGTCTATTTATTCTGTGTAGTATATTTTCATTCGTCATGATAAATTACTCCCAGCCATTACCCCATTTTTCCGGTGGAGAGGTATTATAATATACTTTAATAAAAAATAAAAAATAAAAAATAAAAATAAAAATAAATAAATAGATAAAAATTCAAATAAAAATAAAAATAAAATTAGAATAACAATTGAATATGTGTTCCGCTAACAACGAAGTAACAGCCAGTAGAGTTTTTTATGATCTAAAATCTGCTTAGTATGTGCTCTTTTAAATGTTTGCTGTTTAAACTCGTTTCGTTTCTCACGTTGAGTAATTTTTCACTATCTTTAAATTTAACAATTTCAATTTTCTCACCTAGGCATAGGAAACAGGGTGAGGTGAGTGATTTACATGTTTTTGCTTTCCTTATTATACTCAATCTAATTTTTTAGTTCTTTTTCTCATCCATCAATTTCCAGAAGTGTCGGGACAGCGAAGTGTTACTGTATTTTTTATTTCTAAAGGATAATTTTTGCGTGTAATACCTATCCTTAAAACTTCTTGACGTGCTTCCTATATAGAACATACTGTCGCCCGGATTTTCAGTAGTGTAGATTTCCGCACGGTATATTACTGATGCGGTGACGCAATCTTTTTGCAAGGAACATTTATCCTGTCTCTGGCAGTTACAATTGTTAGTGGTAGGATTCCCCCCAATATCGCTATTCGTATTCGTATCATTCTTTTTAAGTATTTTATTGTTATGTTTTTTAATTATTCTTTCTATGTTATCTGTGCAACTATAGCTTAGTTTTAATGTATTCTTATTAAATAGCTTATGGAGTGCATTACCAGGTGAGAAGTGTTTGTCTATAAGTTGTAGAAATTTGTTACCAATTTTTGTTTTTAACATCATATTGAATTGGGGTGTGAACCAGATTATTCTCCTACCTCTGTTTTTAGATTTGCCAGCATTTGTAGTTGTATTCTTATATTTAATATCAGCATTTACGTACCCGCTATTCTTTAAGGCAGTATTGTAAATATTTTTATAGTTGTTAAACGTTGTCTCGTCTGATGAGTTATTGCTAATTCTACTTTCTATTGATATCGGTATGTGCTTAATTATTGAAGGAGGGTGGTTTGATTGTGGATGTATGTATATTGGGTTTGAGTTTTCTTTCATAAAAGGTTTATATTTGTTTTCAGTTAAGTTAAGTACGATATATATATATATATATATATATATATATATATATATATATATATATATATATATTACGCCGTTTAACATGCCACCTAACATTCACTCTCCTACAGCTCCATCTACTAACACATATGTACATATACATATTGATTGTTGTATATATATATATATATATATATATATATATATATATATATATATATATATAAAGGTGAATTATAATTGACATGCGCTTTAATCTTGCATAGGGTGATGAAAATTGTGAAGAATTGATAGACAAGGATACATACAGCACATTTTCTTTTTCATTCATATATTCTGAGGCCCGTATTTTTGTACCAATGTATTCACAATTTCACACATTTAAAGTTAGGTAGACGACACGAAATGTGTTTGCGTCTATTATTAGTGTAAAATTAGTCAATACTAGCCATCAATTATAACATTGGTTTTATTATTGAATTATTATAATATATCTCTTGATAGAAAAATATTTATGTTCACATTTTTATATATTAGCTTGTGGAGAAGTTGTTCCCAAACTAATGAACCGATTAATGTTTTATTTGGGACAAAGCTAATGTTGACTAGATTTACTTTAATTCAGTTTAATACAATAGAATGGAAGACCTTCGTTAAAAGTTAAGTAGCTATGAATTCGACATAAGTAATATATACTCCCTAAATTTCAGTTTCTTTGGGGTATTTTGAAGGGACATGATATGGGCAACCCCTCTCATTTGTAAATAAAAATATTTCCGATTTACATTTAATTAGATCGGTAGGTTATACACTGATTAATCATTAATACGACTCTTTAATCTTAACCCTCTAATTGTAGAGATTTTCAGGAATCATGTCATAAATGTTCATGAACATTTGAATAAGGATTGTATACATAAGGTTTATTATCTTCATATCTTGATTTGAATCTACGTAAATTGACATGAAAGTATGCACAACTGTTCTTTTGGAGATAATAAATGTTACCCTTCATGGCACAGGTATTCTTTATGTTAACACTATTTTCTTTGTAACCTTTCTTAAGTGTGTGTGTCATATTACATACTCTTATACATTATTTTGAAATATTTGTTGTTGAACGATTTATTTTTTTTATGTTGATACTTTACGTCATAGCAATCATTTTTGTTCCTGTTTACTTGCCTCTCAACGAGGACAGAGTTAGACAAAGTATCGGATTGGAAGTTAAATTTACGAAGTCTAGAAGGATTTATCCTTTACTTACAGAAGTAATAAATATGAAGTGTAGTATTAGAATATGTACTACACTTGATTCTTAGCAATAATTTCTTTTTATTTATTAGTAGAAACATAATATTTATTGAAATCGTGTATTAATTGAATATATGTTCGTATTTTAGATGTGTAATTAAACATATCTTGCAATTACTCATATACTTATAATGGAATACGGATCATAACCTTTCTTAAATGCGTAAATAGAATTTACGCGATTTTATAGTATGATATTTTATTTACCACGAAAACCACACCCATCATATCTTTACGATAATAATTAGTTATCTTGTTAGTAATTTTCGAAGCCCCACGTATCAATTACCCGAGAAAAATGTATTTCCATATGAGAGAATTGTTATGTTTCAACAGTAATAGTAAATGTACAAAGAAACCGTATTGAATTGCAGCAGAAGAATGAAGTTGAATCAAATTGGAGGACAAATATGAAATTCATATGATTTGTATTCATCTTTATATTCATTCACTTATTGATGTTTCCATGCGATCAAGTTTTCCGATTCATCTACGAATTTGCTACAGGCGTTCAGTTTTTAATTATTCATTAAATATCTTCTTCAGCATTCATTTATTAATGATTTCATTGCCTATTTTACAAGTGCGTATTGCAATTGGGAGGAAAAGAAACAATAGAGTTATAGGAGAAAAATATTTAGGCGATGACCACGCAACGAAATGAATAAAAATAAAACTCCAACAATTAGAAAGATGAAGGCAATCAAGTAAAAAGGAAGAGGGAAAATAATAAATGCCGAAAGCAAAATAAAAGAAAAGAGAGAAAAAACGACAGGGAAAAGGGTAAATAACTCAAAAAGAAGATAACTGTATACGAAGTAAAAAAAAAACACAGTTAGAAACGAGCAAATATAGAATTAAAATGTAAAAAAAGAATATGGGAAAGAAAGGCAAAGAGTACAATGAAAACGGAAACGAAAACGAAAACAATGAATGAAAATTAAGGGAAGAGAAAACACGAAAATAAAACAGAACTTAAAAATCATACAAAAGTAAAAAAGCAGAAAATGCAGAAGGAAAAAAAAGAAGAAAAAAATGAAAATCATGCAAAATGAAAATAATATAAAAGAGAAAATTCTGGAAAAAAATAAATAAATAAAACATTACGACGGAAGTACAACGAATAAACGACAATGAAAAGAAAGATGAAGATGAAATTCAAATAGAAAATTGAAAATAAAAAACGCAAAAAACGAAATAGCAAATAAAGAACTGATGAAACATAAATGGAGCAATGAAGAAAGGAAAAGAATAAATTAAAACAAAGAAAAACGAAAAGAAATATATATTTTTAAATTGACATATATTATCCTCCCTTAGACGTTTCTATATTTTCCAAATGAACTGAAATTTTTAGAGTATATATTAAATGATACTTATAGTTTAAATTTCACAATAATAGGAGCTATCTGAATTTTCCTGAAGAGTTTGACATCGGCTTTGCACCTGTCACATCAAACTAAAGTAAAGTAAATATAGCCCACATTACGCACCTAAGCAACTGTGGTCGACATTTCATAATTATCGGTTAATTAGTGTAGAAGTTTATTATTTACATACAATTATATAAACATATACATATAAACTCTCTATTTAAGAGATATGTATACACATTCAGCGTCTCTGTAGCAACATTTGGTACACATAATTAGATAAGTAACTTTATTAATTAATTAAATGGGTCTTTAAATAACACTAAAAATAAACAAAATACTACGACGATATCATCTTAAAAGTGAATAGAAAATTATTGCGAATTCTAAATCTTGAATGTGTTTATTTTGAATGTAATGCTAAAGAAATTAAATGTATCTCTAAGTATCCCATGACTGAAGGGATGCTACTTAAATTGATGTTTCATCTGCTAAGCTTTCTAAAGTTAACAATTAGATGATGTTTTATTCATCGCTGATTTCTATTTTGATACAATACAGCATAGACGCAGGGTAGCCGTTCAGTTGTGCTACTCTGGCGCCCACTCGAGATAAATACACTCCACTAACCCGACAATCAGCTAAATCTCATCCATTCACTATGGAGGTCCCTAGACCTTAGTCTTCTACTCCAATAGCTATTTTTTCTCGTGCTACCGCCTTTTGGAAGTTCCTCCCTACTCCCTGTTTCGCCGACTGCACTGACATGCAAACATATAAAACTAAAAAGGTGTTTATTCTGTAGATTTCTTTATATAATGGTTGAAGCGTACATTATGGCATTTGTGAACGATTTCAAGCAAAATGGCTGATCCATGCAAAACGTTGACTAGATCTATTCTACCCGACCAATCTTATTCGGAATCTGTTATGGAAGCGCTGATTCTGTAGAGGTCGACGAATGTTCCGTGTGCCAATCGGATATTCGTTGCGAAAACGAGCGTGAACATATTTCACGTGTCAAAAGCTGATCGGTTAGAAAGATACTTTTTCATTATTTATGTTGTAAAAGGGCAGATTTACGTGTGAAGTGTCGCAGTCGTCGAAATATAATGAATTGCAAAGCTATTTTAGCGAGAATTTATGTCATCAGCACGGTTGAAGTCAGACAAGATATCGAGCTGGATTTATTTAAAGCAACGCATTGAAAGCGCGCGACAAGCGCGGTGTTTGTATTTATGTTTCTAATTGAGAAAAAAATGAAAAAAGAAAGTAAAATGTCGGAAGACTCACATTCAGTTAGCGCGTTTAGCAATGAAGATGATATTTCAAACTTAAGCGTGACAGATTGAGAGACAAATGGCATATATTATCATACAGATGTAGAGAACAATATAAAGACACTATTTGACACTTTATTGTTGTAGACCAAAGCCAACACTATTTGAAACTTATGCAGAACCAACGAAGCAACCGACGGTAGAAATATATTTGATGATGATTGAAAGGATCAAAAATAAGATGCGTCCATGAAACTTGGGTTTAGCGAATCAAATGTTATTTTAAACGAAAGTGTGACCAATCGACCGATCAATCCTCTCACAGATATGCGAGGGTATATGTAAGATATAAAATAGAATCAACAATTTCAAACTTAAGCATGAAAAAGGGATCAATAGACAGATGAACGGACACAGCCTCTGATAGAGATTCTTATACGCATCTATGAATAAAATACTGAAGAAAAGTGTTGGACACATCCGGGATATGAGACACAGGGAGAAAGAGAAGGGGATATATAGATGGAGAGAGAGAGAAAGGAGAAAGTAAAAGAGAAAAGAGGATAGGATAAACTTAGCAATATTCAGAGATAATAGCGAAGATGAGAGAACAAGAGAGAAAGAAAAGAAAGTGAAATTGTATGACGATAGTTTTCGGTTACGGATCGATAACTAAAATGATTGATGAAATAATTTACACTCAGTTTAATAATAGATCCAACATCAGATAAATAGCGTGGGTGGTGTAAATCTAAAATTAAATCCGCTTTAAGGGTCGAGTATAACCTACACATCAAAGTGAGAGTAAATATGTGTTGCTTTGCTTTGTCTATTGTACAGCGAATTTAACATTGACAAATCAATTCATACCGAAAGACAACGGCCACAGTAAACGATAAATTTTATAGGATTAATTAAACAAAAGTTACTATTTCACACCTATGTGTGAAGAGAGCGAATTTTAATTCAGTAAATTACCAAACGGTATTAGTGTGTACCAGTGACTGCAATATATTGGACGAATATGATTTAAATTCGGCCTAGCCGATTGAAAATACAGCCCTGGCACGCATTATACAAATCACGGATCACTTAGAGATGATTGTGTCGAGCCAATAAATCTGTAATTTAAAAAAGAAGGTTAATCAAGTCTGGTACAATTTCTTAATTTGCTTAACATTTTATTCAGATTTGCTTCAAACATATTTAAGTGTTATTGTAATTTCCTGGCTGAAATAATTTCGTTTCGGTTATTTTCCCTTTTGCATTGTCTCATTTTACTGGTGTTAAGTCAATGTTGTACCCAATATCAACTCTTTCTGTGATAACAAAATCATACAGACGAGATGACTTTCGATTCAATTTACAATTATATAACTGCATTTCATCCCCCGCAATAATTTTTATGTCGATACATTTTTCTCCCAAATAAATTATTATTTTAAAAACAATCCAATAAATTATTTTTCGGCAAAAGATTATTTTTCAAATTATTCCAATAAATTATTTGTTTCAAAATTCTTTCTTCAATAAGTCATCTAAAAAAAAAGTCGTTATTGTCTTCTAATCTTATCCGAAACCTAACCGTTACCCTAACCCTAACCCTAACCCTAAACGTAACCATAACCCTAACCTAATCCTAACCTAACCCTAACCTTAATCCTAACCTAAAACTAACTTGTAGCCACTCACACTTAGTGTTAATGTTGGCAAATTGGTAACTAAATAACAATTCTAACATGGCCCGAGATTGTGAAACCATTTTACATTAAATTCATATATTAAACTAATACACCACTCATAATTCTATATTCATTTATTCCATCTTCTTTTCGACAAGTCCACCGAAACAAAGTGGTGATACCGAAAAAACGCTAGTCTACAGCAGTATCATACACCTATTTTTCACGTTATGTCTTGAAAATAACGTAACACCCTAGTAATAGGCAATAAAAACCCCAAATAAACCAACACGATAGTGATCCAGTTCAAAATATGTCTCTTATTTCAATCCCTTATATATATATATATATATATATATATATATATATATATATATATATATATATATATATATATATATATATCGGCTTGCTTTAACATGACATTTTTACAAATATCGTCACGGTCTTTATACATTTTAATAAAACTCTGAACCGACTACAAAAAGCGAATTCTGATTTGACAGTTTTACATTAGTCAAATATAACAAACGCCATATGATGGAAACAGTGTAAAACAGCTTGAGAAGACGGGATACAAATATTAAAAATAACATAGTATTCGCAGCACAAATAAAATCCCTTCAGCATAACTATACACTTGGTCATATGAGTAATAGTGCACATTCTTCTAGTGATGTTACCTCAAGTAACAACACTAAGCTGGATACTTCACAATAATTAATGAATTCTTGTCCTGAAATCCGGTAAGACCAAGAGTCTACAATACAGTTATATTACAACATCGTTAACTGGACAATTTACGAACTCAACGTTTGACAAATGAAATATAACTTTAATAAAATATTCGAATATCGATGTATCTCATAGTGATTAAGTATTAGCCCCAGGAAGGGTGCCCCTGATTTCTGGTAGCTTCGACTGAAATAAAATAAAACAACAAACAATATATATATATATATATATATATATATATATATATATATATATATATATATATATATATATATATAGAGAGAGAGAGAGAGAGAGAGAGAGAGAGATATAGATAGATATATATATAGATAGGGAGAGAGAGAGAGAAAGGAGACAGTGCAGTATCCATCAAAGATGCTGATCAAGAGTATGTTTCGTCAGTGTTTGCTTTAATTTTCATATTCATCTAAAATAACTTCTTAATAAGTCAAGTTAAGAAAGAAATAATACAGAAAACGTTTACAAGTTGAATAAAGAATGGAGGCACGCATGAATCAGTATAGAATGAAGGAAGGGGAAAATAAAGATAATGTATCATTATAAAACTAGAGTGAATAATTTGATAATGACAACGGGGTTGACTGACTTGCTATTTTACTTCTCTTTTTTCCTAAACACGTGACATTGTTTTATGTAGCAGTGTTCTACTCTCTAACATTTTGAGGGACGGAATGGATATTACTATAGATACAAATAAATACAAATTATGTTTTAAAATAAAACAAATGTGTTTTAATCAATCATTACGATTACTATTACGCTGTGAGAAATTACTCAAATGATTCTGACATGTTTAGGGGGGGGGGTCATAGTTTATTTACTTACTAATCGTTCGGCACTAAATTGCTGCCGATCATTTGAGCCATCGAATTCCGCAGCCAAAATCTGTTTCTATTTTTCTGCTCTATCTTCAAAGTAATTCTGTTTTAATATTTTTTGTATTTATTTTATTCTGTCTTGTTTCGTTTCTAATTGTATTTTAAATTCATTAATAATTTAAAATGTGGCGACGCTGGATGGTACAGTATTCCTCCTGATGATGCCATTGGCCTAGATCCAAACGTTGAGCTGCTGGATATGTAACCGTACAGTGTTCGATCCTTCACGTATATTCTATTTTTATATTAGCTTTCTTGTTGAATTATTTCCCTTTTGTGGGTATTGTCCTTTTTGTGCTGTTATTGCTATTGTCTCTATTGTAGTTGTTTTATTAGTTACTTACTTCTATTTGCGCTGTTATTAGTGGTGTCTCCGCTACTATTGTCGATACTTCACTTCTAACTATTTAGTAGTATTATGTTGTGTGTTATTCATAAAAGTCGCGGATAATCCATTCAATAGTGACTAACCTTAACGTTCCTCCTCGTTATAATTGGAAAGGTGTGCTACCTCTAAGGACATGATTATCGGTTCATTTGAAAAATACTCCGTCTATTAGTCACTTCATTAATGTGGCTGTTTTAGTTGTTGCGTTTTCGTTGGGTGGTAGATTATCGTTGAGTATACTATTTCTAGTAGAGTTTGGTATTTCTTCTATGTTGAGTGAACATATCTATATTACGTGAGCTTTTTGGAATCCTGTGACCCATTAATATTCTGATTTATTTTAAGAATTGCCAATCTATAGTGGTATCTTATCAAGATGTCTTATATTAATTGTAAGTTTCCTAATTAAGTTTTATATTTTCTGTATTTATAAAGAACATAAAACAATTGGAATGTGCGCGTGTCTGAAAGTTGTATCAACGATTTTCAATGCATATTTGTTCTAGAGGGTTCATTGGAATAATCCATAATGCGTTAGCAGAATTAGCCCGAGTTATATATTTTACCGGAAATTACGCAGTTTGAGGCAAACATAAGGAAAGAGTTCTTAACGCAACAATTTGAACATGGGCTTCTACGTAATGGTATTTTATCTTTTTCGTTTATATTTCAATCCCTATTCATGAAAAGATATGACAAAGAAAAAGATGAATAGACATTTTTTAAAACTCTGTTGATCTTCTTCTATATGTCTTTTATTGTGCCTTCTGGTTAGAAACAGTTGGTGCACAGTCAGAAATAAATACAGCGTCTAGTGTTTTTATGACAACTCGTTCTCAGTGTGCTAAACTTTGTCTAGAATGTACTAAAACTAAAAAAATATTGTTTTGGTTTAAAATACATCGATAAATAAAAACACGACTATTTCTACCAGAGGGTATTAACAAAATAAATATAGAAAATGAGGCAGAAAATATTGTGCAAGGTAAACAAAGGCGTAAATATCACGAATTAACAAACTGTGAACGAAATGCCGCTCTGCAGGCAAAAATGGTTAGCTGCCAATATCCTCAGCTAGAACGTGGTGCTATGAGACATCCTTTAACAACATTCGGTATTGGAAAAATATTCTAGGCAATATTTTCATATATGTGCACCTATGCATATTAATCTATTTTCTAACATCAAAAGTTACAGTTTTGTTTATTCACCTCGACATGTAACCTAATCGACGGCAACACTTGATATCACTTGTTTTCTAGTAAAGGAAGTATTCTTAAATTTCTATCGGGTATTTTCATGAGCATATTCGTTATTGGCAATTTAAAGAACACTATCCGTTTTCCAGTCAATCTCTAAATAAAAAAAACCCTAAGATTCCAGACACACTGGATAGAATGCCATGTTCATTTTTCAAGTAGTTGGCAAAGTGTACCTCCTTCGGAAAGCGTATCCAAATATATTAAAGATGTAAGAGACATCAAAATTTACACCCACTTTTAAATTATGAATATAACGTTAAATGCGCTGTAAGAATAACACATAGAGAGAAGACAAAAATCAAAAACTATATATATATATATACATATATATATATATATATATATATATATATGTATATATGTATATATATATAGTTTTAGATTTTTGTCTTCTCTCTATGTGTTATACTTACAGCGTATTTAACGTTATATTCATAATTTATATATATACATTTGTGAGTTCTTATGTAAAATATAGATATATACTGCTTATAATTTCCAAAATATGTCTAATTGCAAGCATCTCAATACCCAGTTCCCAATTTAAGATGACCTCCATTAACTGTAAGCCTAATTTTCAGTCGCCTATTACGTCTACAGGTTCAGCGTGTCTTGTTTGAGGTGAACTATATAAAAAATAATAAAATAAAGAATATAAAACACTTCGGCGAAGACTGTTGGGTTCGACTAAGTTTATGTAATTCGACGCCCGAAAACAAAGATAGTAACATGAAGACAACATAAGCCCAAGTGGGCATTCACACGTAATAGCATAACATCACAGATTTGCAATAAATACAGCGATCAAGTTAACTTATCTTATTGCAAAACATAATCGATTTGATATAAAAGAACACATGGGAAGTACAATATTTATTGATGTATATATGAGACAATACATAAATGTTGGTCTCTTGTCTCGAGTCACAATTAGTATCCTCTGAAATTATGTTAGATTAGTGTTTTATAGTGAACCAAATGTTTATGCAAACTTCATCATGTGAGTATTTTTGAAGCAAACACAAGGAAGGGCCTGTGGACGAGTGGTTATAGCACTTGTCTTTGGGCTGGACGACCCAGGTTCGATCCCACTCACGGCATGCAGTAAATGGGTACTTAACTAAAACTCAGGGAAGCTTCAAAGAGGCGGAAGGAGAAGGATGGGTTTCGCCTTGCATATGCTACGGCCATGGGCAGTCTGCGACCTTACATAAAGAGGACAGCAAGTAAAGCGGTAATAAGTTTAGAAAAACTCGCGACATTTCTTATATAAACACCTGAATCACTTATCTTTTTGTTTAATGATATATCTATATATTTACTTGTCTGTTTACACTTATATATGAGGTTGCCAACAACTATAAGATCTCCCATTCCAAAATTATGTATATTGCTGGTAGAATTATGATTGGATGGCCACACAGTAAACTCCTTACGTGCAATTTGATGGACTCTACTTTTACAAAATACGTCGTCTTATGATCCATTTGAGCTTGTGAGATAAAAGTCGCACTGTGCAAGATCAGGTGAATAATGAGGTTATTCGTGTTCAGTACGGTTATATAACAGCCAGAAGTTGTCAAACTATCACGGTGTTTCGAGCAGGAGGATATTCGTGGTGAAAACCGTACGGTAAAACAAAACCTTGTAAAATATATTCAACAATTGCTGAAAGATACGATGTTAGATACGCTAATCTCTTTTCGCCTATAGTTAACACCAGTATTTTCACACAAAAAGTGTATGTTTACGTCGTCTTATGATCCCTTTGAGCTTGTGAGAAAAAAGCCACGCTGGGCAAGATCAGGTGAATAGTAAGGTTATTTCTGTTCAGTGATATAACGGCAAGAAAGTGCCAAACGATCCTGGTGTTTCGAGAAGGAGAATTGTCGTGGTTATAAAACTAAGTTAAAACAAAACCTTGTAAAATATATTCAATGATTGCTTAACGCTACGACAACAGTAATATACTACAACATACCATGTTAGATATAAACACAAAACGCTAATCTCTCTTTTGCCCATAGTAAACACATCACACACAGCACCATTATTTTCACACCTTGTATGATTACGTGTGTAATCCCAACAACGTTATTGAATAGAACCTCATTAATATTAGGACGAACAGTGGAAATAAAACGATTTTAGGGATGGGTAAGCGAAATAATCTGTGCCGTAAATAATGATCCACAGAATTCGTTTTCATATATCTATTTTGACTAACATTGATTTGCAAACACCCTGAGACGTGTCTATATTTCCAGTCGATCATTTATATATATATATATATATATATATATATATAAGTATATAACGTAATCCAACAGAAGATATAAGCATCAACTAATATCTTATAATTAGTTAAAACATCGGGATAAAGGTTTTATTGACACCTTATGTTATTATTTCATTTCATATTATAATATCTATATATAAGTATATATATATATATATATATATATATAAACATTCATACTATATATATATATATATATAGTATGAATGTTTATATATATATATATATACATATATATATATTGTTACATATTATCAATATAAATTTGGAATAAATTCATGTAATACAATAAAGTAGATTCACATGTTATTTCCTAGACAAAAGAAAATCCAGGTTGTCCTCGATGGCCGTTCATCTAAGCAACATGACATAAATGTTGGTGTACCCCAGGGATCTCTCTTTGGACCTTTGTTGTTCCTGATCTATATAAACGATCTTCCTTATGACATAGAGTCTGAGATCGGTTTATTTGCTGACGACACCACGCTTTACTCTCGCCATGTTGGCAAAACCGACAAGATCATATCCGAGGCATTGGCTGAATCCTTAGAAAATGACCTCCAGGCTGTAGTGGATTGGGGTCACAAATGGTTGGTAACTTTTAATGCCGCTACGACAAAGCTCCTTTCCTTCAATAACTACAAGAAACTTCTCTAACCACCGATAGTCATGGCTAATAACACCCTAGCTGAGAGTCCATCATTCAAACTCCTCGGCCTAACCTTCACAGGTAACATGAATTGGAACAAATACATCGAGGACACTGCCAAGACTGCCGCAAAGAAGGTTGGCTCCCTCTACCGTGCTAGTAAACTCCTCACACCTGACATCATCCTGTATCTCTACAAAGCCACCATCCGCCCATGCATGGAGTATTGTTGTCACATCTGGGCTTGTGCATCATCTACTAGTCTCTCCCTCCTTGACAAGGTTCAAAAAAGAATCGCCAACCTAATAGGTCCCTCACTGTCAACCAAGCTCCAGTCCCTGTCCCATCGCCGCAATATAGCACCCTTGTGCTTGTTTTACAATACAATGCTCTGATGAACTGGCCACTCTGGTGCTCCCTTGACGTAATTTCACTAGACTAACTCGACAATCAACTAAATCTCATTCATTCACTGTGGAGGTCCCCAGATGTCGGAGAGCTTTCTACTTAAATAGCTTCTTTCCTCGTGTTGCTGGCCTCTGGAACTCCCTCCCTGCCCCCTGTTTCCCCGACACTGCAGAAGTTTTAAACTAATGTAAACAGACATCTCGCTGCGAAGATCCCAATCTAGGTTGACTGCCCTCTACCTTCTCCCCTCTTTTTTCTAAGTAGCCCCTTACGTCTACAGTGGCGTCCTGCCTTGTTTGGGGTGAACTATGTAAAAAAATATATATATCTTCGGAAATTATTGGTTTAGAACACAAACCCGCATATATAATTATATGTTCTTCCAGTCAGTATGTCAAGTCATCATGAATGTTCCAAAAATATGCGCATTTACTTCGTCTTTCTTAAAGATGTTTCACGTTTTCTCCGGGTTAGCTGTTTCTCCCAAATAAGTTTTTTAACACAAAAAAGGTGGCAGGTAATTTTATCCGCATCTCAATATTTACTCTTACCTTCCTCACAAACACAGGGGCCTAATTGTGCATGGCAGAATAACGCCTATATCACACTACTCTTTTTCTCTGCTATATATTGTGTATTTTCTATCAAAATAATAGCTGGCTTCTTTCTACTTTCACATTTAAGTTTCATGGAATATAATATATAATAACTCACTTAATTATTAGTACTTATACGTATTGCATTGTTTCATTTTACGTTCGTTTCGCATTTCTAACATCATACGATTCATAGAACAACAAAATAATAACATTGCCGGGGCACTCCACTGAAATTAAGATAATTCAGATTACTATCTTAGAACTCGGATTTTTAGTCGAATATAGCAGTTTACGTATCAGTTTCAATATTCGAATTCTTGTGAGAACAATCATTACCGGTGCATTCCGGATATATTTTCTTGTAATTGGATTAAGAAAATTTTTATTTAAATTCGGAAAACAGACACTTATTTATCGGTTACGTTAAAAATGTTTACTTTAAAAAAATTTAAATCAGATAAACAGCATCGATTATTGGTACAAAACGGATATATATATATATATATATATATATATATATATATATATATATATATATATATATATATATATGGATATATGTGTGGGGGTGCATGCATACACACCGATATATGTAGCAATAAAACTGGTAATATATAGGGTTAAGTAGTAATTACTGCACATTAAAAACAAGAATAAGGTAAAGGCTCCGACAAAATTCATACTAGTATTATCCGCAATTCAGTCCTAAGTGATAATCATCTGAAGGTTGAAGGTCTAATGCTCGGTGCGGGCGATACAAGAAATTGCGAATTACTTGATACCTCTCCGATTCATAGTTGACGGAATGACAGTATGCTACTCTGTGGATTAAATAAACGTTTTCGTTCGAAATTCCGCCCAGAGTTAGACATGAATATTACCAAGTTCGAAAAGATACACCTGAACAATTCCGAAGGTTACAGCGGCCGAAAGTTGGGAGAATAACTCAATTATGCGAAATGTAAGTTGTGCGATACGGAGAATTTTTTTTTATTCGTTTTGGAACGGGAATTCTTCTATTTACATTTCAATGTAAGAAAAGTAACCAAATAGTTTTCCACGTTTAAAAAATGTGTTTATATTATTTACATTAGAATATATAAAGTTAATAAACAATAGCTAAAACGTACTTCATCGCCTAATAACCACACTGGATGTATATATAAATATATATATATTTATATATATATATATATATATATATATATATATATATATATATATACATACATATATATATATATATATATATATATGTAAATATGTATATATTATATATATATACATATATATATATATATATGTAAATATGTATATATATATTATATATATATACACATATATATATATATATATATATATATATATATATATATATATATGCATAAAGAAAGTGATTCAGACAGAGATTTATATACAGAGACACGCATATAAATTACTTCTACGGAAGTGCTTCATTCATGTGTGGCGTGTACACTTATTATGCACGCGTAAAAAGCTGTTAAGTACCTAGGTATATATAATAGAGAAACCGTTACTATTTAGATTAGAACCAGTATCAATATTTATTCGAAATATATTAGTGTAAATGCTTTCTTTTTTACATAATAAAGAGCAGTATATATATATATATATATATATATATATATATATATATATATATATATATATATTTATAAATATATGTATATATTTATTGTTTTATATGACCCAATTCATCTGTTTAATTATACTTATTATATTTTATACATTTTTCTGATGGTCTATTTCGTATTAAAATCAGAACACTTACTAAATGATCCATAGGTTCCATGAAAGCTTTCGATTTTTCTTCGAAACAAACTTTAGGTGTAAAAAGCAAATGCACAAAAACGCTGGAGGAAGAAGATATTTTTTTAAATGACGGCAGAGAAACGCACAGAGAACGTTTTTCGCATTGTTCCAAGAAGTCGTTGACATTTTATATCTAGCAACGCTGGGTGGCATCACAGAACAAAAAACGCATTACGTTAATCATTTTAAATTGTTACGACTGGTTTCATATGTAATATCGTTGATTTTAATTTTCTATTTCTGTAAATTTGTTTCTAAATGCATAATCTTAGTGTTTTAATCTTAGCTAGAATGTGTCTTAAATAAGAAAGAGGGCATTTATGTTATTGTATATATTGGTAAATTGAGCTGCGGGATAGGGTAGCGCTTCTAAAAATGTAGCTATTAGCTTCATTATTATCGGAATTATATCAAAGGGCATTTAAACTTATGAATTACATTAGTTCTTTCTAGTGGTTTTTAAGTTGAGGAGGAGTTGTGTTTTTAACTACAATATTTTGAATGTTAGGTTTGTCATTGTAAATAATGAGTGTAATTTTATTGTTATTGTTAATTCGGGATATGCATCCATGTATAATATTGTTCATGGCTTTTTCTTCTAATATGGAGTTTGATTGCATTTGATTACAATAGTATATTTTAATATTGTTTGAGTTGTTATGTTGAATATTATTATAATTTGGACTGGTGTTTTTTCGAATCATTCATTTTATTTGTTCATCAATGATACAATTATGGAGTTCGTTGTTAATAAGTCCTTGTATATTTTGTTATTCAATGAATAGTATTTTTAGAGGAGGGGATTAATTTGGCACGGCTTAATAGATGTTTAACAAAAGCTATTTTGTAGCGATAGAAACACTCGCTCTTGAAATTTTAAAAGATTAGAATTTAAACTGGTTGTTTTGTATAAGTTTGTTTAATTATAATTTTTTTATTTTCTCAATTTTTTTGATGGTCTGTTTTTGTATTAAAATCAAAAACAAAAATGTTCTATAGGATTAACGAACGTTTTCCATTCATCGTTGAATCCTCCTCAGGTTGCTAAAGCAAATAAACAAAGAAGACACTTAAAAAAAAAGATTTCAGAGAAACGCAGAGATAACGTTGTTCTAATTGTTCCAAAAAGTCGTTGACGATTTACATGCAGCTACGCTAGATGTTATCACAGAACAATATCACATTACGTTAAGCATGTATAAATGTTAATACAGGTTTCATATGTGTTGTTATTATTTTAGGTTGTTATGTTTTTATGTAGATAGATTTCAGTATTTTTGGTCCCCCGATTTAAAAAATTGGGAGACCTATGTTTCGAAGCATTTCCGTCCGTGTGTGTGTCCGTGTGTGTGTCCGTCCGGATTTTTCTCCGCAACCATCCATTGAATTCCTCTGAAATTTTGCATGAAGTTGTAACTTTTTTCAGGTTAGAAAGTGACATTCTCCGATTTTTGAAAAAAATCTGGTTAGCCCCCTCCCAGGGGGTCAAAAGGCCCCGAAATAGCCGAAAATGACATTTTTTGCCCCATAACTATTCATCCATCCATTCAATTTCTCTGAGACTTGGCCAAAATGAGGAAGCAATTGTTTCTAATAGAAACTAAGTATCGCTGACCTTTGAAAAAATCTGGTTCGGGCTCCCAGGTGGTCAAAAGCCCCGGAAATGGCAAAACATGGCCCTTTTCTCCCATAACGTTTGATCCATCCATTCAATTATCCTGAAACTTGGCCAAAATGTAGAGTCAATTGTTCTGGATATAAAATTAGCATCCTTGACCTCAGAAAAAATCTGTTCCAAATCCCTGTTGGTGATTGGTTATTGCCAGTAAGTTCCCAGTGGTATATTGAGAGTGAAGTTATTATCCTGTGTTCAGAAGTATTGATAGAACATTTATGGGCGTTATATAGGATTTTTTTTTTAACTCTTTCACACTTTTGCCCATTGGAGTGTTTTACCACTGATAAGCCATCATCTCCATATAACGGTATGTATTCTATGTTAATGCCTTTTGTTAGGTTGTATAGTATGTTGAATCTAACTAGGTTGGTTACCTTCGCTGAACCTGAGAACCCATGGAGACATCGACCGATCCTAATTGCTTACTTTTATGCAATTGTTCTAGTTTGCTAACTATCACTGTGTTTCTGCATTTTCTAATTATATGGAATTCTATTGGAAATGTTCTTCATATATAGAGGGGAAATAATTGATGATGTCAAATTGGATGAATTAGAAGTTAGTATTGTTTTCAATTTCACAGTCCCAAATTATAGTCTAAGTTTCGTTTACTCATTGATTTAGTAAAATGTTTTGATTTGTCTATTTACAATATCTAATAGTTTTTACTGTCTTGTGGGGTGTATTAGTTTAGTGGCTGGTTTTGTTTGTAAGTCAGGATAATACTATTTCAGAAGAATATATGCTCATTTTACTCTAGCTTTATCTATTCTACCCTTCGTTTTCTCTAGTCACAATGAATTTATTATTCATATTTTTACATTCTATCTTATATGTCATTTTACTCCCTAACATTTTCTTTTCTTTTATTTTATATTTGATTCTCAAATGTCTCAAATCTAACCACATGACTTTCACAACTTTTTTATTTCCTGTTATTTTTCCTCCCTATTTAACTTTTCCCAAATAGTATCTGAGGTAAAGATCGGATTCTAAGTCTGCCTGATGAGATCTCAGTTTATAATAGCTGTTGATTGATAACATCTCCATGCAAGTGTCGCAGATTTTGTACATGTCTGCATTAATATAACTTATTATATGTATCAAAACTTTAATTGATATTGAACACTTTTCATAAGCCCGGTTGAAATTATTTAGATTACTATCTTGTCGATATTTACATTGCATCGGTTGTATATCGGCAAATGTAAGTTTTGTTTTAAATATTTTTTCTCAGTTTCTCATACTGAATCATGTAGTGGCGTTTAAGGCTCCACCCAATAAATAATTGTTTTTTTAAATGTATATCTAATGAATTAGTTCGATGTCCGGACGAATATTCTTATGAATATTTGAATTATTCAAATCTTTTCCTATTCTATTTCGCGATCGTGGCTACTTTGGTTTCGTTTTCGTTGATATTTGAAGAATTAATGTATTGGATAAAATGTTGTTCGTATACGATATTCATTTGACAACACTTCTCTGACGAAAGTAGATCTATATTTTATATTTGAACTTCTTTCAAGTATGATTTGATTCTGCGAGAAACTTGTGTTAGCTATTTCTGATTTTGAACTGAAACCACAGTATGACATTACATTTAACCGTCAATTATATATATATATATATATATATATATATATATATATATATATATAATATTATATTTGATTATATTTTATTGTTGATCGTTGAGTACAATATCTGTTTACCTATATATATATATATATATATATATATATATATATATATATATATATATATATATATATATATATTTATATACGATTATTGTTGATCGTGGATTGCGGAGCACACTATGTGTTTTCTTAACCAGGTAAGTTTTGTCTTTAAACATTCACAGTAGGAATGAGCTTACTAATCGCAAGTGATGTTTCCGAGTTGACCTTGTCTTAGACTAAAACACAGTTAAAAAAGAAAGATTAATCTATGCGTCACGCAATTACATTTGTGAAAGTGTTAAAATTGTCATTTTATACACGAACACGGAAAGTCGATGCCATAGTTCTGTAAAAAATGCACCCATTTACTTCTAAATCATAAAATAGTTTTGATAGAGAAAATGTAACACGACAATCGTAATAACGGGGCCAGTGCACTGGAAAATGACGTATGTTATATAGTAGAACACGAGATTTGTCGAACAGTTAGACTATGTGGATTTTGCTCCCCTTCCCTTTTCCTACAGATTCATGAACATTATTATTCTTCGGCACCACCGGTCCTCAGTTTTAGTCGTGTTACTAACCACTATCAATGACGTCCCCAGAAACATTCGACTCAGTGAACTATATTAGGTTTACGACTGTCATGAAATGTCATAATATTTCAATGGCAACCTCCTAACGTATTGAATTGAATGCAGATAAACATAAATAAATTGTAATACGATATTTGAATGAATTGAATGAAAAATAGACATGAACTAAAAATGGGTGACGAATGATGAATTTAAATGAAATTGCAAAGAAGTATAAGCATACATTAATATAGGCATATATAAACATATCTATAGAAACGTATGTATACATGTATAATTGGGAGGACGAAAAATGGAATTATTTAATCTTTCAGTGTTACGGATTATTTATATTTCAAACGATGTTTTTTTGTAATAATGGCAGCCAAGGGTGGAAAGGGATTTAATAGAAATACTCATTATGCACATAATAACAAATAAAAACATGGATGCACTGAATGACTCGAATGTGGATATAATCAACACTAGCAAATTCAAGGTAAATCGAGGTGAAAAATAGATAAGAAATATTTCCATTAAAGAAATAAAAAGTAATTAAAAGCAAGAAAGTAAAAAAAAATGTTTATCCTAACTTTGAAAGTTAGGATAAACATTACGGGGCCAAAAATACGTTTTCTTTCATCGTACATTCATTTATGTCTTGTTTCTTTGCTTCTTTATTATACGTTTTATCTATTTTATTTTGGTTACAATAATGACAACGTTATTCTCATGTACCGAGTTACATTGGTTTTAACAACAACAACAACAACAACAATAATAATAATAATGATGATGATGATGATGATGATGATGATGATGGTGGTGGTGATGATGATGATGATGATGATGATGATGATGATGATGATGATGATGATGATGATGATGATGATATCATTAATAATAATAATAATAATAAGAAGAAGAAGAAGAAGACAAGGAGACTTCCTATCGCCACTACTGTTTATCATAGTGATGATTCTGCTGGACTACACACTCAGAAAATATGATGCTGCATACAAGTTTAAAGACACAGAATAAAGAATCACCAACCTCATGTGCATGAACGACTGTAAGCTATTTGCAAAAAGTACAAATGAAACTGAAAATGCCGATAAATACGACTAGAATCTTAAGCCACGACATTCAAACGGAATTCGGAATGGAAAGTGTGCACTGATTGAGATTTTTAAAAAAGCTGGAGACAATTGAGGATATTTAACTACCCAATCAGACAGCATCAACTCAACAGAAGTGAACAAGAAGATTAGAAAATAATATTTACGAAGAACAAGAAAACTCTTTGAAACGAAATGATATAGAAGGTATCTAATAACAGGAACACGCTTCTGGATAGTATCACTAATAATATACTCTCGGCCATTCATATGCTGGACTAAAGAAGAACACAGTCACCTTGACCAGATAATTAATGGGCATGTCCAACGCAATACACCCAAAAGACGACACAGACAGACTCACATGAAAAAGGGAGGAAGGGTGAAGAGGACTGATAAGTATAGAACGGTGTGTGGAATACACAAAAAAGCAGCAAGTAACACCGTTCCAACGAGCAACTCAGGAAACACCGAAACCAGAAACAAACCGACAACAAAAGAAAAGTGGGAAGAAAAACAACTGCATAGATGCTTCATAAGACTGACAATAGAATACGCCAACGAAAATAGCTGGGCAGAAAAACCGAATCGTTACTGACGGTTGCACAGAACAATGCGATTAAGAGACACTACATCAAAGCTAAAATATATTAAACCCAGGAAAACAGTAAAGGCAAACTGTGTGGACAAAGAAACGAAACACTAAATCATATAATAAGTGAATGCAGTAAACTACACCCCCCCCCCCAAATACAACTACAGATATGACTGCGTTGGTTAAGAAGCGCACTGGGATGTGTGCAAACGATATAATGTTGATACACAGACAAATGGTAAAAACATAAACCAAGAACAGTACTGGGAAACGAAATACAACTCCTCTGGGATATGGATGTACAAACACTCATACAATAATAAAAAATCCTGCAAAAGCATAGATTTCACCGTGCCAGCAGACCACAGAATATGGATCAAAGAGAGGGAAAGCGAAGCAAATACACGGTACTTGCAAGAGAACTGAAATAATATGGAGCATGAAGAAAGTCAGTATAATACCAATAATCGTAGGAGCACTAGGACAAGTCCCAAACACCCGGAGAAAAGACTGGGAGAAATTGGAATCAAAGTAATCACTGAGACGATATAGAGGACGACAATGAAAAACAGCTGCAGTCTTTAGGAAAATCCTCGAACGAGGAAACAAACCCGCATAAGCTACGAATGCTAACCAGTCACATGAAAGTACAAGAAGAAGACAATACTACAGGAAACACACCAGCACATGAACATAAATTGCTAGAACATCATAAACTGCCCCACCCCCTAAAAACTGACTCCGGCCTAGGCTAACACCACACAACAAATTTGTAGGACATAAATACATAATACAAATCACAACTTAAAGACAAGCCTACACATCCATCGAGGGAAGACTATCATATATGACGGTATCAACAAGAAGGAAAGCTTGTTTAACAGTAGATCTCATCATCGTAGCTTATTACAGGTCGAAGCTGAAAGGGGCAAATACACTAATTAAAAACAGAGACCTTAGCAGAGAGATTATTGGAGATGAAAGCTTCGATAACATGACATATATATGAACACAGACCCACATAAACAAACAGATACCTTGCAATAATCATACGCGTGTATTTTGATGGTGTGATCAATAGGAAGTACTTACACACATTAAATGATGCATAATCACACAATAATACGCACATCAAGATTTACAAGCATACACACGACAAAAAAGGTAAATGCAAAAAACTCTTGTTGGATTTTATCTTTCGGAATAATGCAATATATTAATCCTCATTTCAAACAATGAGGATTAATATATTGCATTATTTGTATTTTCCGGACTAATCTTAACATATTGGATCTTATTCTCACAACCTTTTATTCCGATGTAACCTCCGACTTTCTTCAGGTGTATTTTGCCAAAGTCGGACACTTTTATATCGAACTAGGGAAACCGTTCGGAATATTGAACTAAACTCTTCATGTAAAAATAGGGGGACAGCTTGCTCTTCTTCCGTCAGCCAATACCGTGTAGAAATCTTAAGTTATTCGTAATTCTATGTTAAGTATCGCCACACTGAGGATTGAACCTTCAATAACCAGAATAATTATATCCGTTATGTCACATGTCCTGATATAAGTGATACGTAATAATCAGTTCAAAATGATAGTTAAATAAATCGAAAAAGTGAATGTTTTTAACTCTAACGTGGTTTTCGATCCGTAATTTTAGATATTTACAGTTAGATAAATATTTTACTATTCTTATGCTTCAGTTTAGTTTAAATTCTTCTCTGATTAACCTAAAACAAACCCTGGAACTCTTAAATATTTTAGTAAACATTTTGTCTGGAAAATTATGAGTAATGATAGTATAAATAGAGCAGTAATGGACATTTTGAAAATGCCTCTAACAATATTACTATTCTATTAATATTAACATTATATTAAACTGTCACGCCAAAATTGTTACTGAAATATTTAAAAATCCTACGGTATTTACTTGATACGCACTCTCTAATAATGGTTCTCCAGCGAATAGATAGTTCTAGGGTCCGTAAAAACTACAGAAATGTTATCATTCAGTTAAAGCCCGACATTTAAATAGTTATCAGGAATGATCAAATAGAAGATATGCAGACATACTATTTTGTTATCAATTATCAATACATATTTAATATATATGTATATATATATATATATATATATATATATATATATATATATATATATATATGTTTCATGTTCACATACAATCATAAGTCTACTGCAGCTCGAACGATCCGAAGATTAGACCCGAGTAACTCCAATATACGATCTTTAACAATTCGGTGACCGTGAGAGCCATATTGCATGTGCCCCTTAATTTTAAAAGTAGGCAAGCTACGATGAGTAACAATCTATAGTAAAACTATTAATCAGAGATAAGAGACCAGATTGAAGATGCGATACTTTTTTTTATTAGTATAATGGTGACCAATGGATTAAAAGAAATATGACAACCTTCTTTGATTTGGCCATGGGTGTCCTTGCTTCTGCGGAGGCATCATATCTTGTGGGGTGATTTGTTTCATATACGCTCACATATATATTTGATAATACAGATATCGGCCTTAATAGGGAAGAGATTCCAACAAAGCAAGGCAGAAAACTTCAAGAAAATAATACATATGTAAATGAAAGAAACTAAACCTGTATGTAGAAGTACTGGCTAACATAAACACAACCCACTTTCACGTTAAGCTTAAATAACAATACTTACTAAGGATACGTAAAAGATAACAGCAATCAAATATTCGTAAACCCTAAGTCTAATCACCCCCACAAATCATAAAACTTATTCCGAATTCTATGGAACGTAAGGTGTTTCAATAATTCTAGCAACACACGTGTTTTAAAAAACAAGCAACAGTTACAAAACAACTCCAGAAAATAGTGGTTATCATAATACCGAAATTAAATAAAAGAAACATAACACTAATAATTACAACAAAATTAGAAATAAAAGAAAAAGAAATATAATCTACTATACCCCGTCCTATAACCAGATGCTAAATACTAAACTAAGGAAAAACTCCTAAATCTGATACAAAAACATTCACCAGTAACCAATTTTCTGCATAAAATATTCAATAAAATAACCTAAACCTATTCTACAGCTGCTGCTAAAATCTCGAAATTATATTTACGGCACACGATAACAAAATACTAAACAGCAGAGAGGACAAAAATAACAAATCACATAAAAAAGTGAAAAATACAGTTAGAATAACACTAAGAAGAACAAAAATATAATGATTGAAGCTTCGGTACTGAGTCTGGAGCAGGCATCTTTTCAATTGCTTCGGCCCGTTGTTGATCTGGTCTTCGTCCCTCTTTGTCGATTATTTGACCAAGGTATCTGATCCTTTCCATAAAGAAATCGCATTTCTCCGAGGTCAATCTGAAACCAACCTCCTCTATTCTCTTAAATACTTCTCTGACGTGCTTCTTGTGTTCATGCACATTTCTGCATATTATAAGGATATCGTCAAGGTATGCCATTGAAAATTCCAATCCTGCGAGCATCGTATCCATAACCTGTTGAAACAGAGCAGGGGCGACCTTTAATCCGAACGGAAGTCTTTTTAGTTTAAAAATACCCTTATGCGTGTTAATGCACAGGTACTTTGAACATTCGTCATTGACTTTGATTTGCAAGTATGCATCCGAGAGGTCTATTTTGGAAAAAAAATTCATCCGTTTAGTTTTGAGAATAGATCTTCTGCCGACGGAAGGGGGTAATTGTGGTCCTGCAAACAATCATTAAGGCCCGTCGAAAAGTCAGCGCAGACTCTTATTTTGTTATTCTTCTTCTTCACATATACCGTCGGACTTGCCCAATCCGTGTAGGCAACCTTTTCAATGACGTCTAATTGTTAAAGTCTCTCCAACTCCTTCTCTATTGCGTCCATCGATAAAAAGGTACATTTCTTTTAGGTTTGAACACTGGTGTGGCATTTTTCTTCACCTCAAATTTTGCTTCTGTTTTCACACAGTATCCAAGTTTTTCGGCAAAAACTTTTGGGAATTCTGCATTTAAACCGTCCATGAAGCCTTCTATTTAGTTTGATTTGTCTGTGGTCAACCTATTACAAAAAGAATTAACCGGTCGTTCCAATAAGTGTAACAGGACAATCCAATCCACTCCAAATAGACTTGTGTTTCTTCCTGGTACTACGTACACTTTGGACTTGTGTGTTTGACCACCAAAGGACACATTGCACCTCAGTTCTCCTTTGAATTCCAACCTTTTGCCGCACGCACTCTTCGCCATCTTGTTGGTTTCTCTAAGTTCAGGTCGACCGATCCTTCTCCAGATATCTTCATCTATGATGCTAATGTCCGCACCACTATCCAAGAGTAATGTTACAGGATGTCCATTTATCTTTACATCGACATATTTACACATTTCGCAGCTTTTCTCTTTCCTTGTGCGAAGCGTGTTAACTTTGTCGGTCCTTCGTTTTTTCTGCTGATTACAATATGTTCCCTTGTGGCCTTTGAATCCACATTCGTAACATATCCTATTCCTGAACCAGCAGATCTTTTTGGTGTGTCTTGTACTTCCGCGGCATTCACAACTTTGGTCCTTGTACATTCTGGGAGTCTTTTGTTCCTGGGTCTTGTATGTTCTAGAGGTGCTTTGCCTTTTTACATGTTGTATCGTGTAAACGCATTTTTCTTCAATGCGGGTGTTGTCTCTTTTGATATTAATGAGACGTTGACACTCCTTGGTTACTTTTTGTAAAGTTACATTCGGGTCCGACTCCATAATTGTCAGGATCCGGGATCTGACATCTTTGTCCCTTGGAGCTGTGAGTCCTTGTACAAAGATTAAACATTTAAATAAATCTGCCGAAATTTAATTTAATTTATATGATTCACATAAGCAATTTACAGTACATGCATATTCTAAATAGTCTTCGGATTCCGACTTCTGACAATTTAAACATTTATATCTAGAATGAAAAAGGCTGTCAGTTTTATCAAATATTCTAGATAAAGTATTAATTGTCTCTTCAAAATTCACTTCCTCCGGTTTTTTGGGTAAAATAAAATAAGCATACTTGGTGTTTTCGTCCGTCCGCAGTTTTAGTAGTAACAGCGTAACTTTTTCTTTGTCGGTCCAGTCCGAACATCTTTTTGTATAAACTGTTTCGTACCTTCTATAGTATGCTGGAAATGTAACGCCAGTATCGGGAGAGTAGTCGAATTCTGACAAAGAATTTGAAATATCCTCTGGAGAAAAATTATTTTTCTTCCCATCTGTCGACGTTTGAATTAATTTTTCAAAATTTTTTTGTTGCGTTAACATTTGGCGTTGAGGTATTTTTGTTTGCTCTTGTTGTGCCTCTAAAGTTGTTTGTGTATTCTTGCTGCTGCAGTAGCTGTTGTTGTAGCTGTCGTGGTTGCTGTTGTTGTTGCTGCTGCTGTATACTTAGAGTTAACGCCTTTGTCAACTCAGCCAATTACTCCATTTTAGCTTAATTACAGTACAAAATATCTTTCCAAAGTTTACAACAATAATTTCACAATAAGTTCGTCAATATGCGTTTTCCTAAATTAGCAACATAAGTTTTGCAAAAATAAATGTTTCACAAAGTTTATACAATTTAGCAACAGTCTTTTACCAGGTAACACTTTTTCAGAAAATAATTTCAGACAATAAAACGTTTCCAAAATTCGCACAACAAATAGTTTCAATTATTTTAGACAAAGCAATGAACAATTATTTTTCACAAAAATAGGGGTGCACTTGGGAGAGAGAAAAAAATATAACAATAATTTCTGAATTGTTTAAAGAAAAACAATCGTAAGCGTACTTTTTTCTTTCGTAATCTCACGGTGCAGGTTTCGAATTCAGCTTGTGCTTCCCAAATATTTTTTCGTCAACATACAGATAAAGTTCACTTTACCTTAAAATTGTTTCCAGTACAATTTTTTTTTACTTTCCCGTTAGTTCTTACCGAAGCAATCCGTACTTTTTACTACTTTAGGTAGCAAAATTCGCACGTGTCGACTTTTTTTTCTTGCCGTCCTTGCAAATGTTCTTTTAAAAAAAGCCTTAAATAGTACGGTAATTTATCTCTGTAAAGAGAAAAAATCATCCTCGTTTGCCACTGTTATATCCTAAATTACATAGGACATACTAAATTAAGAATACGCCGAGTGGTTTGCGTTTAACAGGGGTCCGGTATGAAGTAGAGACGTTTACTCTTCGCTCTCTTCCAGATATGACTGCCCGTCTTATATACGTACTTTCATATATAGTCAATACCTGATTACTTCCCTTTATGTTAGTTTCGTATTTATGCCAAATCATGACCTTTACAACAATTATAGAAAAGGATACGAAAACATAGGTCACCAAAACATTTTGAAAATGAACCGTATCATGGGAAATAATGTATATTGGACAAACATAGAGAAATATATTAGAAATTCGGTGAAACTATGCAACGATTGTGTATTAGCAGAGAATACACCTCTTATAAAATTCAGAAACAAGACGGAAACTGACCGACCGTTTATTAGAGTCCACATAGATGTTCCTTCCCACTGGATGATGTCTATTACCTAATGAGGGTGAACATTTATTCAAATTGCCCGAACATATAAAAATGCAAAGAGCAATCAGGGAAGTAAACATTAGTATTTAACACGAATTGTTCGCACGATTCCGGGTAATTAACTGCATTGTATTAGAAAACTGAACTTAATTCACGTCTAGCTATTATTTTTTCTGTACAAACCTTTGTTATGGAGCATGTCATGATCTTGCCGTACCATGCGAGAGGTAACGGCCAAACAAAACGGTTCACTGCTACTAAATACAATGATGTCTAAACTAAACAACATTGAATGCACTACAATGAATAAAAAGTGTTGATATTTGTAGTCAAATAACAAATAACACCAATTAATAACTCTGCTACTAAATACAATTATTTCTAAAGTCAACAACATTAAATTCACTACAATGAATAAAAAGTGTTTATATTTGTAGTCAAACAACAAATAACACCAATTAATAACTCTGCTATTAAATACAATTATTTCTAAAGTCAGCAACATTAAATGCACTACAATGAATAAAAAGTGTTAATATGTGTAGTCAAATAATAAATAACACCAATTAATAACTCTGTTATTAAATACAAGTATTTCTAAAGTAACCAACATCAAATGCACTACAATGAATAAAAAATGTTAATATGTGTAGTCAAATAACAAATAACACCAATTAATAAATCTGCTATTAAATACAATTATGTCTAAAGTCAACACCATTAAATGCACTACAATGAATAAGATGTGGTAATATTTGTAGTCAAATAACAAATAACACGAGTTAATAACTCTGCTATTAAATACAATTATGTCTAAAGTCAACAACATTAAATCCACTAAAAAAAATAAAAAGTGTTAATATTTGTAGTCAAAAAACAAATAACACCAATTAATAACTCTGCTACTTAATACAATTATTTCTAAAGTCAACAACATTTAATGAACTACAATGAATAAAAAGTGTTTAAAAATATTTTTAGTCAAATAACAAATATCACCAATTAATAACTCTGCTATTAAATACAATTATTTCTAAAGTAAACAACATCGAATGCACTACAATTAATAAAAACTGGTTATATTTGTAGTCAAATAACAAATAACAGCAATTAATAAATCTGTTACTAAATGCAATTATTTCTAAAGTAAACAACATTGAATGCACTACAATGAATAAAAAGTGTTATAAAATAATTCAAATCCGACCGTCTACTGTTTTCTCTCTCGGAAACTTTAGAAGCAAAACATTACATTCGCATGGAAAAATGTGTAATTGAGAGATGGAGAAACGAGTCGTTATGGTGAAAAAAACACATTTTGAAACAACCACATTGTAAAAGACAACTAAGTACAGATTCGTGAAGTTGAATGTGTATGCGACACACATATATGCTTACTGAGTGACGAGGTTGATACTATGTTTGAGAATGTGAGTAGATGTGTATGTACATTTTCTCACGTGGGTAGTGTTTGAGAAAGGTAATATTTTCTAGTTTGAGTTTATTTTTTCATTACCAAAATATATCAAACTTTAAATTAAATTGCCAGCTGTAAGAAAATAAAAACAGAAAAACACAGAATTCCCTCATGATCACCAGGTGTAATGTAATTTGTATTTGGAAACCAAATAAAATTACATAATAACAGAATAGAATAATAAGAGGTTTACAAGTACAAACATGAAGCAATAACAACAGTATAATGATAATAAAAATAAGAATAATGATAATCATAATGATAATAATAATAACAATAATAATAATAGTAATAAAAATAATAATAATAATAATAATGATAATAATAATAATAAACATAATAATAATGATACTTATAATAGTGATAATGAGACAACGGAAATACATGACGCCAAATATAGGACTTAAGCAATAAATACGACACAATAAAGGAAACGCGAATAATAAGATTATATAAAGAACTAGAGAAATAGATGACCCAACACAAACAGTGACTAGTTACCACCGTCGAAACAGCGCCAATTTTAAGAATAAGATGAAACGTGAACAGGAAACAATGGCTGAAATAAAAAATTAGACACAGAAGCAAATACACGTAGTATTTAGTAGGCACCCTGAACAAATGCACATTAGAAAATATAGACATGGCCACGACAAATATACATGGAAAAGCGAAATGCAATGAATACTTTACACGCAGTCAGGACAATCAATTGAGATGGGCGATATCTAGAAAATAGAAAATGCAGACTTTGAAGATAAGACAAAACAATAACTATATCATAAGTGAATGCAGCAAGCGGATACACACAGACATATAAAATATATATAACTAAGGTAGAACGGTGCCAATAACTAACTGAACACACATGCCCATGATACAAACATGAGCTAGCGTTATGAAAACAAAATACATATACATTCCCAAGGGAATTGTATTTCAAAACAAACTCAAAGATAAAGCACCTCATTTGATAAGTAAAAACCTTTCTAAATGTTTGATTTCGCCATCACAGTTGCTCTCAGTTTTTATCTGAAGGGACAGTTACACGAAATAAATGCATGGATCTGTCGTAGAGCGAGACAATATTGACACAATAAACACCCTGGCATTAATAAAGCCGATGAAATATTAAGAAGAAAGCATCAACTGGGAAAACCGCATCGTACATAGTTGCTTTTTTCCGGGACTTTGTCTATTTCATGTATTTTTTTTCTGATCGCGTTCTTTTGTATATGTTTCATTAGCTATTTCGCTTCTTAACTCAAGTATCCTTTTCTTTTCCATATCCATGTTTCCCATTCGACATTTCTTTGATCTGTTTCATAAATATATTATAGTTTTTGTTTTGAAAATCATTATTATGCATATTATGGCTCTAATTTAAAAAGTCAGTACGACAACATGAATATAGTGCACATATGTGTGTAAATTACTATTTACATTTTAAACATAAAGAAAATATGATTTAATGTTACAAGGATATAAATAACAGAAGGATGAATGCAGTTTTTGAGAGAACATTTTTTTTTAACTTAGCAAAATATTTTTAGATCTACACGTGCAATTCATTTGGTGTCTTCGCTACAACCGTTTAAAAAGGTAAAACAAACATAAGGATGCTACATTGCGGCGATGGGACAGAGACTGGAGCTTGGCTGACAGTAAGGGACCTATCAGGTTGGCGACTCTTTGTTGGACCTTGTCCAGGAGGGAGATACTAGTAGATGATGCACCAGCCAGATGTGGCAACAATACTACATGCATGGGCGGATGGTGACTTTGTATAGATACAGGATAATGTCAGGTGTGAGGAGCTTACTAGCACGGTAGAGGGAGTCAACCTTTTTTGCGGTAGCCTTGGAAATGGCTTCAATGTATTTGTTCCAATTCATGTTACCTGTGAAGGTTAGGCCGAGGAGTTTGAATGATGAACTCTCAGGTAGGGTGTTTTTGCCATGGCAATCGGTGGTTGGAGAGGCTTCTTGTAGTTGTTGAAGGAAAGTAACTTTTTCTTTGCGGCATTAAAAGTTATCAACCATTTATGACCCCACTCCACTACAGCCCGGAGGTCATTTTGTAAAGATTCAACCATTGCCTCGGATATGATCGCGTCTGTATTACCAACATGGCGAGAGTAAAGCGTGGTATCGTCAGCAAATACACCAATCTCCGACTCTATATCATCAAGGAGATCGTTTATATAGATCAAGAACAACAAAGGTCTAACGATAGATGCCTGGAGTATACCTGCATTTATGTCATGTTGCTTAGATGAACGGCCATCGAGGACAACCTAGATTTTACTTTTGTTTAGGAAGGATCTAATTATATTAAATAGTTGCCCAGTAATACCGTATGAGCGAATTTTCAGGAGAAACCCTTTATGCCAAACCTTGTCAAAGACCTTGGATATATCAAGCGCTACTGCCCTAGCCTCACCTGCCTTGTCGAGTGTATGATACATACGTTCAGAGATGACCGTTAGAATGTCTGCAGTAGAGAAGTTTAGCATTAACTAAGTGCCGTACTAACGCTGGATTGATTATGGATTCAAAGATTTTGGCAAAGATCGGCAGTAGACTGATTGGGCGGTAGTTCTGGGGGTCGGTTCTATTCCCAGAACTTTTGTAGACAGGTACCACAGAGGCAATTCTCCAGCAATCGGGGCAGCACGATTCAGCTAGGCATTTATTGAAGAGGTTGGAGAGGACAGGGGCCAGTTTAGCAAAACATTTCTTCATTACTATTACAGGTATACGATCAGGCTCACAAGCTTTAGAGGTGTCAAGGTTTTTTATGATGTCTCTGACCTGGGGTGATAACCAGGTTATCAAGTGTGACTCCGGTCCGCAAAGGGAATTCAGGGAGGGGGTTGATATCTGAGTCTAAAGTGGAGTTAGAAGCGAAACGCTGGGCACGTAGTTCAGCCTTATCAGTGGCGTGCAGACGACCTCATTGTGGTTTGATTTTTAGCTCATCCCGATAAGTTAAAATTCGAAGATACGTCGGGTCCTACAGTTTTTTTTTAAATATTTGGCTACAATTATTAGTTTATCTACGTACATAAGCATATTATATGACTTGTTGTGTTTCTAATTTCCTATTTTTTAAAATTATGATCCTATGTTTGTAGGATGTATTTTTGAAGCCTGTCTATTTGTTTGAGTCAATAGTCAGCATTGCTTACTCTTATTTGGCCGATCAATCATCTAGACAGTTTCTAAATCATATTATTAATTTGAGTATCTTGTAACACTTGAAAATAGAATGTTATTTCTCATGAAATGATTAATACTCTGATATTAGTTTTCGTTCATGAATGAACGAAAACTAATATCAGATTGTTTATGCTGACACACGTGTATAGAAATAGTACCTGTATAATAAACACAGGCAAGTACATAACTCCGTTAATAGTATAATTGCTTTTCTTACAGCTTACCTTTTTAAAGTTATTCACATAACTAAGTTTATTTACATACATAAATGAGTAATAAAATGTTTACAGAAAGAGAAGATAACAGAGTCAATAAAAAAACACGTGAAAAAATAAAAGTAATTTATCTTTTGATAAAGGAAATATTACAATTATATACACATATAATTCTAATGCTTTTATGTTTACTACGATCCTTATTCTCATCTTTCAAACGTCAACCAATCTATTGTTTACTGTCCGTGAAATATTTGCTAATTTCCACAAAATGATACGATGAAGAAATCCAGTGCAGAACGCGATAGACGCCATTTACAAAAACTGTAAACTCACAAGTCAGCAACTTGATAACAGACGAAGTTATTTTTAGACAATGTGATATAATAATGCTATTTTGGGTTCAATGACCAAATTTATACTTTTGAATCGTACGATTTAAATTTTCATAGTTTTTCCTTAATTTGAAGCAATTGGATTTATTGCATTTTGTATTCAAACTTATCATATCTATATAATTTTTACATATATATCTCTCTATCTCTATATATCTATCTCTATTTATAAACAAAGTTAGGTATGTATATATGATCATATATTTTTTTTATTAAAACACATTAACTCCTAAACCGATCATCATCAATTTTTTAACATTGCTGATAAACCTATAGGGGGAGGGGTTAAACGTATAGTATATATGGTGTTAGTTAATCTCATGCAAATCCATCAATTAATCTATATACCTCAAATTTCACTTTCCTTTGAACAATTTACGGAAGCATAATATAGGGACAATGTCGCAATAAAAATTTAACTATTTCAGAGTTGCACTGAATTTGATCCAAAGTCATAAGACAAGAATTAGCAAGATTCGCTGTTTGTTCATTTCTTCTTAAGACCCTTAAGCTTTAGCTAAAAACATGCGGCAATTTCTTACAATAAAAAATAATGTAATATATTTTGATCAAAATTGCAATAAGTATCTAACACAACTGTTAGTTTCATGGTATTTTGATTTTAATCTTCGAAAGAGGCCATACAATGTAGCAAAATTACTCTGTTCTGTAAAGTGATTTTACTTTTCCTGTACGTATATTTTCAACATATATATATAAATATGTATATTATTCACGTCTCCATCTTAGCGTCTGTCAGAAACATTGGTGACCTTAGAATCACAGAATCAATCCTCATCTCCAGATTAAACCCCTCACTCAATCAACGTCACGAGCTCTACTCACCTTTCATTCTATAATATCTACCCCCCATCCACCAACCAACCCCCATATCTAACACTTAACAGAGTCCGTTTCCACCACTTCACTCATTACTCACCTCCCATAATAAACTCACCACACACCCAAACAATCAAACAGGCCCCTCCCCATATGAACTTCCATCCTTACACACTTTCAACCACAAACCAAAAACCATATTCAGCATACTCTTCTAACCCACCAAAATAAGTCACTCCATAACCTAGCATTATTAATTAATAAATCCAAACACATATAGAATGTATACAAATAACATGCAAATATTAAATAAATAATTCATAAAATAAATTAAACAAGTAAATAATAATAATAAAAAATAAATAAATAAATAAATTAAAAAAAAAACAAAAAACAAAAAAAAAACAAACAAACAAATATGTAAAGAAATTGATGAATATATATAGATAAACAATTAAACAAACAATAATACATAGATATGTATATATATATGTATATATGCATTATGTGTATATATGTTGTATATATATACTAATATTGTTATACAGATCTCCACCAAAAAAAAGTTAAAAAAAAAAAATTAAAAAAATTAATTATAAAAAAAATATTTTAAAAATCCAGAGTTACTCCCCTTTATCGTATAATAAATATATCAAGTTAATAAGTTAATTCGTTAATCTAATTTGACGAAACTCACAATTAGTAATTAATAACACTTCTTTAATAGATGATAATCGAAATCGATAAGTAGATAGATCTAGAATATTTAAAATATGAGACTAATTACTTTACTTTATATTAAAATTCTTAAATTACGATAGAAAGATAAACAAAATAAAAATACGAAGATAAAACAAAGTAAATATTCAAATATAAAAAAAATAAAATAAAAAAATGATATATATATATTATCAAAACTAACAGTTTATCGAACACCATACACCTAACCAACATTACACTAATATTCTAAACACCAATCATATATTTAACATAATATTAAAATAAAACTTAACTTAATTTATATTTCCTGTGAAACTGCTTTTTTTCTGCGGTCTATATCTGGCAGCCATTTTGTTTTGTATTATTCTCTACACAGTCGGAGAAGAATAAAATATTATTCTTCTTCTGGTCTAATTATTTTTGAAAAAGGGATGTCTTTTCCCGAAATATCAAATAGTGATTTTTAATCACCCGGACATCACACGAACAGCTAAAACACTCTTGCTGTTATGTAAGAAAAAAAAAAATAAATAAAATAAAAGGAAAAAAAAAGGAAAAATAAATAGTAAGTCTTATATCGTATTCGATTTATTTTTATTGTTTTTGTTCCTTTCCTTTCAACTTGCATCTTACCCGGAATTGCATTGCCCACAGCCTTTCAAAAACTTACTACTACTATACCCAGCAATGCTTCAAGCAAACTACCATTCTCTACTATGTATATATATATATTTGTGTGTATGCGTGTATGTGAAGAGGGTATTTAAGAATCATACACATTTGACTTATTCGATGTTCGCACATGAGGGTAGTATTGTTCGGTTAAGAAAATAACAAAATAATAAAGAATTAACAATAAAAAAGAAATAGCATTATAGCACTCTGTGTTAATTGATTCATATTATATATATATATATGTATATATACATATGTATATATATATATATATATATATATATATATATATATACATGTCTATGAATGTAATCAGTCAAAAGAAAACAATAAGCGCACAATTTGGGAAAAAATAATAATAGTAGTGAATATAGTAACAAATAAATAAACGTGCAACATACAATTTCGTTTAGTAATTCCAATTGGTAATTGTTTTTTGGGTATTGACTGTAGGCATTTTTCGCGAACCAGTCCTTTCACCAAACCTTAGTTGAGGCGTAAAAAGAGTTCTTGAAAATGTCTAATATATATATACATATATCCTTCTCTCCAGCCATAAACAGATGTCCTGTATTTGACGCTGAAAAATACCACATTTCAAAAGCCATCATTGATCCGAATACAGCCTGTTTAAATATCCGCGATGAAATATTTAGGGGGTGTATCCACAAGAGACAAGCATTACTTATAAACGGGTCTGACCGATTCACATAATGTCTAACTACCCCCCCTCTACTAATATAAACACAATAAAAACGAACAAACACCTTATCAACCTATATCCACATAAGTTTCAAGAGCAAAAACTTCGACCTTCACAAAAATACAAAAATATTTGTTTATTTATCAGTCACTAGATTACTCTACAAATCCCTTTAAACAAACTATATCCACATAAATTCCAAGAGCCAAAACTTCGACTTTCACAAAATACAAAAATGCAAAAATATTTAATTTATTTATCAGCCACTAGATTAATCTACAAATCCATTTTAACAAACTCAAACATTTCATATTTCCAACTTAGTTACCTCCCTTAGATCCGAATTTCTTCATTAAAATCACTCCAATCTGGGTAAAAGAGTTTTAACACGTTAACGGTTTTTCCTTTTAGAACGCATACCTTCAAAAATATAACGGCTAATGATACAAACTCATAATTTGGCTCACGGGAATTTCAGAGAAACCTTTTCATTATTTTTGTTTTTTAATTTTTAATTTTTAATTTTTAATTTTTAATTTGATTTTTTTATTATTATTATTATTTTTTTATTTTTTTTATTTTTTAATTTATTTTTATTCATTATGTTTTCATTCTTTCTTTCTCTCTTTTTTTATTCTCTCTATTTTTTTATTCTTATTTTATTCTCTCTCTTTTTTATTCTTAGTATTGAAATGTTTTTATATATATTGTTTTATATATATATTTTTATATATATTTTTTTATATATATTTTCATATATTTTTTATTTTTGATTCCCTTTAATCTTGAATTCCTACGTGTTTTAAATCTCAACGGTCTTATTACACATTTCCAAAACAGATGACAACATAAGCTGAAGAGAGCCGGATGGGTAAGACCTTCCGTGCTTGAAACCGACGGTACCAATGTTGTACTAATTTTTCTGTGCGGAAGGGAATGAGTGAAAAAGACTAAAATAGGACATTGAGTATAATAATAAAATACCATTGATATTACTCGTTTGTTATTATTTGACCGTTTTTATTTTTCTGAAGTGTTTGAGAAACCTTGAAGCTCTCATGTTATTAGTCTTCCTATACTACACTAGTGAGATTTTCAAATAAATGATGTTTGTAGGTTACATTAACTTATTGTTTGTTCTAATTTAGCTCAACACATCAGACTATAATGAATGATTGATACTGTATCCTATTAAAACAAACCGAAACACCATAAGAATACTTTGAATATTATACTAGTTGACACCTTAGCCGTGAGGTTACGTGCTAATTGTTTATTAGAATCGGTTAATATTAATATCATGAACATAGAATAACAAAAATATAACACATCCTAAGAGCAATAGAACTCTGAACTTTTTTGTTTGTTCCCAAAAAATAATGAGAAAATATTAGAAAAGTAGTCCAGAATTTTTAAAAGTAAATAGAAAATTAGCAAAATAATTTATTAAAACAATGACGTCATCAGCAAAGCGACCACTATGAGTAAGAAAATAGAGTAGAAGAAGCAACTTGGGTTTACTTTCAGCAGCCTCATCACTTAAGCTTCCTTTATTTAATCCTTTACTCGTCACGTATCATGAGCGATGTTTCTGATACAGGGGGTTTAATTGCTGTTTTCTGGGTCGGTATCTATCCATCGAACGCAACGTTAGCTAGTTTTTGACGTTGAACTAGTATGTTAAGCTCTTTACATCCTTGTTTTGAGCGATTTCCATGAAAAAAAACCCGAATGTAAATGATAAGAATGCGGTAATTTGCTATTTTTATCAAAAGGAATATTTATAGTAACTAATATTAGGCCAATTTTGATAGAGCTTGTTTTATTATGTGTATATTATCAGTCTGGACACTCAATAATGCGATAGATTATGACATCGCATGTAATCACGCAACATAACAATATTGATTTTGTCCATCTTTTATCTTTTCACCTATCCCTTTATATGTATCACTCTTTCCCGTCTTACCCTATCTCGTCTTCTTCCTCTCCCCCTCTCTCCTCATTCTTCTGTCTTTATTCGTTTATAATTATTTAAGCTATTGCCCTGCTTCAACAACCTAAACTCTTATATTTACCCTTTATTTACTTCGTTTTTAATTCTGTGACGTCATCCAGTGTGCAAGATGCCTTTTGTGATGTCTTCCTATGTACACGGATACACACAGGTAAACATGCAAGATCCACAGAGAGTTATAAATATGCTAGACACTCCGTGACTTTTTGGATTGTTCAGTCTATCTATAAGGTATTTATTATACTTCTTCCCTCTCTCTCTCTCTCTCTTCTCTCAGTTTATGCGTTATCCACTGCGTACAACGCCTCTTGTTACATTCAGTATGCACGTTTACTAACAAAATGACGTTACATTTTTATTATATCATCCAGTGTGCACGGATACAAACAAACAAGCAGGTAAACAATCACGATTCACATACTTTTAGTAATATAATAGAATCCCAGGGTTCTAGACGGTTCGTCTAGTACACAACCCGTGTAAATAAAACCATATAAAAGATATGTTTCCTCCTTTGGTTTGACCGCTTCTCATTTAATGGATGCCGTCACGAATTGATTACGTCATCAAATGTTCAGAGAGGTTAAATCAAGATAACACGAAAACAAAATAACAGTACCTCTAGAGGTGTAATAGTATATAGAGATAGCTAGATAGATATATAGGCATTTGCTGGTTCCCCTTGAGAACAAAACGCGGGAAAAGATATGCAAGAATTCGATATAACTGAGATATAAAACGTAAAAAGAAAAGCGAGTTTCATGCGTTTCCTCAAAACATTCGCTGGAAATGTATTTGTTTGTCTCCCATATTTTTATCTATTTAACTAACTATTTTGCTATTAAATTTTACAAATTCGTACTTCTATTTTCTAGTATACATTGTATATTGATAAATGCATCTTGAAGGTATACGGAGTACGTTATAATTAATGTGCATTGTTTGTTTGAGTTTTTCAACATCATACCCACTCAACCAGTAGCCATGTTTACTTTCAACGAAAACAAGCGCAACCACATCGATAGTGACACGCTACAAAACTGAATAACATTTAGCCAATAAATACAGCAAAGTTATAACAGTTTTAATTATGATGCCATAGTCAATGAAATATTAGTATGTTAAAAAAAATCTTACGGATTACAGCCAAAGTGAGTCGACTTACTGCATCACATCATAATTTCAATCATTCAGCTAAGTTATTTCAAACCTGTCTGTTCTGCCATTTATATGGGAAGGGTAGGTGTAAAATAAAAAAAAGTTTACAATTTACATCATTTCAATAAATAAGTACGTAAAAATAACACGATAACTATAGTATTATCACATTCAGTAATGTACCTATCCAGAAGAGTTAAATTAGCGAAATGTTATCTTATTTATATAATATATGTTATTATTTATAATTGATAACTTTTAAAAGGAATTACTTCTCGTGCATGCGTGTGAATAAATTATATGAAACCAACGAAACTTGAGATCATTATTCTCTCTGGGTAAAATATAGAAATAACAGGAGAATATTTTACCCGATAAAGAAGGAGGCTTATAAATATACCATAACACTGTTACTATAATACGATTTTATGATCGTGCAATAAAAGTTACCGAGACAGAGCAACCGACGGCCAGAGCTTCTAATAGATGTTGAACACATCGAAAATGAGATGCGTCCATTCAATCTGCGCATTTAGCGATGAAAATGCTGTTTCCAACTTAAGCGTGACAGACCAAGGAAAATGCTGTTTCTAACGTAAGCATGACAGACCAAGGAAAATTATATTTCCAACTTAATCGTGACAAACCAAGGAAAATGTTGTTTCAAACTTAAGCGTGACAGCCCAAGGAAAATGATATTTCAAACTTAAGCGTGACATACTAAGGAAATACTGTTTCAAACTTAAGCGTGACACACCAAGGAAAATACTGTTTCAAACTTAAGTGTGTCACACGACGGAAAATACTGTTTCAAACTTAAGCGTGCCTCACTACTGAAATACTGTTTCAAACTTAAGCGCGACACACTAAGAAAATACTGTTTCAAACTTAAGCGTGACACACTAAAGAAAATACTGTTTCAAACTTAAGCGTGACACACTAAGGATATACTGTTTCAAACTTAAGCGTGATACACTAAGGATATACTGTTTCAAACTTAAGCGTGCCACACGAAGGAAAATACTGTTTACAAACTTAAGCGTGCCGCACTAAGAACAAACTGTTTCAAACTTAAGCGTGACACACTAAGGAAATACTGTTTTAAACTGAAGCGGGTCACACGAAGGAAAATGCTGTTTCAAACTTAAGGTTGACAGACTGTTCTACCGATCGACAAAACCTGCCACTGATATGCGAAGACTCACCTAATAGAAAGTTATTATATGTGAGGTATCTCTTTTTGTCTTGCTTATTCTAGAGATGCGTAGACGCATTTCAAAGGAGTTTTGAATTTTAAAATATATATAAACTAAGAGAGAGAAAGTATCCTTCGCAGTGTTGGGTTAATAGAATCAAAGTGTTCATCTATTATGCAGACCGACCTGATGTGTACTAAACTAGCATGACAAACTGACATATTATTATATGCAATGTGACATAACGATTAACTAAACACAGTCGCTACAGAAAGAAGATTAAATGAGATCAAATCTGATAATGACGAACACATTTTCATGTCTATTCATGAAAATAGGATTTTTTGTTGCTTTTCTTTTAATTTTCAAACTTTTAAACTCATGGGAGACAATGAAAGCGACGTTAATTATGGAATCGGCTTCGATCAGTTCAAATCCTATCAGAGTTATTGTAGTTCATAAACAGTTTTACGAACGAATATTGATGGGAAAGTACATATCGATAACCAGGTAAACTATAGGTAAAATCACGGCTTGTATTCAATTAATCGTTTACAGTAAACCGTATACAATAAAGTGTTTACAACAAGTGTTGTGTTTCAAGATTATAACACTCAAATGAAGTTGATATGCCATAAACCAGACAAACAAACCGTAGTGCAAAATACAGACTTTTAGATGTTTACTTACTTTTATCGTTGAACGTAAAGCTACAATTGTTGCTTAGTTTATTAATTCAGCCGTTATCATTTGTTTCACTTCTACTTTTTTAGAAATCCGATACTCACAGGAATGACCACGTGAAGGTTAATCAACAGCAACATATTTCCAGTTGCTCCCCCTGTAAGTCCACGATTCTACAAAATGCCACCAATCTAGTAAACACATCTCGTAACTTGCTGTTACGATTTGTAGCCCCTATTAACTTGACTTCCCAGGAGGAAAGTGTTAGGTACAGGGTCAGTTTTAATGTGGAAAACCCCTAGTTCTTAAAAAAGACACTCTGGATTGAATTGGGTCAGTTTAGAGGGTTTCCTCTTCCACTGACCGAGGTAAGGCATATACTACACCCTAATCCTAGCCAGAAGTTATTACTACTGTTTTTCTCTTCGTTCATTCTGCCGCTGCCTACGTATGGGCATTCATTGTTTTTATACTCTTTTTCTATATCTTACATTCACGTCACATTCAAAGCTTTACATGTTTTATCTTCTATGAATATAGCATAATAATGAAGTAACCTTGTAAATTCTTTATTAATTAAACGATACCTCATATTCAAAGATTTATTAAATCTCGCAAAAAATGTCTTCTTGAAAAAAATGATATTAGTTTAGTTCGTGTTTTATATAACATATAACCCCTTTTAAATAGTAATTACTGCAAATACACAATATTTATTTTTAACGATCAATCGTATCCGACTAATTCAGTACAAGTTCTTGCCTAATACTTTTCCCATAGTTTTAGTGTTTAAGGAAACACAATGGTTTGAAGACGATATAGATTATTCAATAGTCTGCGACTGTATCTAATAAATAATCTAATAAATAATCAATTTCGTGGTCTATTTCGGTATCAAATCGAACCCTGATTTTATTTATCTAATTTTAGACTATGTCTACAGTGTATAGTAATCCGATGAATTTTCTTAGTTTTGAAGTACGACAAACAAAAGTTATTTCATAAAAATATATGCAAATGTATATATATATATATATATATATATATATATATATATATATATATATATATATATGTTTGTGTGTGTGTGTGTGTGAAACCACCACTTCTACAATGATGACGGTAAGAGAGCCCGAAATGACGTTGTTTGAAGGTGAAAAACACTTAAAATTATATACATATTTATAGTTAAAATCCTTTTTAAATATGTAATAGTCTTAAAAGTAGATCATTGTTTGAAATTGAAAAGTTCGTTGTTAACTTGTGCGTCATCATAGCCGTCGCTCGAATCGAGTATACGGGTTTCCAGGGCTTCAATTGTGGGTTCTCATGAAGTTTATTGCTTACTGTCTGAGGCGCCCCTACCCTGGAATGCCGACGGGGCTGCCCAGGCAATTTTTAAATGGTCAGATTGCTCACCTCTCGAGCGCTGGCTTATCTAATCCCACTTTCCCGTTATTGTTTGATAATTGTGCAGGTGGTTGGTTTTCAGGGCATACAATTCTTGCTGTTCTCAGGTATTTGGCATGACGACACCGTTAACCCTCATCCCTATCAACACCCCGTCCCACTTCAGTGCTCTCGCTTCCCATGTTGTGGGATCAATCCCGCATCTACTCATGTCCTTCTTTCAAACAGTCCCTGTACCGTTTCTTCTGTCCTCCAACCCTCCTAGCATCCACATTTAGCTCACAGTAGAATATTTTCTTAGGATAGGACTGGTCGCTCATCCTTACAACGTGATCACGACAACAATCAAAACTTCTTGTGCGTATAACACTGTAGACATCAATGCCATTTCCCCCGCCTGCCGGATAAGTGTATCTTAATTTGAATTACTGTATGTGTCGATTTCCCGCAGCGGCGTTGTCCTGAGCGTTTGCCTCGTGATTATAGCCGTAATCAACGAACGGTGTTCAACCCCATGCGACCGTCTGCAACCGCCACTCCTACACTGATAAAAGTAAAAGGGCCCGACACTACGTCGTATGTAGGTCAAAAGCAATTTAATATTAAATAAGTATATATATATATATATATATATATATATATATATATATATATATATATATATATATATATAGGAAGAGAAGGATGAAAGTAATCCGACGTGATGGGAAAATGAAAAAGGAAAACAAAAAAATGGATCTTTTTATGTGTACATCAACGTTTCGTCTTTATTTATAAGACTTCATCAGGATGATAAAATAGAGAAAAAAAGTCATGCAAGTACAGATACATGTAGGGTAGACATATTGGGAGGAAAAATAGAATGAAATAGTGGCCACTGCTGGGTGGACGTCCGTATTTGTTGGAGAAATAGAAATGAATGTTGAAAAGAGTGAGTGGAGAAAAATGGAGGGATGGAGTGAGCAAGGACTACTGTGGCTGGTGGTAAGAGAAAGAGGTGGGGGATGAGCAGGGGTAAAGTGGATGGCAGAGAGAGAGTGGAGGAAGAGGGGGGAGGGAGGTGTTTGACCAGATGGCTGTGGTTCAAGAAAAAGTAAGTTGGAATGTTTGTGTATGGGGGGGTGTATGCATATATATATATATATATATATATATATATATATATATATACACACACATACATATATATATATATATATATATATATACATATATATATATATATATCTCTGGACATATAAATATTTTATCGAATAAGAGAGCGATGTATCATTGATTGAAAAGGTGTTAGACTTGCTTTTTCGAAGAATAACATTTTACTATATTTGGCAGTAATTTTGTATACATATTCCGAGTTTGGCTTTTCTGAAGCAGTATTACATTAAAAAATTGCATTTGGCCTTTTCAAAAATGTAGCTTCAAATTTGGCTTCATTTCTTATAATTTTACACAAATATTAATTTGATAGCAATTAGTAAAGAAAACGTTATGATTTCTTTCTCACAATTATCTTTCATTCAAATAATTATCATGTGTTGTTTAAACTATGATGATGTATTCATAATCGATCATGCATTTATTATTTGTTTACAAAATAGAATTAAAACAAAACCAGGGCTACATTTTAAAAGTTATTTTCTCTATTTTATCCGTGGTATATATATATATATATATATATATATATATATATTGTACAGAAAACATAGAACGACATTAGTACCGTCGGTTTCAAGCTCAGAAAGGCTTAACCCTCCGGCTCTTTTTACCTTGTTTTGTCACCTGTTTATAAATGTGAACCCACGTATCACTCTCGTTTTGATACGTTGTTTGCTTCAGAGTGTCATGTATATTTGTTTAAATTGTGTGTGGGGAAGGGTGCTATAAAGTTTAATTAAGTTAAAAATGGTGGGTGTTACAGTTAAGATTATAAAAAAAAAGGAAAACAAAATAATCTCTAAGCAAGTCCCGTGAATACCCTTTTTTATCTCGTTAGCACTTTCTAGACGACACCAAGGTAACGGCCTTATATACGCTCACAATAAACCTCGATTCAAAGAAATAAAACCGACGGTACTAATGTTGTACTTATTTTTCTGTACCAAAAACATGAATATTACGGTCTTTATCTTGATTGTCTATTAATCGTGCACTATGCTGGGATTTTCCCCACTATATCACATAAGAAGTTATATATATATATATATATATATATATATATATATATATATATATATATATATATATATATGATACAGACACACACACAACATAAACACTTAAGAAAACAATCATATACAAAGTTTTATTTGTAAAAGTTTTTAACATTAATGAATATGCCAAAGCAATATATTGAAACGTGTGATACACTTATTCGTACCTGCAACATTACTTTAATTTCCCAATTAAATTGTGGGAGATAGAACCTTAACAAAAGAATAGAAAAATGACAAAGTCTATAAATACAAAATAATGAATGTTTATTGACAATTAACTGTTCGTAAAGAATGAGACTTCAAATAATCTGAGAATGTTCTGGTGAAAGAAAGGTGGTTGATTGTAATGAATAATTGAGTACTGATTTTGTTTCGGGTAGCGCCGTGTGCGTTAAGTGTTGTAAATAGGATAGGCATGAAAATATGGGTGGGTATATTAGCGTGCCTAATTTTTTAGTGAGAGCGGGTATGTACGGACTGTATATATGCATCTTGTGATCAGCGTGTGTTTGCTTCGTTAGGTGTACAGAGGTTCGTGAGTGACTCACGTTGTTTGTCAAGGACCCCCGCCGCCTCAAAGAGGCTGAACTGGATTGCGATGTACACACGTATGTTGTTTGAAAAAAAAAACAGGTAAAAGAGAAAGAGAAACTGTTTTGCGATATTTATAGTGTATGTAAATTGAGTTGACTAAATATTTGATGTGCTGAAACACATCACTGAATATGTTATTGGTGTAATATATAGATAACGCTACTAATAAATGATCTATATTATTTCTATAAAATACGAACCTTCAAATAACTCGTGTCAAAACCTGAATACAATCTAGTTATTTAAGTAAAGCTACTGTTGCAAGTTTCAAAAAAATGGAAACATATAGAACACTTTGTCTGTTGATAAAGCATTGCATCATCATCATCATCATCATCATCATCATCATCATCATCATCATCATCATCATCATCGGTTTTACGTCCGTTTATATATTTACATGTTTCGGAAGCCTTTTAAAAATTGACTTCCAAACTAACCTATCGAACCTGATGAGAAAAGCTGTTAAAGCAACTCAATAGCTGACTTTGAATGCGGTCGTACAGACACTAATTATGCTGAATGTTCAGTCGCCCAAATTCGGCAGTTGTCGCGGAAAATATTAAAAAGGTAAACAAACTCGTTTTGTCTGATCATAAATTGAAGTGACATGAAATAGCAAAGGAGTTGAATATATCACAATATGTCAATGAGAAAGATGTGTTAACACTGGTGCCGCGTTCGCTCACAGTTGACCTAAAACAACATCATGTCGACGATTCAAAGCGTTGTTTGTAAACAAAACAAAAGTGTTTTTGCATCAATATGTGACAATGGATGAAACATTGTCCAACCCCTCAGCAAGTGAACGCCGATCAAATATCAGCAGGCAAAGTAATCTACTTATATTTTGGGATGCGCAACGTATTTTGTTGATTGATTATTTTGAAAAAGGAAGCGAACATGGCATTGCATTATTTGTACATTTGAAAAAAGAATTCGAAAAAGTGGGCAAAAATAAGGAAGAAAAATGTGCATTTTTACCAAGAACGTGCGACAAGTCGATAGAAACAATAATAAAACTACATGAATTGCACTAACGTTCAATTTGGCCTTTTGGCTAAGATCAGAGTGTAGTATCTGTTCCGATGAATACTGCACCCCATAGACTGGTATTGTCTTGGCATTCGGGGCTTGATTTACACCGGTCTATGGGTATGTCCTGTGCAGTTCTAGGAGGTCAACCCTCCCAGGCTTCGCCTCCGCTCTTTGGAGAGGAGTAAGTTCATTGCTTATTGCCTGATGCGCCCCTACCGGGGAAAGCCGACGGGACTGCCCAGGCAATTTTTAATGGCCAGAGTGCTCATTTCTCGACCTGACCGCTGGTCACATCTTACTGTGGGAGTAAGATAACACTGGTGCTGTGCCTAACTCCTGGAGAGGAGTAAATAAATACTCACTAGATAGCGTGTTAATGACATATAACCGCTTTAGTTAAATCTTAGATGTAACATATTCTTTTTTGTGGGTAAGTGTAACTCGAACTAAAGGTTAGTCATCAATATTCAGGGTTGTTTCTTTTGTGTGTGTGTGGGGGGGGGCTGTTGCAACCTGGACTTAAAGAAAGTAATAGAAGTGATGGAGTGTTTTACCGCTACCACAAACACCCAGTTTGCATCTAATTCTAGTTATCTATTCTTGAAACGCTGCCAGATAGACCGGAAATTGGTATTCATTTTTAGTACAATTTATATTCAAAACTGATCCTCCACTTTTAATTCTAAAATATTTGTTTTTCTTTCTCAACACGCAATCGCCTAAAACAAAAGAATCTTATTATTTGTGTGTTTGAGGAATTTAAGCTGCAGGTTCTCATCTACAAATTTATCAACAATTGTTTAAATATAACAGTTTCAAATATTCTTTAAAGTCCTTTGGCCCGAATCAAAAAATAATATGTAGAGTGTATTATTTATGTTCATTACTGCTAATTTATTTAACTAAACATCAGATTTAAAATTTTCCCTAAAAAGCATATTAACGGATCACAATTTAAATTTAATAGGGAACATCTTTGTTTCATGCCTGCCGAGAAAACAATATGAAACTAATAAAATGAAGTTTGGGAGTCAACATCTTCAATGTAGCCATTTTTTTGATATATAATTAATTAAAATATAATTTTTAACTTGGCCTTTTTTTTTAGTTTTCTTTTCTTTAAAAGTCTTGTTTTAGTTTTCAATTTGGATTTTTAAAAAAATGTTCCTTCTTTTAAAAGTGTTGTTTCAGTTTTAAATTCTGCCATTTTAGCCTTTTTTCCTGGAAAGTTTTGATTCCCATATTTATTATAGTCTGGCAACTTTGCCCACCCTGACGTGAATGAGTTCAACGTTAGAAAAATTTGTCGTCTCTTCGTTTCGATTGCGTAACTTCAAGTCTGTGTGTAGACTTGTTTTTGCTACTATGCACTTCATGCATCCCCGTAAAATCGTAACCAGATGTGTGTTCTTTAAAACAGGAAACTTTCTCTGGCAAAAGTGTCTGATCTCATCAAGCGACACTGACCTTCGGGTCATACGACCATTTCTAAGTTCATGTCCCATCCGGTGTGTCCATCGAACAAAAAAATAAGAACAGAATTTTCCTTTAACTAAATCGTCGTTGTTCAGTGTTTTAAAAAAAAATATTTCAAACTAGATATCCATCACCTTATTTTCTTTGTAGTTTCGTCAATAGACAGGGTAGTTATTTGAAAAAAATGTTATTCAGCATGCTATTCAACTTCAGAATACAAAAAAACACTTCTCATGACGTTTTTACTACACGCTGTTTGTGCGTATTTTGTCCATGCTTAAAAACTCACACATACATACATCCACACTCGGTACCCGTCCGACATGAGTAGATACATGACGATAAGTATTAGTACTGAAATGAATGTTCACAGATAGAATATATACGAGCAGCAAGGTTGCAATCGTGTTAGAAATTTGTGAAGTGAGTGTGTCATGATGGATATTTAGATGACATAAGGCCAACTTGGTATTCAAAATATGATAGGATTTTGGACATGACCTTATTTTCTATGTTCTGCTAAATCATAAACTTATTCTTGTTCGACATACATACATACATACATACATACATACATACATACATACATACATACATACATACATACATACATACATACATACATACATACATACATACGAGAAATACGTTTCGAATTCAAATTAAGTGCGAACCAATTGAATTGTTTACAATGTTCTTAAAAACAGAGTATTAATCAATTCTAATAAAAATATTTTAGTACATATTTACAAATCCTTTTTAAAATTGATGAGTCATCGCTATTTAAACTAGTAATACCGACCCAGTGTTATCCGGGAGTGGTTTTACTTGCAATTAGTTTTGTTTTTATGTTTAAACAATGTCGCTTTCTTCATCAAATTGTTATTTTTGTTCCAAACAATGGGTAGTATCTATACATCATCTTTATTTTCTTTGAGATTGCTTCCATATGAAAAGAATTCCGACACGGTCAAACTATTTTCGAGAAGGAATTACATCGAATTACATTTTATTGTTCTTAACAAAATACTATGACGATATATTGAAAGAAGTGACGAAGCAAATTAAAGTATTACTTTTGAAGAAAGAAAGCTACCGATGACAAAAGTCGAGAAAGAATCTGAATTTACCTTAGATATTAAAATATGTCGAGAACATTTTGAGTACTTCCATCACATTATTCTAATTTTCTTAACCAGAACACGTTGAAGTTAGCAAGAAATGTTCAAGTAACCAATAAATATTGAAGTAACCAAGAAATGTTCAAGTAACGAAAAAATGTTGAAGTAACCAAGAAAGATATGTTTAAGTAACCATGAAATGGTGAAGTAAACATGAAATGTTGAAGTAATCAAGCCATTCTACAGTAATCAAGAAATGTTCAAGTAACCAAGAAATGTTCAAGTAACCAAGAAATGTTCAAGTAATAAAGAAATGTTCAAGTAACCAAATAAATGTTCAAGTAACAAGAATTGTTCAAGTAGAAAGAAATATTGAAGTAACCAAGACATTCTCAAGTAATCAAGAAATGTTCAAGTAACAAATAAATGTTAAAGTAACCAAGAAATGTTCAAGTAACAAGAAATGTTCAAGTAACCAAGAAATGTTCAAGTAACCAAGAAATGTTCAAGTAACCAAATAAATGTTCAAGTAACAAGAATTGTTCAAGTAGAAAGAAATATTGAAGTAACCAAGACATTCTCAAGTAATCAAGAAATGTTCAAGTAACAAATAAATGTTAAAGTAACCAAGAAATGTTCAAGTAACAAGAAATGTTCAAGTAACCAAGAAATGTTCAAGTAACCAAGAAATGTTCAAGTTACCAAGAAATATTCAAGTAACAAGAAATGTTCAAGTAACCAAGAAATGTTCAAGTAACCAAGAAATGTTCAAGTTACCAAGAAATATTCAAGTAACAAAGAAATGTTCAAGTAACCAAGAAATATTCAAGTAACAAGAAATGTTCAAGTAATCAAGAAATGTTCAAGTAACAAATAAATGTTAAAGTAACCAAGAAATGTTCAAGTAACAAGAAATGTTCAAGTTACCAAAGCAATGTTCAAGTAATAAAAATTGTTCAAGTGGAAATAAATATTGAAGTAACCAAGACATTCTCAAGTAATCAGGAAATGTCCGAGTAACCAAGAAATGTTGAAGTAACCAGGAAATGTTCAAGTAAACAAGAATTGTTCAAGTAAACAAGAATTGTTCAAGTAGAAAGAAAGATTGAAGTAACCAAGAAATTCTCAAGTAATCAGGAAATGTCCGAGTAACCAAGAAATGTTGAAGTAACCAAGAAATGTTCAAGTAAACAAGAATTGTTCAAGTAGAAAGAAAGATTGAAGTAACCAAGAAATTCTCAAGTAATCAGGAAATGTCCGAGTAACCAAGAAATGTTGAAGTAACCAAAAAAGGTTCAAGTAAACAAGAATTGTTCAAGTAGAAAGAAGGATTGAAGTAACCAAGAAATTCTCAAGTAATCAAGAAATGTCCTAGTAACCAAGAAATGTTCAAGTAACCACGAAATATTCAAGTAAACAAGAATTGTTCAAGTAGAAATAAATATTAAAGCAACCAAGAAATTCTTAAGTAATCATAAAATGTTCGAGTAACCAATAAATGTTGAAGTAACCAAGAAATATTCAAGTAACAAGCAATATTCAAGTAAAAATAAATATTGAAGTAACTAAGAAATTCTCAAGTAACCAAGAAATGTTTGAGCAACCAGGAAATGTTGAAGTAACCAAGAAATTCTACAGTAATCAAAAAATGTTAAAGTAATCAAGAAATGTTGAAGTAACCAAGTAATGTTCAATAACCAAGAAATGTTTATGTAACCAAGAAATGTTCAAGTAACCAGAAATTGAAACAAAAATGAAACTTTGAATATTTTATCAGAATTTAATGTTATTATCTTTCTTCGAATGAATAGTCTGTATTAATTTATTTTCAGATATATAAGTAAATAGTAATTTAAAGAAATTATAATAAACTACTTTCGAAAGTATATCAGAATTTTAATAGACACTTCTCCTAAAATTCATAAAAGACGCTATGTAGAAAAAATATTATTTTACTTATAATAAACACTATAATACACTTTTGATTTTTAATATTAAATATTAAACATTAAAAACGCGTCTCTAATCTTTCTTTTCCTGCGCCTCCGTATTTTATTTTGGATTGTTACAACTGCTTTTAAAAACATGTGGAATTGCTTTCGTCTGTTGAAGGTAGCGCATTTTTCCGTAGAAAACGAAGTCTGTAGATGTTAAGCAGTTGAATGAATAGTTGAGCGTTTGACAAGTGAGTAGTTGGTGTGTACTGACCCTTCACGACACATGCCCCACTGTCTACCCTTTATCGGTCGACAAAAGCGAATTAACCTCCATATTCGAATTACAACCTGCCATTTTGAAAATGGTCTGCATTCGCATAACATAAATAGGAAAATTGTCATGAAAATTCTTTAGCAAGTCAGCCATGTTTACTCCCCTGTGTGCTGCTGAATCTTAAGTAGTGACATTCTTAATGGAAATATATAGGAAAGGAAATACAATATGCCGAGAAAATGAAAATAAAACGCATTTAGGAAATTTCGGGGAATTTATCCGGACTAGTAGTACCTGCTTCGGTCCCATCTATAGGTAGAATGGAATATTTTCTGGATATTACATGAAACTTCATCAAATGAGGAAACCTTAATTTAGTAGCGTGGGGGGGGGGGGCGGGATTCGACATTACGCCCAAGGCTGGTCTTGGATATGACCGTAAAATGAATCCAGTGATGAGATTCTTCTTTCGGAGCTTTAGGGAGTGTAGAGTTTCACTTCATTTAAAATGACTTTGATAAGTAATGCTAGTATTTATCAGGTCGCCATTTATGGATTAAATAGATACTATCGTTTACAAGCTATTTGCTTACAACATGAACGCCTGCAAAACCAATTGATCTACAAACCAATCATATGCAAAACATCTGTACCGTTTAGGTGTAAACTAACCCAACGAGAGTTGACATGCCGTAAATCCCAACATTAAAGTTTCCCACATGTCCATTTGCCAATGACTCTTACTATCTGCCAGGACGCAATGTATGAATTCAATAAAATATGTCTTGCGTATGGCATTGAATTTCAATTGATGATATATGTGCACACACATTTACATGAAGAGTCGAAGTTTGAACATTATTTTGAAGACTTTTAACCGTTTATTAAAAATAATGGTTAATATTTTTTACTTCATGAACAGTCGAAGTTTTAAAATTATTTTTGAAGACTTTAAACTGCTTATTAAAACTAATTGCAGGCTTGCATTAAGGTTTTAATGCAACATTCTAAAATCATTGTCGATGTCAACTCCGACAACAGAAGAAAACGTGAATTGCTGACCGCTCCTCTGTTATGCTAATACACTATTAGATTCTTTTAATTGATTAATTTTCATAAATATAGTTATGTAACCGAATGAGGTTGTGAACAGCATCTGCGGGGAGAAGCAAAGAAGAAAACGAACCAAACTAATAAAGCCGAGATGATGTCTTTGAGAACGATGCCTTCAATGCATGGCTGGAATTATTTTAACGGCATGCGTGAAACACTTGTTAAAAGAAGCGGAATAACCAAAGAGTTTCAGCACAGTGTTCTAGCAATGGTACTTATTTATTGTGTGCGGGAATGTCTATTTTGTTATTGATATGCATCGGAAAAAAACAGCAAATGTGTTGAAAGAAATGCAACACAGACGAAAAATAAAAAAGGTTTTCATATCTCAAATGTCATTCTCAAATGAAAATAGTTTTATATAAATTGACAAAATTCGTGCACTTATCTTTGAAGTAACACATAAAGCATGGTTAGATGTTGAATCTGACGATGCTGATAGATTTCGATCGATTTCATTTGCGTCCCCGGGATTTCGGTGGCAATTATCCTTCCCGGGGTTCCAGTAATCTTCGCACTCTACCAGTGGAAGTCTGGTCAGTGCTCTCGCTCCTAGGTCTATGTGGTTTGGTTGTCGCAATCGAAGATTTTTCAGCTGTGTTCATAATCGCTGTACGTTGTAAGTCTTCCCTTATATTCCAATTTCTCCTAGTCTATTTCCATGTTTTCAGGACTGTTCATAGTTCTCCTACAATAACATTGACTTTCTTCAAGTTTCCATGTTGCTTTCAGCTCCATGGCAGTTTCTTTCCTTCGTGTTTGCTATTATGACGTCCGATGCTTGGATTAGTTTATCTGTTTGTACATCCGTGTTCCTGAGGATTTTGTGATGTTCGTTAAATCAAGCACAATCATTTTATATATGTAAAAACATTTTATTAACAATGTTAACTTTGACAAAAAATACTCAGAAAATAGATCGAATTAATAACAGTTGTTTAGCTATGCTTTATTATTCTCGTCTGCCAGTCTTCAGTTTAGCGTGTGTAAGTATTTGCCTCGTCAACTCTCGGACGATTCCGAGACCGGCTGGAACGTTGACGAAGTCACAGAAACACGGTGCATCATCTATACGAATACCGGGAAATAAAAAGCAAAACATGCCCTGGGACATGGGAATAGAAACGGACAAACTCACTCCAGTAAGAATAACACTGGACGTGATCATAGTCAAAAAGAAGGGCACACACCTGCCAAATGGTAAATGTTGCCGTCACAGATCAAATAGAGTGAACACCAAGGAAACAATAAAAATAAGCATGTAGTTGACAGAGAGCTGAAATTAATGAACATGAACAGAATTACATTAATAATTATATTTGTTGGAACACTAGAAGCTTTTATAAAAGAAAACTAGAAATGATTAATTGATATTTGGAATCCAAAAGTGGATTGACACCACTGATACAAGGAGCTGGAATATTGAGGAAACTAATTTAAGGCAATAGCCAACTTACCTATCCAAGTACGAACCACACGTTAGTTTAAATAGAATGAGGTTGCATAGACCAAAGGAAGACATCGAAGAAATATTACAAGCATCTAAGGGAACTAGAACTGCCATGATATATATAGTAGATGAATCATTTTATATAAGCCCTAATCCCAATGAGTGTCTGTTTTTTGTGGGGTGGGGTATTCATCAAGCAATACACTAGTTGATTACGGAGAGTAATGGAGAATTGTTTCCGCCCAAATAGTAAAGAAAGCCAACGGCTGTTATTATCAATAAACCGGTGCTTAACAACTGTTGTGAAAATCTAATGTGATTTGCAACGAGCAACGATCATCGAAACAAACTAAAAGCATGCAAATCTGTAGACGTGTTGTCACTCAGTTTCCTGGGAATCTCACCAGTTGATGCCAGTATAATTACTTGTGAGAGAACTAGCTAAAAAGATCATAATGAAAACATTCTGTAAAATATGGATAACCTAACCTGAGTTTGAGATGCCGAAAGATAAAAACACTAAATTGACTTTTACCGAAAGAAGGAAATGAAATCTTCAAAGATGGAATAAATAAAACCGGCAGTATAAATATTTAACTGTTTATTGTATTCGTTTTTTCTATGCTTTTTTATGATGCATCACTTGTGCAAACAAGTAAGTAACATACACTAAGGCTATATATTTCCGTCTGAAATATCCAAAGGTAAATGCAGGTGACTAATTTTACTTTTACTGAAGGAAATTTGAACCAGTACTGGAAAAGTAAAGCTATAGCCGTCTAAGACATAGAAAAACAAATGGACACACTCAACGAGGAAAACTAATCGGGCATGATACTAGTCAAGAAGGTAAAAAGATATCCTCCCAACTAATAGATTACACTCTCCCAGCCAGTCACACGGTGAAGCTGAGTATGTACAGAGAGCTCGCCAGATAGCAGGAATGATATGGAACATAACAGTAATTCTAATAGATTCAAGAGCACAAGGAATATTTCGGATACATTTGGAAATAGACAAGGAGAAATTTGAATCAAAAGGAAGATTAGCACCAAGCACACAATACAACTCCTTTACATAACTGAAATATTAAGAACATTCTTGAGTGCGAACACCTATCAGCATAGTTAGATGAAGCTGATAAACAATGTATGACAATTATATATTGGAAATTCTAAGATGGAATAGACTAAGACAGACCAAAATAAACTAAATACTTTTTTAATATTATAATCGCTCTTCCGCTCAAAAAAAAAAACAACTGCTGAATGAAAATGTTCTTTAAGAGAGAAACCAATTAACCATTCCCCGCTAAATTAAACAGTGCACGGCTGGTTATAATGGTGATTGACAGAAGCGGATACTACTGAGAATAGTAGGGGTCTACAGTCACTTAGACTCTCGGACATATCACGTGTTTCATCAGCTAACAATCAGTAGTAATTACTTGTATGATACTTCTAGTAAAGTAAAAGTAAAATAGTGAAGGGAGCACCATCAAATCACATGGAAATAAACGCAAAGGAAATATATGAATTTGAACCCTTCTTTTTAGTCACTGGATATACAGTATATATATATATATATATATATATATATATATATATATATATGTATATGCACAACCCCACTTATATAAATAGTATATATTTATGAAAAATATCAAGAAGGTCAGTTACTGGGTCTGACTATTGTAAGCCACTGAGTAAACATTATTTGTATGAAAAGGTCAATCTAGTGAGCTATAAGCGACATTCGCATCATAAACCTTCATGTACAGAGATTTCCTGCAGTGTAAACAAATTAAATAGGATGTAGACTTATATATATATATATATATATATATATATATATATATATATATGATTATACACCCTACGACAGAAATGGCGCACTAATATACATATAAAATACTTTCTCTATCGGAAACGTTAAAAGATAAAGAAAAAAAGAATATGAATCAAACAGTGAAGTAAAAAGAAAAAAAAACAACAGTTTCATCAGTGTGAATAGAAAGTATAAAATTGACAAACGAAAATCTATCATTATATATATACATATATATATATATACATGTATATATATACATATATATATATATATATATATATATATAGGTGTGTATATATATACATATGTATACATATATATCAAATTCCACAATTGAGCACCACAACTAATTTGCACCATAACTCTAGACCTAACAATTCTAATATCCATCCTCTACCTCAGCAAACCGGTAATGAGTTCCCAATGGAAGGTAACGATAACAATAATATACAATCAATCAACCAACCTAATCCACATCATATAAATACAGTAAATAGAAATAGACCTGTGAATAGGAATATAAATGGCGCGGGAATAAGGGTAAATCCTAGGGTACACACATATATTGGGGCCACAGCAAATTTAATTAAATCCCGCATTTCCATGCATAACTACTCCTTCAATAACGATGTCGGTAACAACAGAACATCCCTGACCACTTTAGTTAAAAATTTAAGATCAAATAATATTCCACACAATATAAAATGGTCTATCTTAAAAAAATCAAACTCCTACAGCCCAGGATCCAGATCTTGTGGTCTATGCAACTCTGAAGCTGTAATGATAGCTGCTGCACCTAAACATTTAAATCTGATAAATTCTAGGAGTGAATTAGTCTCCAAATGTCGACACAGAAGGAAATTCAAATATGCTATATGGAAACCACCACTAGTTTTGCCGTAGCTGTTTGGGCTAGCAATGAAACCGGGGGTGTCCAGACTTCGAGATGGGTCCTTTTTGATTTTTAATCTTTTTGCCTAAGGGATTTAGACTCCGAGGTTGTAAGGGTTTATACACCTAAATTTTCAGTTTCTAAATGTATACACCTAAATTCTCAGTTTCTAAATATATTTACAATATCTTTACAATATCTTTACAACCTCTTAATTGGGAAATATTAAACCTTAAACCTTGAATATATTTACAACTTCTAGATTAGGAAAAATTAAGCCCTAATTTGGATTGGACTTCTTGATTGAACAAACCTAACCTTAAATTAAACTTCCTAATCTGATAAAATTAAATCTTAAATTAAACTATTAAATTATTAAGTTATAATTATTTAGATAACTTCGTAATTGGGAAAATTAAATCTTAATTGGGAAAAATTAAACCTTAGGGCAGGTTAAACTTTTTTAATTGGGGAATGTCAGGCCTTGAGTTGGAATTCCTGGGCTGATGGGATTGAATCTTAAATTAAACTACTAATAATTTCTGGCCTGTTAAAATTAAATCTTAAAAATTAAATCTTGAATTAAACTATAAAATTATTGGAATTTAATAACTTCGTAATTTTTAACTTCATAAATATTCTAAATTACTTGATGGGGCTAGATTTGTGAAGTCGGTTTTTTACTGTAAGCCAGATTTTAAGTAATACTTTTGGATGAATACGTGATGACTTGACCTAATTTTCCTAACTCCCTTTTAGTTTTCTTTTAACTTTTTAACTTCTTAGCTCCTTTCCCTTTTGACATGGAATAAGCTTACTGACCCAGACAGTGAAAACCTAATTTGGGTGGGATGGATGGCGGGGTTGTATGTTGCTGTCTTCTCTTGAACCTGTCAAACAGGAAGTAGGACAGACATAATCCTGAACCCGTTGAAGTCATTCTGAGATGTAGACAATTTAATATCGCCTTCTGTTCGTTAGGGATTTGTCATGTCTGGTGAGAAGATCACTTATATATTTTTCGCTCTTCTGGCTAGATGTGATGGGAGTCCGTCTTGTTTTGCTCAATTCGGATTTAGCTGGTTTTCTAATTAAACAACGAATTTGGATTTGATTGGATTTGCACATGTTGGGATCTCGGAACTTTGATTGGACTTTTTGTATTATTTTGATTGATTTATTTATTTATTTATCATTAACATTGAATATGGACACATTTCGCGAATGGATAACCTTGCCGGCCCCTTCAATTTCACATATTTGGACTGCTGTTTGTATCTTGGAGTAATGTCCTTCCTGATTATGCTTCTCAACTTGTATGACCTGGATGGACTGTATGGATTCAACAAAAGTATGTTTTTGGATTGATATGTTTGATGTTATGTATTTTTATATATTTGTGTATATAATTTTATATATTTTCAAAGCGTAATTTTATTGCCTGTAGTAGTATAACTGCGGTAATGGTCCTCTGAAGAGAAGAATTATCTTTGAAAACTCATGAGCTAAGGACTTAAGGATGCTTTGCATGAACTTTGAATTCTAATAAAATTTGATTGACACCTTATTTTATTACTTCATTTTATATTATAATATTAATGCTCTATCCAGTATATTGAGCTTCAGTTTTTTTATCCGGATGTTTCACTAATTATAAGATATTAGTTGACGCTTATATCTTTTGTTGGATTGCTTCATATATGTATATATATACATATATATATACACACAGATAAAAGAAAGAAGACCGATACATATGTACGAATGACAAATCTATTTCAGCTTCGATTTTTCAATGCAAAACACATGTGTATTGTTCTTCCTAAAGTTAAGGTTTTTTAAAGATCAAAATTGTATCATCTGAGAAATCAGATTGATGGATAAGTTGGCAGTGAAAAAGCCAACATTCAACATTTGAAATAATATCAAGTAATGCAGAGTAAGTGTGTGCGTGTAAAAATATGGAGGATGTCCAGTTGGTGAATGTCATTCGTACATATTCATCTCTCTTTTTTCATTTATTTTCATAATTGTTCTATTTTGTATAGTGAGCTTTATCTATTTCACTATAGGTTCTATCCTCTAAAAGTATTCTTTTAGTTTCGTATTTTATTATATTTTACATATATATATATATATATATATATATATATATATATATATATATATATATATATATATATATATATACATATATATATATATATATATATATATATATATATATAGAAGCAAGGTACCAATATTTGTAAAAAAAATGTGTTAAACATTTATTTATTATGTTGTTATTTTATAATTTTATATAACGCTTTTCAAGCGGTAGTCCGCTTTCATCAGATATGTGAATCCATTTGAACAAATGTCTTTCGATTTGAAAGAGTGTTGTTTCATTTGAAGAAAATGTGTTATTGATAGAGGTTTTTGCGCATGCGTGGGTTTCCAGGTGTGTGAGTACGTTTTTTGATAATGTTATATATTTTATTTTTCATTTTTTATTTTTCCTGCTTCATTTGGTCAAAGTCGTGTGTGTTTATTAAATACGTGTAATTTTGACCTTTATTTTATCGGTCATCGTAGTTTATGACGTCACATTGCAATTCAAATAAATTGTTGGTGATTATGGATGAAAAGTGTATCTAGTTTGATGGCATTGATGCGCAGATGACACCAGTGCCTCATAACCACTTTCTGGGAGAGGGGTACAGCACTTCAGAAAAAAAAACAGTCGAGGAAAAGGCGAAACTGCAAAGTGGTTCCTCCTGATGATAGTGTTGTTCTGGATTCGGTAGCGGAGATGTTAGCTGACAAGCACAAAAAGACGGTGTAATTTTAATTATATATATATATATATATATATATATATATATATATATATATATATATATATATAATTATTTCCACAATCAGACAACGCCGCAGCCCACAACCTATGAAAAGAAACAAACCGGAAGTCCTAGACTCGAGTTTCGCCCTCCTTTGGGCTTATCAGTAGAACACATCCGAACTCAGTTCTGAGTTCGGATGTGTTCTACTGATGAGCCCAAAGGAGGGCGAAACTCGAGTCTAGGACTTCCGGTTTGTTTCTTTTCATAGGTTGTGGGCTGCGGCGTTGTCTGATTGTAGAAATAATTATATATATCATCTCACATTCAAGAAATCTAATATATATATATATATATATATATATATATATATATATATATATATATATATATATATATATATATATATAGTATTATTTGATCTCTTAAGGATTGCCTGTTTTGGTAGGAGATTTGGAGTGGATGGCTCAATACAACCAATGCAGAGTTAGAATAATTTACAAAGAAATAAAATTCCATCTAACATATTAAGCCACTTGTACTATAATTTATTTCGTAATGGAACATTATCAGTGACTGCCGTTCATTCATCAGGTACGTGATTACTGACTGCCGTTCCGTCAAGAAGTACATTATAGTAGATATAGCCTTATATCGGTTTGAGTATTTTTACTTTTGTACTTATAGATTCTAGGGTTAAAAAAACAGAGAGCTTAGATTACAATAAATTAAGATGAATATATTTAAAAAGTGTATGATGCATATGTTTAAAGAACACTAGAACACATTTTTCTAAAATACTATTAATGTAAATCTATGAATAAGGTAAGTTATACACTGTAAGAAAGTTTTTTTTAAATTTGTAATTTAATAGATAGATAATAATTTTAGATGAGATGCTAGATATTTATGTTAATGGAGGAAAACAATTTAAAATGTTCATAAAGCATCGGCTATAGAACTTATGGTTTAACAACAGCGAATTTTAAATTAAATTTAATTAAGATGAATATATTATAAAATGTTATGATGAATATATTTAAAAAAATCTTTACCACATTTGTAATACTATTAATGTTAATCCATGTATCAGTAAAATATACACCTAAATCAACTAGCTTCATAATCTCATAAATATAGTAAAGGATGTGCTATAATTATGTGAAAGATATTACAAAAACAAAACAAAAAACAATGACTTATATTTAAATTATGGATATTTTAGACACTATATATGGAATGTAAATTAGATTAAATTAGTAATTCAAACCAAAATTTAAAAAATATGTTAATATACATGACTCCATCAGTAAAAAGATAGACCAAATCTATTTAAATTAAAGAGATGTATTAATATTTGTGAATGTAAATGAATTTAGATATGTCGACTCAGATATCAATATAATTCAGTTAACGGTGACCGTCTACAGTTATTTGGAGAAAAATTGGTTCGGAGTTTGCAGACATCAAGAAGGTAATTGTATATTATTATGTGTAGAGGCAGTGGTATTATAACTATTATACAATATATAAGTATTATTAGAGGTATTATAACTATTATAAAACATAATTATTATTAAAGGTATCATAAATATTATACAGTATATAATTATCTCAAGTTGCATTTAATAGTTGCATTATGAAGACTAGAAGGGTGATGTGGAATGCTATTCAATAATATGGACAACATATTTTATTTAATAGTATAAACGGATTTAAACACAAAACACAATAGTAACAATTGCAATATATAAAAACCCAAATAAAGGTGCTATTATGATATATGTCAATGACGACAACAATAACACATTCATCTTGATAAGAATTATCAGATAACAATGGATAGGAAATGATACACATACTAAATCAATATATACGACAAACTACGACAACATTGGGGGAAGGGAGGTAACGCTGTCTTATTTAAAGTTAAAATATCAATATCCATATTTAAGTAGTAATTTTACATAAGTTAAGGCATCTATAGAATTCTGCAAATGGGAATTAGTTAAACTGTATGATATATAGTTATGCTAATATTATGGGGACAAATTATGAAGACAAAGATATTAGAGAATAATTTAAAAATATAGATAAGTTCATTTTATTTTAACAAAACAAAGTGAATGGTAGTTAAAGGAACTATGCAAAGAGGGATATAGAAAAGTAAATAATTACAGATGATATAACTATTATTTACAAAGGATACCCATCAAATACTAGAACATCCCTAAAAATATACATACAGTCAGAAAGAGAGAGAGAGAGAGAGATGGAGACATGTAAAGAGAGAGAGACAAAGATAGAGATAGAGAGATAGAGAGAGAAATACACGTGTTTATAATAACAAATGATTATTCCTGTTATTATTTGTATCCTATAAAATATAGAATTACGTTAGTAATGGAAGTTTTCATATGTAAATTATTACTTTAATATCTAATGACAAAACGAAAAAAGAAACACCAAACGTTGACTTTTATTTAGAGTGGACACATTATTTCTGATTTCATTTTCTTCAATAACGGTTGTCTTACTTGCTAATTTCTTTTCTCGAGTTCTTTCAACATTGAAATGGTTTCGTCCGGCACGTTTTTATTTGTATTTTTTCGTGATGGGATAAAAGTACATATATTTCGCTCTATATAAATACACATTTAGTGTATTAGAATGTACTGAAGCGAAAACCTTAACAGAAAAACCACATAAAATGTTTATCGTAAAAGAGGGATCGTAGTTTAACCTTCTTTTAAAGTATGAATTGAAACTGTTGGCGTATCTAATTGAAGCAGTTGTGGTGAGATATAAGAAAGATTAGACTACATGTGTATACTTAGCATAGCAACCTTGATGTATGGCAGATTTATTTATTCATTGCTTAGCATCGCTGTATTGGGAAAAGGGTATATGTACGCTAATAACTTGTGCATCCACAACAGTCTGAAATATCTGATAAGAAGTACCGAAGGAATTGAAATCGTACGTGGTGGCCATTCGAGTTCAAGTAATTTCGAATTGTGTATCTCTTATTCATTGACAAGGGAGACCAGGTCGGTCTTTCTCACCTGACGCACGGTGCAGCTGGTGTCTCTGAAGCTAGAGAAACAATCCATCACGAGCTGAAATTATTGACGACGTAAATCATATTTAATTTAATACAAGGGCTTCTCATTAAACTGCACTCATATGGTATTACTAGACACATATTTAATATAATAAAATATTTCCTAACAAAGAGAAAGATCCAGGTTGTATTCGATGGCCGTTCAACTAAGCAACATGGCATAAATGCTGGTGCACCCCAGGGATAAATCCTTTGGCCTTTATTGTTCTTTATCTATATAAATGCCCTCCCTGATGTCATCGAGACTGAGATAGGAATATTGGCTGACGACACCACACCTTACCATCGTCATGTCGGCAAAACCGAGGCGCACATATCTGAGGCAATGGCTTACCTCTTAAGAAAATGACCTCCAGGCTTTAGTCGATTGAGGTCATGAATAAATGGTAACTTTTAATGCCACAAAGACAAAGCTACTTTTCTTCAATAACTACAAAAATCCTATTTAACCACCGATTGTCATGACAAATAACATCTTACCTGAGAGTTCACCATTCAAAATCCTCTGCTCACATTCACAGCTAACATTAATTGAAATAAATACATTGAAGACATTGCTCGGGCTGCTGCAAAAAAGGTGGGCTTCCTCTACCGTACTTGTAAACTTCTCACACCTGACATCATCCTATATCTCTACAAAGCCACCATCTTGAGGAAGTCTTACAATAAAGACGAAATATGATGAATATATACAAAAATATATCTTGGTTTTTCTTATTTATTTCCCATAGATTGGTATATAAACCACACTGGAATGTCATCGCAGTTTCGCTAGTTTTGTTTAATAATCTAACAAAAGGAAGATGCATATTTAACAATTATTTGAAGTCAATCGCTTTAGGTGTAATAGAGGGCGCGAACTTAGTGTGACTTTTCAGTGTCACTGGCTCTTTGTTTATTGGCCTTTACTGCATAATTTGCATTGACGAGAAGAAAGCTAATTGGTGACATGAGTAATAATTTTTACCCGTTTTTTTGTGATGTTGTTTTTATTTTGTGATGTTAGGTTTCCTTTCTTTTCATGCACATAAAGACGAAAGTGATATTAGTTTGACAATGTTCACTTCACTATTGACAAGCAATAAACATCAAGACAACTTATCGAAGCTAATCGGAGTATCGCTTTGTAACTTAAGTGAATGCTTATTTTTGAATATCTCTCAAAAGTGCACAACGTTAATTTTCTTAAAGAGGTTTTTATAATGTATATATAAACTTCTTGAACCGATCATTTTTAATTGAGGAACACATCTGCTTGGCTATATTTAGTTTAGTTTAGTTTCATGCAAAGCTGTCAAAAGGGAAGTGAAGCATTTAGTGAAAAGTTCAACATAATTGTTTGGTGTTAAATTTTAATAATGGCTATTATGCATCACTTCATGATAATTCACCAAATTACATTTTCCTTGGAGGATATGCGCAACCTCCCAATTGAATTTTTTTTTTGAGATTTTCATTAAATTTGATCCATATTATTGAGACATCAATTAAGAAAGATTACATGAATTTCAATTTCTAGTAAAACTTCTTAAACTTCAGTCTAAATTTGCAGACCTTTCCTTTACTCTAAATCATTTAATGAAATTCGATTAAAAATAAAATAAGGATTCTAGACATAAGGTTTCGTATAATTATATATTGATTTTAATATCAGTAACGGGGTATACATATATTGCAAAACTGTTACGTTCGGCGTATTAATTCTACTCGTTTTGGGGACATACTTTTTTCTTGCCCCCATCAGTAACATTATAAAGCACTCTGTGGGAATATACGATATATATATATATATATATATATATATATATATATATATATATATATATATATGCGTATTTCACCCTATTTTACTTAAAATCAAGGACAGGTTTAACACTGTCTTAATCTTAAGTAAGCTTAATTCACTTTCTGCCTATGAAGTTATAGCAGTGAACGAAGCAGACAAATATTGGATGACAATCAAAAGGTGAATATTGTGCGAAGTTGTATCCGCACTGATGAGGCATGGAAATCCGAATCATATATGTATGTGGGTAAAGTAAAAATATTTATTCGAAAAATATAATCTATATGTATAAATATATATATATATATATATATATATATATATATATATATATATATATATAGACATACTTGTACAACATCTGCGACACTGGCATGTCGATGTTATCGATCAACAGCTGTTATAAACTGAGATCTCGTCAGGCAGAGTTTATTGTAGATTTCAAATTTCATTTTTCTCCATTTTATTTTTTTCCAAATATGATCTAAGGTTAAGATCTGCCTGATGAGATTTCAGTTATAAAAAGCTGTTTATCGATAACATCGACATGCCAGTGTCGCAGATTTTGTTCATGTCTGTGTAAATAAAAATACCCTATATAAAAGCTGTATGTGATATTGAGCACTTTTATAAACCCGGCTGAAATTCTTTTAATTACTATCCTGTGGATATTTACCTGGATTAGATATATATATATATATATATATATATATATATATATATATATATATATATATATATATATATATATATATATATATATTTAAATATTTCTTTGTAGTACACCCCTTTATAATGGCATGAAAGAGACAATATTTGTTACTCATGATGAATTAAGAATTAAAAAAATGAAAAGGCAGCGAATACAAAAGTAGTGTGTTTCCTCCCGACCTATCTTGACTTCGATTCGAAAAGATGTCCTTCCCCCACATCACAATAATTCTATTATTTATTTATGTAAATGTAGTTGCAGTATACACTACGTTGGAATGATTCACAAAGATTATGGATCCGGGTCAAACAACACGTGCCCACAAAAATTTGCCATGCAAATTATTCACCAACGGACGTTTTACATGATACTAATAATTCGTCGATAACCAATATCTTACAATGAAATACAGGAACGCATGAAACGGTTGCGTCTATTCCCAAAACGCGAACCTAATATCAAGGATGATATCGGAGTAGCAGTATGAAGTTAGTTATCACACGTGGAGTGGTTGGCGAGATTGTATTGCTCTATGAGATATCTCTTTTTATAATTTGAAACGTCATTGTTCGCCTTGATTAGAATAAACATTATTTAAAATATCTTTATCGACAATGAATAAAAAATGTTACTCTCCTCGAGATCACCGAAGTCAATCTGTAAACAGACATTGAGACAAGTTATCGCACGTGGAGTTGTTGGCGAGATATTATTGCTCTATGCGATATCTCTTTCTCTTCCGCTCTTTCGTTCTAGTTTTACATACCCTTCTTTCTGTGTATTCTTTTTTTTACTTTTCTTTGTGTTCAATCTTTTATCTCCGCTTTCCCCCTTTATAGTTCCGTTTCCTGTGTTTATTTTTTAAATCTGTGATCTACTTACTTCTCAATCTTCCACTCATATATTTTTATTCTCATCTGTCTTTCTCTTTTCTTAGATTATAAAATAATTTTTATACTAATGAGTCACCGCTTATCAAGGTCCAAAATACGCTCGAGGATAAGGATTAATAAGATTGTCAGATGAGACAACATATTGAGGATGGGAGACGATGGTTGAAACTAGACAACATTTGATTATTTAACAGGACGGTTGGACCAAAAAATAAACCCCGTGGTTTCAGGTTCCACCCCCAGGTACTTTTTGGAAATAAACTTTGCTCATATAAGTTCCGTTTAGTTTTAGGTACACACAGGAAAGAAAAGAAACTAATTCACAGTTGTTGTAGCTAGATGAGTTTTAGCTTTGAATGTTTTACATGGGAAACCAGCAAATGAAACTAACGATATAGTAAAGGAAGTCTAGCAACGTCTGTGGTTTCTTTTCTCTTTTGTGAGACAGGGGATGTTGAGAAGAGAAGAGGACATTCCACACGAGACTTCGAAGTTGACCACTCTTCGCTGCTCTCTGCAAATACCCGCCGACTTGGCATTTACAAAGTTAAATTCCTAACTGTGGTAGCCAACGGGTAAGTCTCTTGACTGTGAATCAGTGGCGATTTATGATCGGAGTACGAGCACAACGACCATCGGGAATCAGCTTATTGCACTGAAGATTGCGTAAGCATGAAACATCGATGTCTGTAGGTAAAAAGTAATTAATATCTATTCCTAAAATAATAATAATAATAATAATAATATATATATATATATATACATATATATATATATATATATATCATTGTAAATATTTATTTTTATCTACACACGTATACGTTCCATTCTTTGTGGAATCGTCAGTGTACAGAGGATTATTCATACCGGTCGCCGGACTCAAACCCCGGAACACGAGTCATGTTTCAAACTCAAATTCTGTTATAACAACCCGGTAAATCAGTGGGATATTCATCTTATTTAAAGACAGCCGTCGTCAAAGTGTTCAACTACTGAACGTTACATGCATTGAAGCCACGATAACGTCTGTGTTAATACTACTCACTACACACACATCCATATATATATATATATATATATATATATATATATATATATATATATATATATATATATATATATATATATATATGCTCAATATAACAGCAGTTACATTTTTGCGTGTTCATTTCTGATGATATAAATATGAACGTTGATTAGAATAATAGCCAAACACAAATATAACTAATGATCAATCCTTATTTAATGTGCAAACACAAAAGTAATTAAAAGTAATTAAAAACAGGAATCGTGAAGATAAATATCATTCACAATCCACTATTTTCAATGCAATGGATGATTGGAGTGGAAGAAATTAGATTTATAATGAAACATACAGGATAATTCAATAGCAGACAGTATATATTGAAGAGAAATGTAATCTCACACGTGAATTATTGACTATACTACTAACATTTTTTTCATGTAAACGATAGAAACTTCTTAAATCAACGATATTTAATCAATGTTGGACACTTTTCGAAAAACAGTGTCGGACCAATCTCATAGTGAAGCAGAAAAACAAAACTATTTTAAAACCAATAATAAGAATGATTAAACGATTTTATTTAATATTTTGCCAAATACAAATAATATACAAATGTTAGCAGAAGCGGGGACTTTCCTTTAAATTTACTAGTATCGAAAATCAAGTTGGTTATATAATACATGTTCCGTTAAAAAACGATTTTCGAGCAGTGAAAAATGTTCTAATATCACAATAAAAACACTTTTAATATTATAATAACATTATTTAAATTCAGAGCAATACACGCTTCACGTAAATCTCATTAGAATTAACTTTAATGCAATAATCATTTATTGTTAGTTTACATCAAACGATTACAACACATTCTCACGTTCATAGTTTTGTGTTGTTTTTTACTGACATTGGTTAGTGAAACTTATTATGGGGTGTGGGTTAGCTCACAGCATTCCGATTATGTAACTGTTGTGTTTGTTGCACACATATTTCCTTATTTTCCTCCAGGCATTACCTCCTCCCACTCCGTTAGCACTTCATTATCACTTGTTACAAATGTTCGGCGGGACAGAAAGACACGTTGTGTTAACTTTTACGGTTAAAATAAAGTTAATAACATTTATGTCACATACTGTCGCTTGTTAATTTTAATTTCAAGCAATTGCTTTAAGTTGGGTTTAGCAGTCTCGTTAAAATTAAATAAATACATTTTATTTCACATGATGTCGCTTTTTAATTTTAATTTTAAGCAATTGCTTTAAGTTGTTTTTACCTTTCCGGTTAAAATTAAATAAATCTCTTTATTTTCACATGATGTCGCTTTTATATTTAAATCTTTAGCAATTGCCTTAAGTTGTGTAAACTTATTCGGTTACAATAAAATAAATAACTTTTATGTCACATTATGTCGCTTTTTAATGTTTATTGTAAGCAATTACTTTTTGTTGTATTTACTTTCCAGTTTAAATTAAATAAATAACTTTTATTGTACATGATGTCGCGTTTTAATTTTAATTTAAAACAATTGCTTTAAATTGTGTTTACCTTTCCGGTTAAACTTAAATAAATAACTTTTGTCTCACATGATGTCGCTTTTTAATTTCAATTTTAAACAATTGCCTTAAGTTGTGTTTACCTTTCCGGTAAAAATTAAATAAATCACTTTTGTTTCACATGATGTATCTTTTTAATTTTAATGTCATGCAGTTGCTTTAAGTTGTGTTTACCTTTCCGATTAAAATTAAATAAATGACTTTATGTCACATTGTGTCGCTTTTTATTTTTTATATTTCATGATTGCTTAAAGTTATGTTGACTTTTACGGTTAAAATAAAGTTAATAACATTTATGTCACATAATGTCGCTTGTTAATTTTAATTTTAAGCAATTGCTTTAAGTTGGATTTACCTTTCCAGTAAAAATTTAATAAATAACATTTATTTCACATGATGTCGCTTTTTCATTTTTATTTCAAGCAATTGCTGTAAGTTGTGTTTACCTTTTCAATTAAAATTAAATAAATAAGTTTTATGTCACATGATGTCGTATTTTAATTTAAATTACAAGCGATTGCTTTAAATTGTGTTAACTTTTCCGATTAACATTTAATAAATAACATTTATGTTACATTATGTCGCTTTTAAATTCAAATTTAAAGAAATTGCTTTAAGTTGTGTTTACATTTCCGGTTAAAATTAAATCAATAACTTTTATGTCAGATTATGTTGCTTTTTAATTCATATTTTAAGCAATTGCTTTAAGTTTTGTTGACCTTTTCTGTTAAAATTTAATGAATACCTTGTATTTTACATGCTGTCGCTTTTTTAATTTTAATTTTTAGCAATTGCTTTAAGTTGTGTTAACTGTTCCGGTTAAAATTAAATAAATAATTTTGGTTTCACGTGATGCCCTTTTTAAATTTTTATTTTAAGTAATTTCTTTAAGCTGTGTGTAGCTTTCGAGTTAAAATTAAATAAATAACTTTTATTTAACATGATGCCGCTTTTTAATTTGAATTTTACACAATTGCTTTAAGTTGTGTTTACTTTTCCGGTTAAAATTGATTAACACACTTTTATGTCATATTATGTCGCTTTTTAATATTTGTTTTAAGCAATTACTTTAAGTTGTATTTAACTTTCCGGTTAAAATAAAATGAATAAGGTTTATTTCACATTATCTCGCTTTTTAATTTTAATTTCAAGCAATTGCTTTATGTTGTGTTTAGTTATCCGGTTAAAATAAAATAAATAACTTTTATTTTACATGATGTCGCTTTTAAATTTTAATCAGAAGCGATTGCTTTAAGTTGTGTTCACTTTTCCGGTTAAAATTTAATAAATAACTTTTATGTCACATTATGGCGCTTTTTAATTCAAATTTGAAGCAATTGCTTTAAGTTGTGTTTACATTTCCGGTTGAAATTAACTCAATCACTTTTATGTCAGATTATGTTGTTTTATAATTCATATTATAAGCAATTGTTTTAGGTTTTGTTGACCTTTCCTGTTGAAATTAAATGAATAACTTGTATTTTACATGATGTCGCTTTTTAATTTTAATTTTTAGCAATTGCTTTAAGTTGTGTTTACTTTTCCGGTTAAAATTAAATAAATAACTTTTATGTCACATTATGTCGCCTTTTAATGTTTATTGTAAGCAATTGCTTTAAGTTGTGTAAACTTTTACGGTTAAAATAAAGTAAATAACTTTAATGTCACATCTTGTCGCTTGTTAAGTTAAATTTCAAGCAATTGCTTTCAGTTGTGTTTGCCTTTCCGGTTAAAATTAAATAAATAACTTCTATGTCACATGATGTAGCTTTTTTATTTTTATGATAAGCAATTGCTTTAAGTTGTGTTAACTTTTCCGGTTAAAATTAAGTAAGTCATTTTATGTCACATTATGTCCCTTTTTTAATTTTTATTTCAAGCAATTGCTTTAAGTTATGTTTACCTTTCCGATGAAAATTAAATAAAAAACTGTTATTTAACATTATGTTGCTTTTTTATTTTAATTTCAAGCAATTGCTGTAAGTTGTGTTTACCTTTCCAGTTAAAATTAACTAAATAACTTTGGTTTCACATAATGTCGCTTTGTAATTTTAATTCTTAGCAATTGCTTTAAGTTGTGTGTACTATTCGAGTTAAAATTAAATAAATAACTTTTATTTCACATGATGTCGCTTTTTAATTTTATTTTCAAGCAATAACCTTTAGTTGTGTTTACCTTTCCAGTTCAAATTAAATAAATAACTTTAAAATGATCTTACACATTTAATATTTTATTTTTATGGCATAAATAAAAAAAAAATTGAATGTTTGGATATTATTGTAGATAAACACAACTATACGATCTCACCCCTTCCCTCAATACAATGAGATTCTACTTTTTACGGATGTTACATGTAAATACTTTGAAATACCTTACTGAAAGAGAAACAAAAATAAAATTCGAATTTGGAATGATTGATCCGTTTAGCATATACATTTAACATTCTAGGGTTTTATGGCAGTTTACGATTTTCTTGTCATTGAAGATAAAGTTTGCGTTATTTTATTTCTAACTAGCAGGACCCGTGTCCCGGCGGTGCCCGGGGAAATATAACAGCCTGATTTTAATTTTTAAGTTAAATAAATAGATTCAGAAAATAAATCAATTGTGGAGAGCCTACCCTTGAACATCCTACATAAAACTGCCCATGGCTAAAGCAAGGTGAAGTCAAGTTTAGACCAACCACTGCCAATGGTTGTCCTTGGGACTTGTTAATTGTCATGGCAAAACACAATTTAACTGGGAACTGAAGCCTTTTAAATTCTATTGCAGAATCCGACGGAATAATGGGTATTCTGGGAAGGAATGTCAGTTTGCTCCTTGCCACACCAGTTAGTATTACATCTTCTATCACATGAGGTTTCATGCGTTTAAAACACAGTCTCGTTCCATTACATAGCCTTGGAACATCAAGCTTCCAAAGTAACATAATTGGGCATCCAGCTTTCAGCTTTAATTTGTGTGTTGGCATACCAAGCAATTCTAATGAATTTAAAAATTATGTAGGGTATGGTACAGCCTAGTCGTCATCGAGAGTAGAATCCACAGAAGTGAAAGTTTGTTTATCACCTGGAATTTCATCAAGCAGTTGTTGATTGATGACATGTACCATGTCATTTTCAGTAGCTAGAATTGCTCTCTCCGTTAGCCATTCAGGATGCACATAGTTTTCTGCTATATTTGGATAAACTTTGATACTAAGTTCTGTGAGTGATGAAACAATTGAGCCAGTACCTGGAGTAATAACAATCTTGCCATTGTTGGTTGTTGCAAGCTTGCCATCACCTATTTTTAGGAGTAGGAAGTCACCTGATAATAAAATTGTTATGCCACCCATAAGAACATCACGTTTCTTGAGATCACGCAATGTTTTATCTAGAGCATCGAACGCTTGTTTATGTGCCATTGTACATTCATCCCATAAGAGCAAGGAACAATTCTGTAAAACTTTAGCTGGATCTGATCCTCTTTCTATTTGACAAATTGGATCAGCATCTTTTGTTAAGGATAATGGCAACTTAAATGTGGAGTGAGCTGTTATACCACCAGGAAGAAGAGTGGTTGCAATGGCAGATAATGTGACTGCCACAGCAATTTTGCCTTCTGACCTTACTTTAGCAAGAATTAACTTGGAAACAAATGTCTTTCCTGTACCTCTGGGTACATTAAGGAATATCAGGCCACCTTGCTGATCTTCTATAGTATTAACTATAGTACGAAAAATATGAATTTGCTCATTATTTAGTTCGATTTAGATCGATTAGGTGAGGTAAGACCCAATTTTGTCAGTGTTTTACCATTCATCCTATAAGTCATAGTTTCTATATGTACTAAAGCCATATTGAAGATGTCGTCTGAAAGTGTTATATCAACTTCAGGCTTGTGATTGCATTTCCTAAGAAGGAAATCTTCAGTAAAAGCTTCTTCAAGTAGTCCATGTGCACTACATGCATCCCTGAATGTAGTCATAACTTGACCATTGATCGTATTTAGGTCATTAAAGCTCTGTGTACCTCTAACATTGTGTAGAAGCAGTTTCAAACAGAAGCAGTGAAATTGATTTGGATGCACGGTGCATACCCTGCCCAAAACTCCTGTTTTGTTAACGCACAGATAGCATGGAACTGGCTTACCCTGTAATCGTTGCTTGAAGACCTTAGTTTTTGTGTCTCAGGTATTATAAAGTGGAACTTCTGAGTACAAAAGTTTACATGCAAAAAAATATGTTTGACACAATTTGAAGAAAGCTGTTAGAGTGGTTGAAGTTGGATTTGCAACTCTATCTGCCGCAGTACTTTCAGTAAAGTATATCCGCTATCCATTTTCTAGATGAACTGATAGGTGAATAACTGGGGGATGATATACATGTATGTGAAAGGTGAAGGTATCTTGATCACTACCTTTATTTACATATTTACAAATGTATTTTATTGATTTCACGCTGTTGCAATATTCAACATTGATATGTGCATCAAAAATCTTACAAAGCAGTTTATTATGTGGTTCAATGCATCGGTTGTCTACAGGAACTGTTATGTTGCCAGGTAGGGTAACTGTCGTCTCAAAACCTCCAGCTAAAGGAGATAGTTGTCGATATTGTGGGTAGCCATTTGTATCCGATTGAGTTTCACTCAAGAAGTGTCTGGGATATCTCTTACTGCAGTGTCTATCTTTGAGACAGAGTGAACATCTGTTTATGTTTCCACATGGTCCATGAATCATATGGTGACTAATGATATCATGTAAAAGATGCCACTGGATCCGGAATTTCCACACTGATAACTGAATCTATGTCAGAGGATTTCAATTCTTGTTGCACCTCCATTATGCTCCATCGCCATCTGAAATTGTTAGCATGCTTTGCAATGCAAGACCAATATCTAATTTAGTGTTTGAGAAAGAGTTATATCTAATCGGCCCATACATTTGCTCGCCAGAAGGTGAATCGTAACATAAAACGGGCAGCACTTTTCACGGCCACCATCGTCCGCCACCAGGCATTTGGCTCATGTGACTCAATCGCAGTCATTTAAAAATAGAGAATAGTGTTTATTATTATAAATAATCATATAATAGGCAATTCCCCCCTCCCAATACATGTTATTTTATTTCGGTTTAGTTTTATTTGTTTTACTTTTCGAAATAGTAGAAGTAACGTTGATGGATTTTCCGCACATTGCTGAGTCCTCTGTCGATTTAAATATATTGTACAATTCGGATACAATATTTTTCTTTTCGTTTATTTATATTTTGTTTTCAAAACAGATCCACCACATCCACCTATCAATCCCGCCACACCCCCCGTCTAGGCATTTGACTCATGTCACTCAATCGCAGTCAATTAAAAAAATAGCGAATAGTCTTCCTTATTTAAAATAATCATATACTCGTCATGTTATTTCCCCCCGACCATCCGAATACAATTTGTAATGCTCTGCAGGTTACATTAACTATGTGTGTGTTTCAGTGGTGCTCATTTTCCATTTGTCTTTTCAGCCAAAGAAAATGGAATTTCTATACAAAGATAATGTGGGGTGGGGTGATTTTAATGGGGCTCTGTAATCCTCTTTCATTAATCGCTGAGATTTCAATCCCCCCCCCCCAACATTGGATTTAAAAAAATGTATATATTCTGTTTGTGTATGTTTTGGTAATTTTCTCAAAGTATTTAACGTTGAGGGAACTTTTCACAAGGAAGCAATTGTTAGTGTAATTTATTTATTAATAATTTATAAAAATAATAATATTTATTTTTATTGTATGAAATAAACTATATCAAAATAGTGAACAGTTATTTTGAAAATAAAAAGTTATCATTTAAATGAATAGCCATTAAAAGAATGTGAAAAATACGTGCGAAGGAGAAGTAGGTAATGTCATTTGGCTAATCTATAACCCTTTTTTTCCGAACGTATTACGTTTGGTCAAATTCTGTCGAAGTAAAGTGTTTTTTTTTTTTTAGTAAGTAAAAACGTAATTGTTTTATCTTATTTGTTATAGTTGGAAGTTTTCATGTTTGTTATTATGTAATCGCAGTCATTAAAGTATAATAATGAGAAAAACGTAAAGGAAAAATGTAACTTTTCGGTTTGTTTATGTTTTGTTTATTTTATCAAAGTATTTAATTTTAAGAAGGAATTGTTATTGTATTTTAGTTAGTAATAATTTAGAAAAATAATATTTGTTTTTTTTTATTGTACGAATTAAAAGTTTCTCAAAATAGTCAACAGTTATTTTTGGAAATGAACAGTTATCATTTAAATGAATAGCATTCAAAGAATGGGAAGAATCCGTGCGAAGCAAGAATTAGGGAATGTAATTCGGTTATTCTCTAACCGTGTTTTTTTTTCTTAACGTAATCCGTTGGGTTTTTTTTTTCGTAAAGTATTACGGTGGGTCAACATCTGTAGAAGTAAATTCATTTGTTTTGATTTAGTAAGGAAAACGTAATTTTTGTATATTATTTTTTAGAGATGAAATGTAATATATTTGTTATTATGTAATTGGTGTCGTTTATGTAAACTAATGTGAAAAACGTAAAGAATAAATGTATGTAATCGGTTTGTTTATGTTTTGTTTATTTTCTCCAAGTATTTAACGGTGAGGGAAGTTATCCCAAAAAAGCAATTGTTATTGTATTTTATTTAATAATAATTTATAAAAGTAATAATTGTTTATTTATTGTAGGAATTACACATTTCTCAGAATAGTGAACAGTTATTTTTTAAATGTTAAGGTATAATGTAAATGAATAGTCATTAAAAGAATGGGGAAAATCCGTGTGAAGTGAGAATCAGGGAATGTTAATCAGTTAATCTGTAACAGTTTTTTTTTTCTTAACGTATTCCGTTGGTTCAAATTGTGTAGAAGTTTTTTTTTTAAGTAAGTAAAACGTAATGTTGTTTATGGTAGATGTATAATGTAAATAGCAGAACAGGAACAGCGTATTAACTGAAGTAGTCGTAGGTCGGTAAGGGAAATCGGCATAACTGTTTAAGCGTAGTGAATGTGGCAGGCGTTTCGTGAACTGTATACGCTGTTCGAGGCTGAGAGTATGAGATTGCGTAATAGTATTTAACGGAAGTGACGTAGGCACATGTATTGAACGGAGCGTCTGTTATATTTTCTGTGCAACGTATGCTACTGTGTTGTAATGTGAAGACGGACCTAACATAAATAATAAGGGTGTAAAATGTGTAAAGTATCCGTTGTGTAGTTGTACCCGGTGTAGACTGGTAGCGTGGGAGGAGTAAAATGTTAGAGAGAAATGTTCTTGCTACTACCTGAATGGTGTCTGTTTAGGGGAGAGTGACTGATGGAGGAACGAAAGTAACAATTTACCCGTGGTGGATGTAAGACTGTAGACTTTGCTAAGAACACGCTCGAGCGAATAAGCTGGATGTTGTTGCGATTGTAGTAACGTATTGAGTTCGATTTTATTTTCCTATTCGACGCGAAGGTACAGGGGAAAAAAAACGTCTTTACTTTATATATAAGATGGAGGGGGACTTTTTGTGTCCATAGCGTGTGGTTTTACAACCTGGCCAGTAAAACTTAGTATATATATATACTTATTTATTTATTTCGGTACATAAACATTGGTACAACATTCGTACCGTCGGTTTCAAGCAGAGAAGGACTTAGTGATCCGGCTCTTTTCATACTTTTTTTTACGATTATTCTAAATTATTAGGGCATTTAACACTAATCCCAAGTTCGACTTGCAAGGTTGCAAAACAACACGCAACTGCCCCTAAATAATAACGTACAGAATTTATCTCCAATGATAAAAAATGGTTAACTGCCATGATAATAAAATAATAATAGTAGAGTTGCTCGAAAATGGAGGATCATTTTACATTAAATTTATTTGTTAAACTAATCCCCCAGGCTAAATTCTAAAATATTTTTAGTTGTTTCTCTTTCCGACAATTTTTAGGGTATTCACACGTAATCGCCTAAAAGGGTATAACTTCATTTTATCAGGAGATGGGGTTCATCTACAATAATATCCACACTTTTAATATTTTTATTTATACGATAAAAATAAGGTATTTAATTAGTTAGTTAATTTAAAAGTGTTTATGTAGTTTTTACGAGAAAAAGTAAACACAACTAAAATCAATTGCATAAAATAAAAATAAAAATGGGACGTATAGTTTAAAAAAATGTATAAAACTTTTAATAATTGAATATGGATAAATTTGCAGAGTAATACCTTTTTATATCTCACCTTCCCGAAAAAAATAACATTCTATTTTGTTTTTTAGGGAATTGTGTGTTAACACTGTGCAGTACGGAGATAAAGAAAACAACTATTTTGGAATTTAGTAAGGGGTCAGTGGTATATATATATATATATATATATATATATATATATATATATATATATATATATATATATATATATATATATATATATATATATATATGAAGAGTTCGGACGCAAGCCGCGCTAAATCCAATTCGTTTAAATTGAGACCTTAAACAATAAAAACACGAATATATTAAATCTAGACTTCGAATGAAATATGATTTTAATTGAAATCAAAAAGAAATTATTTCGGTATCATATTAGGTAACACATACTTTTCGGGTGTCGTCGAGTGTTGAAATGCAACACTTTTCGTAGGGACAGTTTCGTGATTTTCAAAATTGCGTTTATCGCGTCTTGCATTCAAACTCTTCCTATATATATATATATATATATATATATATATATATATATATATATATATCAAACGTACTATGTTCCAAATTACCGGGCCATTCTATCTATTCATGGAAGTATCCCAAACTTTTCATTACTAAGCCTAAGTTCGAGTGGCAAGGTCATAAAATGACGTGTAATCGTCTGAGAAAGTAGCTACCCCCAAAAGAGAACGCAGCATAGTTTACTCCCATAGGAAAACAAATTAGGAAATCGTTCTAAAACGGGCCTAGAAATTGGGATCATTTTACATTAAATTCATATACAAAAAATTCCCCCCACTTTCAATTCCAAAATGATACTTTTTCATGCCTTTTTCCGTGAAGTTTTTCAGGCGTTTCACACGTGATCGCCTAAAACAGGTCGAATACTTTTAGGAGTGATGGGGGGTAATTTCGCGAAGGGTGTTAATTTTCAATCATACCAAAATACAAATTAATATTCTTTCGTAATTCGGACAGTGTTACTAAACTATTAGTTTTATTTGTCAATCAGAATAGTGATAAGGTCTTTGTAAACATTATACACTCATTTTGTTGTTAAACTTTACAATAAAGGCATTAACTTAACTAATAAAACAATATTTATTTATTTTTTGTGTAAAAACTGAAAAAAGAGGGTGAAAGAAAGGATGAAAGAAAAAGCTAGCGAGACAGCCATATTCTCTCTCCCCTTACCTTTTTATTCTCGCTTATACCTCGCTCGACCTTCAAGCCCGTGAGCGAGCGCTGGCTGTGTAAACTTAAAGTGTTTTAGTTATTTTCCAATGCATTTATTAAGTAACTTATTATTGTAAATTACGAACATAAACAAATGCAATTTCACATCCATGATACTAAATGTAAATTAAATACGAACGGTTTAAAAATAGTTATGTTTAAAAGTAACATTCGTTTCATTGTATCAAAGATTATTTTGATGACAATTATTTTTACGCTGTTTATTCTAAACATATTTAGATTGTTACGATGAAGAACACATCAAACACGTTAAAACATCGGTGTCATTCATGTAACCATATCTAGCGACAAATATGTTTACGATAAGAAGAAATAGAAGACGGTATGAAGCAACGGTAGAATTTCTACGATGGTTTCGCTAGTTTATTAATAACACGACTAGTATATGCTGATCTGTTTCCCCCCAAAAAACAAATCTATACAGTAAACGAACATTTCTATTAACATAATGTGAACCTGGCTCAAGAGTAGTTTTCTCCCAGTACTCATATACATATTAGTAAGAACCCGATTATTCTGTGTTCAGTTGTTTGGTAAAAAGAAAACTTATGCCTCCTTTTTTATTAATGGCAATATTATTCTGTGTTCATTGGTTTGTCAAAAAGGAAACTAATCCATACATCAAACGAACATTTATATTAACATAATGTGAACCTGGCTCAAGACAGGTTTTCTCCCAGTACCTATATAAAATGCTTACATTATTCTATAAGAGATGCTGCCATCCTTACACGTATCACCCACTCCTTCCCAGAGTGTGTCAATTAATAAGACTGTCGACACAAATACAAAAAGATAAAAAGAGCAACAATTATGAGATCGTCGTTATTTTGCCACCAATAGAAATGGAAGTGCTACGTCTGCTCAGTTCCGACAAGTTAACTATCGATCCATCGATCATTTGTGAAGAAGTTACTTCGTTTAGGCTTGGCGTAGAATTTGATTGGTTACGCCAAAATCGAGCGGGAACAAATGCATATATCTTAAACATAATGGCCCAATCCGTGTCAACTTCGACATTTTATTTCTGTTCTCTGATTATCAGGTAGATGCACCCCATAAATAAAACAGCTCATATAAGTATGTCATAAAATTATCAGCCGGCGGACATCATCTTCCTGCATGAACGACTTTTTGTCGTTTGGTTTTACGTTGTCGGACATTTTCTATTTTTACATTTTTTGTTTACTTTTTTTGTTAGTTTCCTGTTTAGAAACAAAAAAAGTATTTTACACTGTTTCTTTAGATTAATTTGTGATACAAAGTTTACACATTGGGTTATTCTATCTGCTCCTTCCCTTTTAGTTCTCTATATTTCTCTTCGTTCTGTATTTCAGACGTTTACAATTTATTTAATGTATTTGCTAAACACTATTTTTAGGACTTCTTTCGTTTCTCTATCTATCTCTATCTATACCCAATTTTATGCTTTTTTTTTGACAATTTTCGTTCTTTCTCTAACTTATTCTATATCTCTGAGATAGTGTCCATTTGTCCTTGTAACATACATAATAAATTATTAGGGGTTCAAATCGTGTGACCGGCAGGTATTGTCTCCTTCCATATTGACGATTGCGGGTTTGGCAGTAAACACATATGTATATGGGTTCATTTTAACATATTATTTATAAATAATGATTCAAAGCTGTCGCTATACTCAGCACTGTAAGTAAGTTGACAACAGGCCGTCGTTTATAGCATAATGCAATACTATAAGCGCCGTCTATTGAGTTCTCGTGATGGCCTGCTAATATGGTCGCTCAATTTGCCATTTAAACGTTAATTTACTCTCCCATTTCTAAGGCAAATCGTGGTAATCATATCTTAACACGCTCCACCTACTAATCAAATACGACTTTCGTATTTGGATTCGAATCGTGTGATCGGCAGCGATTGTCTCCTCCCATACTTATGATTAGGTTTGGCATGAAACACATTTCTACATTGGTTAATTATAAACTATTATTTATAAATTATGACACACACAAACCACACACCTTTTCAGTTTTTACACCTTGCTCGGTGTAGTTTTCTTCAGATACTAACGACTTTCTTCGTGTTATTTCTCCGCATCTACATCTGTCCGTTAAGATTATTTTGTTCTCTGTCCATCCCAAACGCTACCGTGCGCGTATTTTTTAATTGGCTAATTACTCGCACGCATATCTATTATTACGGTGATAATATATTCCTGTCAAATTAATTAAGGATCAAGCATTTCTTTGTGATTGTGTGTTCGCTCTTGTTTTGTTTGTTTTTAATATCTCTATCTTAAATATTAGCGTTTGTATTAAACGTTTATTTAATTTTCTAAAATGTAACAATATATATATATCTATACATATATATATATATATATATATATATATATATATATATACACATGTATATATATATATATATATATATATATATATATATATATATATAGAGTGAGAGAGAGAGAGAGAGAGAGAGAGAGAGCATCTCGGTATATAGATATATTCTTATCATTAAGAAATTCGTAACTTTTTATATATGTAGTTTATCTATGTATATTGCTTCAATCTATTGGTAGGGATAGAAGTAAGAAAAAGTGTGCCAACAAAATATCACGAATAAGAATGAAGATTACAACCATCTACGACAAGAACAGGTTATGAGACTGAATTTGTAATGAAACAAAAAAAGATTTACATCCCCGTCAAATAACAAGACATAATTGACAGAGGATTGAGAGTTAATAAAACATAAATTAATCATTCTGAAAAATATAATTCAATTTAAACAATTTACAAATATCAAACAGATGAAATGGACAAATACAACTGAATAATTTAGTGTATATAAGGTTGACATGTTATCTTAATCTATTATAACATGAATAATTAATTAAAGTAATGTACTTACCTATGCCTAGAAAGTTGTATTTTCATTGTCGTTAATTTATTTATAGATTCGTATATTTCTCGGAAAGATTACGCGGATACATTCTCACAAACGTTTCACAATATTTAGAGAGAAAGTGACAGATGGTCAGACGATGAACTCGAACATATGCAGAGACAGCGATGCACATAACATAACAGTAATTTGATTCGCTGTCAATTTTGCAAATGCAAAAGGAGTAAGTAAAACTCCGCAAATAAAAGTTCAGTAAAAAACGAATTAAGATTCAGATTTAAATCTACAAATGTTAAAACAGAAACGAACGATGAATTCGCAATAAACCGAAAATAAGGTTGAAACGTATTCACAAAATGATCAGATTCAATGAAAACACAAAGTAAATAAATAGAATACAAGATAATTCGATTTCAGAAATTTGAATATAGATATAATATGAAACGAATGTAATAAAAAATGAAAGTATTGATGTAAGCTAATATATATGCCATGATGTAATATAAAATACTTCCTGATATAAATATTAATTGACCTATAAAGTCATATTTCTATCTATGAACATTTATTTGTGTGTTCATCTGTTTGTCAAAATGACTTCGCAAAACGACGCATATGACTTTTAGAACATTTATTGGAAAAGTGTCGCGCGGTCAGGACAAAAGCTCCTTTAATTTAGAAGTCAATCTTACGAACATATGTTAATACGGTGTGAAGTATTACTTTTTTATGGAAATCGCTCAAGACAAGACATGAACCCACTTTGTGTAAGGAGTTAAATACAGTTTACAAAATCTATTTCAAGATCAAAAACTAATCAACGATAAGTGTTAGATGGAAAGATTCCGGCTCAGAAAACAGCAATTATCCTCTCTTTTTTAGAAACATCGTTTATGGAATGTGAGCTCTAAATGACAAAATAAGAGAAGGGTTACGAAACGGTCGAAATATAACGCAAAGTCTACTTTCAACTTATGATTCGCCAAATACAAAATTGTTATGATTGACATTTGACCCAATGTAAGCAATAACATCATATGCAGAAATGGTATTAATTGTTTCGTTTCATCCAAGTCTGCTACAAACGAGGATTGCTCCTTCTACCGAACAAGTAAACATATGACACCTGCCAGTATCCTATATCCCTATAAAGCCACTATTCACCAATTCATGGAGCATTGTTGTTACATTTGAGCTGGTGCACCGGGTACAAAGATGAGTCTAATAACCCAGCACTGTCTACCAATCTACAGTCGCTGTCCAATTGCCGTAATGCTGCATCCCTTTGCTAGTTTACAAATATTTCCATAGAATGTGCTCCGATAAACTAACTGCGTTTGTATCTCTTAACTGAACTACCCCCGCACAACTTGACTTGCAACAAAATCACACCCCTTAATTGTAGAGGACAACAGATGCTGGAAAACTTACTACTCTAATAGTTTCTTTACTTCGAATTTCTTGTATTTGGAATTTCCTCCCTGCTCCATGTTTCTCTGAGTGCACAAACATGCACAAATGTAAATGTAATCGTGCTGTACGACCCCCTACTACGGATGGCCTTTTACATCTGCACACTAATCACAGGGTCAAGAGCTATTGTTATGGACGAATAAAAATTTAAAAATGTGTTTGTTTTACAAATACATTTTCTTGAACATAGATGAAATGAAAAAAATGAAAATAATAATTGTATAAATGCAATGTAATATTTATACAATTATGTTAATGAGAAATTCATTATGCTCCTCTAAATGGTATATCTGTCTATTCATCTGTTTATCTATCAGAACTATTTCGCTAAATTCATATATAGCCTTTTCAAAAAATGTTATAAAAAAGCTGATGTATGTTAAAAAAAAGAGCACAGTAAATTTAAATACAAATAAAAGATATGGAAACGAGGATTTCTTTTCTCACTTTTTTGTTAAAACAGCCTTTTTATATATTTTTAGTAATTTTTATATATCTTTTATCTTTTTTTTAAACAGCCTTTTTTATATATCTGTTATCATTTTCTTTAAAACAGCTTTTATATATGTTCAATTATTTTCTTTAAAACACCCTTTTTATATATGTTCAATCATTTATCGTTTCTTCATTGATAAAAAATAACAGTTTGGTAATTACTTCAGTTTCTACCAAGTGCAAATTTTCATGCAACGGATTAAATATTTAAAGTATCTATTAATTCTCCGTGTATTGCTCTAATTAAGGATATGATTCTTTCATGAATTGTTTCCTTAAATCAAAATACAGGTAAATTTAGGGCTGGGTTATAAATATTTTTTCAATCTACTAGTAGCAATTTTTATTGCTATTATTATTCGATTTAGTCATAGAAAATACATACTAAATCGTACGGAAATACTAATATATTTAGAGACATTAAAGGCTTAATTTTCAAATAAATGTATTTGTTTAACTGTAGGTACACGTGTTCTTTTAAACAAGTACATCTAATATATGAGGTAGATACGTTTTTCCCCTGTACCTTCTCGGAGAATAGGAAATTTTGCACATGCATCACAGGCCACTGAACTCACAATTATATTACACTAATTCACTCGAGCGTGTTTCAGTATATATGTTATTCTTTTTTTCCCCAACTAACACTGAATATTACATTTGCCCGCCCGCCACGACTCTCCGAAATACCAACTCCATATAGGTGGTAGCAAAAACTTTCCTCCCTAACAATTATGTACTGTCACTACACTCATCGACACCTGTAACTAATTAACACAGTTTAATTTTCACAAAAGACTCCGTTCTTATTTATTATTTGCCTGGCATTATTTTCTACATAATATTAAGCAATACGCAAAGACTTAACGATGATTATTCGCGAATATCAGATTACGTTAATTCTAATTCTACCTATAACTTCTATATTTATATTCATTCCGGAATTAACCAAATGAAATTAACGAACATAGTTCCTGCAACATTTAATCATTCAACATGGAACCTACAATTTCTTGATCGAATCGACTTCCTACTTAATTCAATAAGTGGCAAGATACTGGTAGACCCCGCTTCATTTACATGTTAAACATCATACACCTATAAGACGCATATTATAGAAATCTTGCCGAAATCCTTTATTTCATCACCAAATGCCCTAAACCGTGTCATTGTTGAACTTTAAATTCGGTCGGCAGAAGCTAAATCTCAACATAACACGCATGCCAATGAACAAGGTTAGCTTAATTGGCCTATTTTCTCCTAAATTATAAACTGTTAACCATGGCGCAGTGGTAAAGAAGGGAGGTTTCATGATCGTCCGTTTCAGCGTTCGATCCCATTTAACGCTACCATTAAAAAAAATGTAAAACATTCACCAACACAGTAGAGGGGGAAGATGAACAATACGCCCTTTCTTTTTCATTCGCCGTCATGCAATAGGTAGTACTTTCTCCCGTGCAACGGCGGGCGACGGGTTTCGCTAGTATAATATATAAAGTAGAGACGTTTTTTACCGTGTACCTTCTAGGAGCATAAGAAAATAACGACATGCATCACAGGCTACAAAACACACTTACTATACTACACATATTCACTCGAGCGTGTTTTAGTAAATGGGTTGTTATTTTCCTCTACCTAACACTAAATATTACATTTGGGCCGACATCAACGTCTCTCCGAAAAACCAACTCCATGTATGTGGTAGTAAAAACTTTTCTCTCTAAATATTATGTACTGTCATTCCACTCATCGACACCGGGAACTAATACACACAGTTCAATTAAAAAAAAACACCGGTTCTTATTTATTTTTTGCCTGGTATTAATTTACTGTAGTAAATTAATACCACACAAATAATAAATGAAGCCATACGCAAAGACTTAATGACCGCTCCCGTTCACTTCGTTGATTTTCCGCGAATATCAGAGTACGTTATTTCTATTTCTACCTATGACTTCTATATGTACATTCATTCTGGAAACGGATGGTAAATAATGACAAAAAAAAATTGTCAGGAAAACAGGAAAGAAATAAACAACATTTTTAAAACTTACGGGTGTTATGAACGAGCTTTGAAAGACGCGTGATGTTTGGGGAAGCTTTCGAATGGTATATAAAGCAGTTGATAAGTATATCTCATGAGTGTATATTTGCGAATGTAAATTAATTAGAAGCTTTAAAACACATAATGTAAATTTAAAAGACGCGTGATATACAGGAAGGTTTTTCGATGGGTATATAGGAGCTGATAAGTAAATATAAATAGAGAGCTATCGAAACTAATTATATATTTTCGTCTTCAAGTAGATATAAAAAGAGAGCGATCACCACTCATAATATAGTTTCGCCTTCAAGTAGATATAAAAAAAGAGAGCGATCAAATGTAATATAATTTTGGCTTCAAGCGAATATAAAAAGAGAGGTATCGAAACTAATAATATAATTTCGGTTTCAAGTAGATATAAAAAGAGAGCGATCAAAACTAATGATATAGTTTCGGCTTCAGACAGACAGACAGACAGACAGACAGACAGTCAGACAGACAGATGCATAATCCTGATTATAATTACATTTACAAAGAAAGCGTACCAGCTCACACACACGTTTATTAATAACACTTCATTAATTAAAGGAAAATTATAAGACAAAGTTATATAAAAAGATAAAAGTGTGAATATTTCATTACATGAAGCTATAAAAGATGTAAGGGTACGTAATTGGCTCAATTGATACTGTTGAGTTTTAACCATGTTAAATATATTGAGTCCAGATACACATGCTTACCGTTGAAAAAGGCATGCATCTACACATTTTGCAAACATTATCGATAAGATAACAACTAGTGTTAAACTTATCGGAGACCAGGAACCGTTTATACTAAATATTGTATTCAGACATTAAATACCCCTCCATAAAGATCGGTGTGTCGTAAAACAGACAAACATAATCTAGCTAAAATAAATGGATGTCGTAATTACTATGATTATGATAATCTCTCGCCCGGTGTAGATAAGTCCTTCGGATAGAACAAGATGAAAGACAAATGTTTATCATACGTTCGCATAAGTGTCGGGAATTGCGTGAAATGATTGCTGTAAATTCTAAAGCATTCACACCAATCAGAGTGAGAGAGAAGAAAAAAAAGTGAACACATTAAAATATATAAAAAAGCAAAACATCAAATGAGGAAGAATCCACATTTGCTGTGTTCTTTTTTTTTTTTAAACGAGAAGAAAATTAACAAAATGGCAAACACAAAAAAGAAACATATTTGATATATGGTAGGGAAGCTCGTCGAATAATAAAAGCAAATGCTCTTTTAAACGTACGCAAACCTGCTGAGGTTATTGCAAAAAATGGGGAACACTGTTGACACATTCTGAGTAAACAGTGGAGGGCAACAATAAATTGTTTAAAAAAGGTAAACTATAAAAAAAGAAAGAACACTTCGAACAGCGAAGAAATGAAGGAATAAAAACAAAGGGAAATGAAAACAAAACAAAAACAAAACAGAAAAACCTACAAAAATAACAAGTAACCAATGAACCAATTTTTGTTGTTTTCTTCTTCATAGCGACGTGTTCGTCTTTTCTTTCTGCATCGTTTGTTGCGTGCTCGTCTCAGTCGAAAGTTTGATCGTCTTGGTTTTACGTGCGCTCGAAGCGGCTGAGAATCGCAAAGAATCGCAGACACGTTACAATCAAGACAGAAGAGGGTGAAAAGATAGTGGCCACGGTTTCTTCTCAGTTTATCTATTTTTTTCTTTTATTATTTGGACAACGTCGACTTGATATTAGCCATTGCCGCTCAAAATATGGGAATGTTCTGAAGGAATACAGCAGCAGACGGGTTGTCGCCAATTTACCACATCGACCTATTCCTAACACACGCACAAAGCAAACAAACATAAGTTCAATCAAGAAATAGAAAATTGTAGCCGGGATAAAAAAGTTGGAAAACAAAAAATAAAATAAATATAAATAAAGAAAATAAAGCAAACAATAATATATTTTTAGTGGCTCTGCCTTTCTATCCGAGGAGACAATTGAAAACAAAACCCTATACCAGGATCAAACACAACTTCGCTCGAGTAAAATATAACGAAGACTCTTATGGTGGTGTTAAGTTAGTTTGCTATTATATCGTATTAGCACGCAATTACAAAGCTTCTTACAATAAACCTTCTCAAACTCACCGTTTGCGACATCTAATAACACTCTGGCTGAGAGTTCATCACTCAATCTCCTCAGCCTTACATTCACCGGCGAGATGGGTTGGAACAACTACATAGACGACATTGCGAAAGCTGTTGCAAAGTAAGTGCACCCTCTACCGCGCTAGGAAACTGCTCTTACTTGCCAGTATCCTATATCACAATCAAGTCACCATTCGGTCACGCATGAAGTATTATTGCCACATCTGGGCTAGTTCATCGTCTCTCTCTATAAGAGTAGGTAAAAAAAGTCTCCAATCTTCTAGATCCTGCCCTGTCAACCAAACTCTAGCCCCTGTAACACCGCCGCAATGTTGCTTATCTGTGCTTATTTTACAAGTACTTTAATGGAATATGATCTAACGAACTGCAGGCATGTGTGCCCTCTCGACGTATATCCCACCGACTAGCCCGAAAAGCAACAAAATTCTACCCCGTAACTGTACAGATAACCAAGTGCTTGAAAGCTTTCTACTCTAATAATGTTGCCCATCGAACTGTTAGACTTTAGAATTCCCTCACTATTTCTTGCTTCCCTGACTGTACTATCATGCAGAAATTTAAATATGATGGGAACAGATATCTCGCTGCTCCACTCCCTACTAAGCGTGCCCCTGTTGCCATGAACCCTAATAGTAGCCTTTTACGTTCAAGTTGAACTGTTCCTTGTTTCGGCCGAATGAGTGAACAAGAGTAAAACAAGGCAAAATAGAAACGTGTGTTCAATTGAATCAAACATTTCTTAATTGAAATGAGATTTTTGAACAATATAATGTATCAAATGATGAAGTTGATTTTGTTGCCGAATTTAGTAAAATAATTATTAAACTAAATATTCATGAAGAAATAATATATTCACAATTTAGTTAAAGAATTATTAAACTAAATATTTATGAAGAAAGAATATATTCACAATTTAGTTAAAGAATTATTAAACTAAATATTTATGAAGAAAGAATATATTCACAATTTAGTTAAAGAATTATTAAACTAAATATTTATGAAGAAAGAATATATTCACAATTTAGTTAAAGAATTATTAAACTAAATATTTATGAAGAAAGAATATATTCACAATTTAGTTAAAGAATTATTAAACTAAATATTTATGAAGAAAGAATATATTCACAATTTAGTTAAAGAATTATTAAACTAAATATTTATGAAGAAAGAATATATTCACAATTTAGTTAAAGAATTATTAAACTAAATATTTATGAAGACAGAATATATTCACAATTAAGTTAAATAATGATAAAACTAAATATTTATGAAGAAAGAATATATTCACAATTAAGTTAAAGAATTATTAAACTAAATATTTATAAGGAAATTATATATTCACAATTTAGTAAAATAATTATTAAACTAAATATTTATGAAGAAAGAATATATTCACAATTAAGTTAAAGAATTATTTAACTAACTATTTATGAAGAAAGAATATATTCACAATTAAGTTAAAGAATTATTGAACTAAATATTCATGAAGAAATAATATATTTACAATTCAAATATTGTATTCATTTTATATTTTCATTAAAAAAACAACGAATAGTAAGCTCTCTCAGGTCGCATATTTTTGCTAGTATTTATAATATAAGTGATGAGTTTGATGATTTACAGCCGATTGTGTTATTTCTTGTTAACGTACGCAAAGGAAGAGGTAATGCCTGTGAAAACATGCCAGATATTACAGGACCCACTTTTAATTAGTACAATCCGGGAATAATTGAAATATTAGTATAAATTCGGCTGCTGAGAGATACATAGTTGTCATTAGTAGTAGATTCTAATTTTGAGAAATATTTGAGTGTTTCAAGATTTTGTTTTTTAAAACGTCATTATTGACTTTATTGAAGTCCTCGCATCTCTTTAAGAAGATTGTCATGCTTGAAACCATGTATCTAATTATGGTATATGTCAAAGTTGTCGGTTTCGAAATAAAAACCCATTACGTTATTTACAAAATGACAGTCATTAGTAGCTCTTTTTGCAAGATTATGCAAGTGATATTATGTAATATAGCTGTAGTAAGTTCGTAATTGTACGTTTTCAATTTCATGACCGGTAACGTGATCGGGAAGAAGTAAGGCATTACATGTGCACAACACTTGATTTTCAGGTTCTGATGTTGTCTGCCTGCAAATCTCCATTTCTTAATTTTATCAACAAAAACGCGGGTGCAAACACGCATCACAATTCGACAAGCTGTCTTCTGACACTGATCGTCATTGTAGAATTTATCTAAGAAATCATTTCGTGATGTGTTACCCCTCTCTATAATCAGCAGTTCTTGTCTCTATTCATTAGGGAAAACCTTAGAGTTCCTCTAATACATCCTACATTTCAGTAACTTTAGATGTGATAAAAAGAGAGCACAATGACTTAGAAAACAACAGACGCAACACTCTAGAAGTGACGTAAACAGGGGAAGGCGAGTATGTGTTTTATTTTAGGTAGATTAAGCAGACGTGTTTGCAGTGTATTTTTCCCTCTGTGGCGCACGTGGCCGTCTTGAAAGAAGATTCTCAATGTGTAATAATCTCCATGGAAATTGAAAGAAAATCAACACAAAGACAAATATTAAAACCCAATAGAATAGTGTATTGGTGCTATCAACACATATGCCCAGACTGAAATATATTATTGACTACTACAGTAAACACCGACCCCCACATAATAGAAGAACAATACTGGTCGACTAGTAACTGTGTACTTGGTGAAGATTCGCCCACTATGTCACTGCAATTGGATATTTTTTTCAATTTTACTGGCGTGATGTATATATACATATATATATATGTATATTTATATATATATATATGTATACAGATATGTATATATATATATATATATATATATAAATATATATATGTATACATATATATATATATGTATATATATATATATATATATAAATGAGAAATTATTGTGTGTGTGGTATGAAATATAGTATTAATTTCCTTTACCGTGTAAATAGTGTGTCTAGTATTAAATACTTCTCTAATTGCATACCTTTATCATCATGTTTAAATGTGAACATTCGAGCCATATTTTTAATGTACTACATAGACCTACACTATATTAACATTATACTCTACAGTTTAAGACTTGCAATGTATAGTTTATCTCTTTCACAGAATATCGACTCGAGTTTCACGTCGTAATATATATATATATATATATATATATATATATATATATATATATATATATATATATATATATATATATATATATAGCTGACAGAAGAGTGATAAACATGTACGGATGTTCAGAATTATTTCAAATTTCAATTGTTCAATGCCAGGAATATTCTGTAAGGAAATTATGTTTATTATTCTTCCTTAAGCCAAGGCTGTTCAAAGATCGAAATCTTATCATCAGAGAAATTATATAGATAGATAAGTTGGCAGTGGAGAAGCCAAACTTCAACATTTCAAATATATTAAGAAATGGAGAATACGCTCCACATACTATCTGAACTAAACATCTCACTATTTGAGTTACTTCAATTTTGAACCTTTTTTCGATTTTTGCCTTCACGGATAACTTTTTCTCCATCTAAATCTCCTTTCATTGGACACCTTATCAACCGACAATTACCAACTGGACAAAGCCCATATTTTTTTACACGAACTTTTTTTCAGTCTCAATTTCTCAATATTTTTCAAATGTTGAATTTTGGCTTTCCAAAATACTAAATAGACCCCCGTTAAAAACATTGATTCATGCATTTGTTTCAGGAAATAACTAAAACCTGCTTGCGTAAATAATGTAAGTCGTTATTTTCCCTTCTATTCTAGAGACATATATGAGTGTATTTTTTAAGCGTTTTCATTTGAAAACAAAAGTTAAATTTCATGAAAAGCACAACTAAATGTGAAAGGATTGTGTTTTGACTTTTTGTTCGGGTTACATTTTAATTCTTATGTGCAATTTTGATAACTCTTCCTACGCTGCATCAACGTAGTCAATCCGCAGAAAACGAGCATTGCATGATAAGGAAGAGAACAATCGTTTAATTAAATATACGTATATACGATACGAAGCAGAGTATACTCATGTGTAATTATTAACTTAATTAAGAATATTATACGTTCTTGTTAATATATATATATATATATATACAAATATATATTTACAAATATATATACACATATATATATATACACACATATATATATATATATATATATATATATATATATATATATATATATATATATATATATATATATATATATACTCCGAGTATGGTATAAATCCACAGGGTATATATCCAGGGGAATTGAATCGGGTGTACAACAATGCTCAA
>OY744515.1:268053111-268085611 GCA_963556195.1 Sepiola atlantica
CTGAAAGCAAAAACTGATTTTCTATATCTACAGTGTAAATGCTTTTGTATTTCTTCAAAATCTCGGAAACTCACGAAGTGATTCATTTTATCTTGAAACTAGTAACACAACGTACAAAATGGCTGATTTGTTAACGCAGCCAATTTCATTCTGGTGAGTTTAACGTCGTAATGATAAGCGGTAGATTTAAAGAAATATTCAACTAATAGTTAATAATAACTGTTTAATGTGTAATTATCAAAGTTACGTCGGCGCGAGAAATGCACACACGTGAGGTTGTCTTATAATTGTACTTCTATAAATAACTATAACAATAACATGCGTATGTGTGTTTAAGTGTTTTTTTTTATCGGCCTGGTACTATATTACATAGTATAACATACTACAATGAAGATGATTGGGTTTGGACTTCGTGTCAGGAGATGAATAGTTGGAAGATTTTATTATTTAATACAAAAAGTATCATAATCTGAACACTTAGTGTTATCCCTGTATAAAGCAGTGCATAAATGAACAATGTGATGGGTGCATTATGATAACCTATTGTAAAATGTAAATTATTATGAAATATTAAGAGCGCAATTTACTTAATATATATTTGACATTATTTGACTTATTTTACTATTTGTCGGCAATGGTTTTGAATATTACATACTCTGATAAACTTGATACATTATAAGCTTTAAAAATCTCAACATTTAAATCATATGCTGAAGATCAGCCACTATGCACCAACTGAATGCAATTGTTGTTACAGTACTCTCCTTAAGACCCCCCCTTTGTTATTTACATATTCCAGTCTGCTATTCCCATTGTTCTTACTGTACAGGGTGTTTCAAAAATCTTGGGAACATAACGATTTTTAATAACTCAAAAACTATTAGGAGTTGAAAAATGAAATTGGTACCGTTGGAAAGGTTAAAGTTTCAAGTTTTGTGGGGAATCTTCAAAGTTGCTCAATATGAGCACTATTCGTCACACGGCAGACATCTAGTCGATAGTCCATTTCCTGCCAAACGCGTTCCAGCATCTTGACGTCAATGGTTCCCACAACTGCCGTTACTCGAGCCTTTAGTTCGTCAATATCTCTTGGAAGGGGCGGCATATAGACTTGTTGCTTGACAAAGCCCCAAAGGAAAAAGTCACACGGGGTAAGATCTGGAGACCTAGGAGGCCAGGGCATGAGAACGTCATCACCTCGCCCAGATCTCCCAATCCATCTACCAGGCAGCCTTGTGTTAAGAAACTGCCTTACTCTAAGACTCCAGTGTGGTGGTGCACCATCTTGTTGAAAATTGAAGTCATCAGATTCTGCTTGTTCCAACTGAGCCATTAACCAGTCTTCCAGCATGTTGAGATAGGATTCACCAGTGATAGTTGCCTCTTCAAAGAAGAACGGTCCATAGACACCTTTCTTGGAAATTGCACAAAACACGTTCACTTTTGGTGAATCTCGCTCGTGCTCAAGAAGTTCATGACGATTCTCAGTACTCCATATGCGAGTGTTATGCTTGTTAACTTTGCCATTCAGATGGAAGGTCGCCTCATCGCTAAAAACAAGCCGGTCATCAAAGCTGTTATCTTCCAACTTCTCTTGCATTGCAATGCAAAAGTCACGGCGAAGTGGCTTATCAGTGTCCTTCAACTTTTGGACCAACTTGAGCTTGTAAGGTACCATTTGCAGTCGTTACCTTAAGACACGCCAGACAGTTGCTGGAGCAAGCTGAAGTTCCCTGCTGGCTCTTCTCACTGATTTACGGGGGCTCCGCTGAAAGGCTGTCCGAACTTGCTCAACTGCATCTTCTGAAGTTGAAGGGCAGCCTGTTCGCTTACTTGGGCACAAACACCCATCTTTCACAAATTTAGCATGCCATCTGACAATGGATTTCCTTTCAGGGGCTTCTTTTTTAAATTTCCTGCAAAATGCACGCTGAACACATGTCCACGATTCAGTCTTTGCAAATTGGAGGACGCAAAATGCCTTGTCTTGTTTAGAGAACGCCATTACTGCACCTGGAAAGATAACACGAAAATCATTAGTATGACCAAAAACTTGATTAAGCAAGCTTTAAAATGGCACCAGTTTCATTTTTCTACCTGGAATAGTTCATGAGATATACGCATTTGTAATGTTCCCAAGACTTTTGAAACACCCTGTATTACAGATATTTCGGCTACTTTACGTTCTGAGGTGTGTTTCGTTTGTCTTTCAACACCGAAAACAGATTATATTGCATAGGGACACGATTGTATCGAATATTCTAAGACTACTTACAGTATATTTGTACTTCGTTAAACAGTCGTTTCGAGAAAGTGATTTTATTATTGACCGGCTATTTATGTCGCAGGAAAACCTGGTGACGGTTTCAATCCTTCTTTCCATCCACTTAATCAAACACCTCGTTACTCTCTAAATGCGATTTACACGAATCTATGATATTTGACAGTTGGATAATTCTAAGAATAACCTCTTGATTAAGATTGTAAATTTATGTCAATCTTCATTTGGTAATAAATGCCCTGGGGATAGTTTCCCGATGAGATTCCACTGATTGGAATTTGATAATACTTCACGTTAATTAGCAAATGCTAATGAAATGAAATGAACAACACTCGAGAACCAATGCGACTCCAACTATATAGAAAAGTATCTAGAAGAAACATCGGTGATGCCCGGGAGTTAAACTAGCCAGTACAAAGTTATCAAACATCGTGAATCCTTCAAACAACACAATGGTTTGAAGAGGCAGCACATGTGAACACGTGGACCATGGAAATGCCACGTGAGGGTCTTTTAAGTTCGCCTCTGAATCTCGCCAATATAACAGTTTTTATCTATATTTACTGCTCGAATCATACTGTAGAATCTGCTCGTACTTAGCCGGAAGAAGTGAAATCCTCCTAAACTATCAATAACAAATATGACATTAGTGATGTTCTTACAAGTAATCGAAATAAAGAGATTAACTGACATTTATCTACGATACATTATATTGATTTATTTGAGGCAATTAATAATTGTTTATGTGTTCAAAATAATAGATTAAAATGAATTTCTGAAAATTAAACTGAGTAAATACAGAAATAGATTTAGTAATTGCTTACACTTCATTTTTATAATATCGAGACTAACCAAAATATCCTTCCTTCGGTCGTATAGTTTAGCTAGATTTCCGGACCTATTCTTGCTGCAACTGTTGAGTTCCATTCAGGCTTCAGTGACTTGTTTAAGTGAGATAATTTGAAATATCTTTCAGTCAGTTGGCTCAGTCAGTAACGACTGACAACTGCAGACGTCAAGTGCGTGGTTTCGATTCCCAGTGTCGGCGTCAAGTTATCTCATTGTTTATTTACTTATGTAAAATAAGTTTCTTCCGTTTAGAAAATTGTTATATTATAGCTCGATAGACCGGTACCCTCTTGGCCTTCAAGCTTTGATTCCGCCAGTCTGAGGTATTTTCCAGTGCATTTCCCGAACGTCAACCCTCCCAAGGTTTTCGTACTTAGTTTATTGCTAATCGCCTGAGCCGCCCCTACCGGGGTAACCCAGGTATTTTATTAAGGTCAAGCTGTGTTTTGTTACTTTTCAAAATATAAAAAACAAAACAATTATTCTTTTAATTAAGAGTAAGAGAGTAGTTGCGCATATAAACTTAACGTGACATTTAAGGACAATTAACTATAGTTTACCACTAACACTAAGTCCGACGGCAAAGTCGTAAAATCAGACGTAATCGCTTTAAAAAGTAGACTCAACCCGCCCCACCCTAAAGCCCAATGCATCGAACGTATCTCCTATCGCAAAATAAAATTGGCTAACGTAAAACAAGAGATTTTATTTAAACACTATCGGTTATATGTTTACAAAGAAAGCAATGTTATCATTGTATGTATTCTCCCGGAAATGACGTCATTGTAGGAAAATAATTTTGTTGTTGTAAGCAGCTAAGAATATTTTATTGAAATATATCTGTACGTGTTTTTTACACTTTTTAAAATGTATTTTTCGTTTTACTAGCCAGACTTACGGTCAGTAGTAGAAAGGGTGCGTGTTTCTTTATGATGTAATCTTTAAAAGAATGCAGGATTTATGAAGTACCGAAAATATGTTTAAAAATGAAATTAACAAAATGTTGCCCAGAAAAATAAATTACAGAAAACTACTAATTGTAAAAAAAATAAATATAAAAAGTTTTTTTTTAAATTTTTCAAAAATAAGTTATTTTTACGTTGGTCGGCTTTTGTCTAGTTTTATGATAATTTTGATTGCCTTTTGTCCGGGGGACTTATGCCCGGCCGGCTTTTGTCCGCACACCGAGTAAACATCATAATTTATTTGTTTTCAATTTTAGAAGAATTAGCTGCGATAATCCTCATTCGAGACAGCGACAGAACGAAAACGACCACTAGATTAAAACATTTTAATACATTTATTAATTTAATAAAATATAGTTTATTAAATAAAAACATGGTAATACAGTTTATGTTCAATAAACTAAAAGTTTAGGCAACACTTTGTAATGAAATATAGTGTTTTTATGATTAAAAATGTTATTTAAAAAAAATTAAAATGTTCAGTGTTTTTTTTAACATTGTTATTGCATGTAATTGGACCTGTCTTCGGATAGCCTGCCGCTGTCTTGAATGTCGGTAATCGCCAATGTCTTGAATGTAACTATTCAAACTCACTGATATTTGCTTCATTCCTATTTCAGTCATGTAAATTATTTCGAATAAAATATGTCCAGCTTATTTTTATTTTAACCCTGTTTAGTAAATCGAGAAACATTAATATATAAATATATAAATATATATATATATATATATATATATATATATATAAACTATTAAAACCCGATACACACAGATATATACAAACAAATGCACCCATTTTTATAACTATACACATACGCACTTATACATATATATCTTACGCACATAATACATATGTTACTTAACCACTCCAAAGGGTGGCAGCAAAAGGGGATCTGTTGCATAACCCTTCAAACGGGGGAGGGGACAGCTTATTATTAACAAAGACACTAATCCTCCCGTCTGAGGTAGTTCTCCGAAACCACATCAACAGTAGCTGTGTAGCTGGCTCGTGATCGTCGTGGAGTATTTGTTTTGGGAGCAGATTCTATTCTTAAGCAGAGGACAGAGACACTCGAAGACGGTTTTTCTGAGAGAGATTTGTTTTGTTCTTTTTATTTCATCCATCATTCCAATGGAGGGGGTCCCGTCGTCAGTTCATACATTCAAATCTTACTGTGGGACGTTAGATGCAGTTAGCTATTTTCTAGTAAGTTTAGCCCATCTCTCGCGATTCACACAGATCTCGCACTGCAGAGACCAGCTTATACGTCTCTACATTACGGGCTCCAAAAACTAATTTCTCAAACAAAAAGGATTTGTTACGTCAGCTCCCCCCGGCCCCTCAAACGAATTTCACAACATACTCAAATCGCTTTTGTCTCTAACCTTTGATCTGAGCATTTCCTATACGTCAAAACATACCTCAAATTTGTTTTGGCTTATCAAATGAGTCACTATGAATCATTGTTGTTTGTTACAAAACTCACAGATGCCCTTAAATTGCACTTAATCCTATTTCCTTAACAATTAATACTAGTGGGTCTACACACTTAAAAATAAAGGGTCAGTCATAATCAAACACATACACACGTATATAAATATATATATATATATATATATATATATACACACATATATATATATTATTTCATACTTACACACACATATATACATAAATATATATATATATATATATACATATATATATTCATAACATAAAACTTTAATACTTACATCCTTTATTTATAGTAATATGTACACACATTGGTATCATTATATTACTAATTATTTGACTATTTTTGTCGAATAAAGCGTTTCAACCCCATTCTTAATAATTTCCCTCCACTCAAGGGCATACCTCTACCTTATTTTTATTCCATACACATACGATCTCTGCTCAATAATTCTCGATGCGCTTTGATGCTATTATTTTGCGAAAATATCATTCTTTTTATAGACAGAAAATCATTACAATGCCAATCTCTGTATCTTGCATCATCAATCCTTTCTAGCGATCTATATTCTATGTGTGTACATTCATACCCGCTCTCGCATTAGTACAAGGAACCCACAATACACGCACCACCAAGGCAAACAAACGAAATCAAAATAGGATAAAAGAACACCTATGCATTAGCGTAATACATTATGACTAAGTACAGAGCAAACAAACGTAACGGTTGATTCTAGAAACAAATAAGTAGAAACTAGTAGAAGTGATTAAAATTGTATCGATTCTAGAGTGAGGTATAGTGACTTTGGATGACATAAAATACTGAAACAGAAAAAAAGAAATAAAATAAAAGAAAAAAAAACGTAAATATAAATAATATTAAATGAAAATCAACAGAATCTCAATAAAACCAAATGTATCGAAATAGTAAGTGAACATCAAGGTTTGTTATTTAATATATGCGTAGTTTATGCTCCTTGAAATGTTTGCAGTTCAAAGTTGTTTCTAATCTGGCGTTATGTAATGTTTCCATGTCTTTAAACCTTACAATTTCTAGTTACTCACTGTGGCATGAGAAACAAGGCGCGTTGAGTGATCTACGGGTCCTGGCATTTCTGATTATGCTACATCTAATTATTGTTGTTTTTCTATCATCTATCAATTTCCAGAAATATCGAGACAATGAAGTGTTATTGTATTTTTCCATTTCTGAATGATAACGTGTGCGCGGTAAACCTATCCTTAAAATCCTTGACGTACTTCCTATATAGTGTATCATTTCATCAGGATTTCCGTTGTGTAGATTTTTGTACTAAGATATTAACGCAATTGTTCTGTAGGATACATTCATCCTGTCTTTGACAATTACAGTTGTTAATTGTTCCATCACTGTCAATATCGTTAATTGTTTTGTAGATGTGTTTTAATGATTCTTTTGAGGTTATCCGTGCAAGTATAACTTAATTGTAATGTATTGATATTAAATAACCTATCCGGTGCGTTACTGTATGAGAAATGTTTTTTTTATCAGCAGCAACCAACGTTTGTTTTTAACATTAGATTGAAAGACCTGTACACCAGATTATCCTCCGGCTTCGATTTCGAGTATTCCTCGTAGTTGTTACTATATTTTTATACTTTATATCAGCGTTTATGCACCCGATATTCTGTAAATGTGTGTTATAAATGTTTTTATAGTTTTTAAACGTTCTTGGTACTAATTCTACTGTATATCGACTTAGGTATGTACCTATATTATTGAAGGTGAGTGGTTTGATTGTGTATGCACGTATATGTGGTTCGAGTTTTCATTCATAGTAGGTTTAGTTGTTAGGTTAAATGTAACATCGAAGAAGGTTTACTATGTTTTGTATTGCCTTATTCATTTATTTGTTAAGTATCTTTTTAATCCTGTCGCCTTTCGCGATAGTAGATTGCCTGACTACCATTAGACCCTCATCAGTATATAACCCTATATCCCTTACATATATATCATAATTTTTTGTATATTTCTTAATATATATATATATATATATATATATATAAATATATATATATATATATATATATATATATATATATATATATATATATAATGAACCTAATAGAGTAGATGCCTCTGCAGAATCCAACTAACCGATAGAAACATCGAAGATCCGTTTTGCCTGTTTTCTGTCAATTGCTTGCTGCTACTTTTGAGAACTGTAGTACGAAAAATATATCAATATCATAAATGTTGTATATATATATATATATATATATATATATATATATATATATATATATGTGTGTATATATATATATATATGTGTGCGTATATGTATATGTAGAGGTGTCGGTATGTTGATATATATATATATATATATATATATATATATATATATATATATGTATGTATATGTATGTTTGTGTATGTATGTAGAGATATGTGTGCATTGACATGTATGCAAATAAGTGGGGCTGTGTATAGGTCAGATTTGAGATGAATGAATTCAGTTACTGCTAGAATATTTGGTGTGATATTAAGAACAAATTTTAAGTAGGTAATGAATAAAAAATAAAAATAAATAAGGAGTCGAAAACGGTAGATAAACCAAATGAATGTATAAATATAAATAAGGTGTGATGGACTAAAACGTAATTTCATATGAGTCTTGCCTGTTGAATCATGAACCAACCCGATTCGAAGGATATACTGAATAAAGAAGCTCGCAATTTCACATTAGAATTTCTCTTCAGGTGTTTGTAAGTTAACTCTTGATTGCAGAGGACAACTGAAACATGTATGAACTCGTACAACCAATAACGTGTGTATAAATAAAAAATATAGTATATATATATATATATATATATATATATATATATATATATATATACAATAATATTTATAAATAAATATTTATTAATTATTTTAATACTTACAGACATCGAAGTTTCATGCTAGCGAAATCTTCAGTGCAGGAACTAATTCTCAACGGTCGGTGGGCGCGAACCCCGATCACAAATAGCACCGATTCGTAGTCGAGGGTCTTATCCATCGGCCCTAGCCAATTAGTTAGTAAATATAGAGGAATTTTAAATGTAAAAAACGAATTGGCGGCTAGATACCAAGCAGTATAGAGTGATCTACGAAACGGCGTTCAGATCGTGCATATAGCTATTTGCACTGCTTGTTATTAAAGTTACTCGAGAGTGCCCAGCCTTTGTGGGAGGGGGCTGATAAACAATAATATTTATAAATAAATATTTATTAATTATTTTAATACCTACAGATATCGAAGTTTCATGCAAACGCAATCTTCAGTGTAGAAACTAATTCTCAACGGTCGGTGGGCGCGAACCCCGATCACAAATCGCCACTGATTCGTAGTCGAGGGTCTTATCCATCGGCCATAGCCAATTAGTTAGTAAATATAGAGGAATTTTAAATGTAAAGAGCGAATTGGCGGCTAGATACCAAGCAGTATAGAGTGATCTACGAAACGGCGTTCAGATCGTGCATATAGCTATTTGCACTGCTTGTTATTAAAGTTACTCGACAGTGCCTAGCCTTTGTGGGAGGCGGCTGATAAACAATAATATTTATAAATAAATATTTATTAATTATTTTAATACCTACAGACATCCAAGTTTCATGCAAACGCAATCTTCAGTGTAGAAACTAATTCTCAACGGTCGGTGGGCGCGAACCCCGATCACAAATCGCCACTGATTCGTAGTCGAGGGTCTTATCCATCGGCCATAGCCAATTAGTTAGTAAATATAGAGGAATTTTAAATGTAAAGAGCGAATTGGCGGCTAGATACCAAGCAGTATAGAGTGATCTACGAAACGGCGTTCAGATCGTGCATATAGCTATTTGCACTGCTTGTTATTAAAGTTACTCGACAGTGCTCAGCCTTTGTGGGAGGGGGCTGATAAACAATAATATTTATAAATAAATATTTATTAGTTATTTTAATACCAACAGGCATCGATGTTTCATGCAAACGCAATCTTCAGTGTAGAAACTAATTCTGAACGGTCGGTGGGCGTGAACCCCGATCACAAATCGCCACTGATTCGTAGTCGAGGGTCTTATCCATCTTCCATAGCCAATTAGTTAGTAAATATAGAGGAATTTTAAATGTAAAGAGCGAATTGGCGGCTAGATACCAAGCAGTATAGAGTGATCTACGAAACGGCGTTCAGATCGTGCATATAGCTATTTGCACTGCTTGTTATTAAAGTTACTCGACAGTGCTCAGCTCTTGTGGGGGGGGCTGATAAACAATAATATTTATAAATAAATATTTATTAGTTATTTTAATACCAACAGACATCGATGTTTCATGCAAACGCAATCTTCAGTGTAGAAACTAATTCTCAACAGTCGGTGGGCGTGAACCCCGATCACAAATCGCCACTGATTCGTAGTCGAGGGTCTTATCCATCTTCCATAGCCAATTAGTTAGTAAATATAGAGGAATTTCTAATGTAAATAGCGAATATATATATATATATATATATATATATATATATATATATATATTAAGTGAAGCTCGCATCTCACAAGCATGTCATACTTTGATAACTATATACACCTGCAATTAAAATGTTTATTGTTAAGCAATAAAAAAATTTCTTTAAATCAGATAATGATAGTTACTTTCAAATAATTTTTAAAAGAGGGTTTTCTTATATTTCAGGCTTTGTGCGGGGAATTCACAAACGAGTTTGCGTAAATTCATAGACACAATAAATAACACGTTTTGAACACAATTATAAATAGATAAAATTACCCCTTTCCCATTTAAGTAATTAATAGCATCAATAGGCAACTACTTAAATGCTGGATAAAAGTTCATGGGATCAAATACCATCTGAAATCGCAGATGATTACAACTCAAACTACACGGCTACGCCGCAACATGGCAAAGTTGTATATGACATGAAATGTGTGATATTTTACTTACCCATAGGTAAACTCAGTCTTCGTTTCTAAAACCGAAGAACAATATACAAATAATAAGTTAATGGTGATTCATTTGGTGGGAAATTTTGATCTCTGACCGTCTTAGTTGCCTTTTAATCTTAGAATCGTAGTGAAAGTGTCAGGATATATATATATCAACACTTGGTATTCTATCATTTATTTATCAATTTAAATACCAGAGAAAATTTAGTAAGGACATATAAAATACAGTTAGTTCATATACTTTTCGAAAACCCATATGTAGATAAATGCTTAAAATAATTAAGTTTACATAATTTTTTAAATATATATTTTTATTTTTTTATCAAAACAAGTGTATTTTATTGAATTTAAAACCATTCATAATATTTTATTTTTGTTTCTTATACATTTAAATATTATTGTGTTTTATAAAACACTCTGATATGAATTCGCATAATTTTAAAAACTAATAATTTTTTCAATTTTGTATTACTTACATTAAACTAATTGTACCTAATTTATAAAACTAATAATTCTCACAATATTGTTTTACTTACATAAAACTCACAGAGGTTTCAGTTCGAAAGGCAGGATCTTTTACTGATTACAACAAAAGAAATCCAAAGAAGGCCGAAGAGTAGAACGGTTGAACCCTTGCGAAACAACAAGAGCAAAAATGAGGAAACGTGTGTATTTTAGAGAATCACTCCAGTCTTCAAGGTTAGGGTCACTGTCAAGGTTTCAGGGAAGTTTCCTACTGACGGCATATGACGTAAGAACCAAAGTATATATTTACTACGGTTTTCAATACAAAACTCATTCTAAGGGAAAATCTATAAAACCACCCAAACTATATGTAATTTGTAACGGCTGTGATTCTATATAATTGCTGAAACATGTACATATCATAAGTGTGTAAGGGCAGTGTAAAAACACTCTATTTCCATCGACGCCAAGTCATGGTATGGAGCAACAAGACGCATAGACTGACGCGGACGTACTATATTGAAACGGGGAAGCTATTGCACGTAAATGAATTGACGCTCTCCAAAGTAAAAGACAATAAAATAAAAACATGTATTCTTATGAAACGTTTATTCAATTTGCGCGTTTATTAATCGACAAAAATGCTATTTCAAACTTAAGCATTATCCATCGACAAAAATGCTATTTCAAACTTAAGCGATATCTATCGACAAAAATGCTATTTCACATTTAAGTGTGACTAACATACGAAAATATTTTAAACTTAATTGTGACAGACCAAGGAAAATGTTATTGCAAATTTCATCCTGACAGACTAGTTGACGTACATAGAATCTTATAGGTATATTTGAACATATCTAAACAAGATGCGTCTATTCAATCTTTGCATTTAGCAATACAACAGCTATTTTACTACTGAAACCTAATCGACCAACAGACCAAGCCTTTTGGAACGATGTCAAGACAAACCTAAACTGTAAATGAATATAACTTTCACTTGTACCATTTAAAGTGTCAAGATTTTTTTTACTAATTATCAATGTCTACATCTGATTCGACGTATCAGCGGTGAAAATTGTTGACATTACGAAAGGTTGAAAGTTCGTGTGAAAAGATTATAACATATTAGAAAATAAGACCGTACAAATGACACTTGTACTTTTATGAAATGGGGAAAAATTAAAATGAATGAAGAAAAATAAATGATTTGCAAACATTGTTGTTAATAAAAATAAAACGGAAAAAGAAACTTCTACGAGAAAAGTGTTTCCAGATTAAATACGTAATTTTAAACGAAGCGAAGCTTAACTAAATCAAGCTAAAATAAATAGGCATTTTACATTCTTTAATGTTGGGTAAATTCCATTTCCCCAGAAAAGGAGGATTCTAGATTATGACAAATATGAAAGGATTACTGAAAAAGAAAGTAAATATTAGGATGGCTTGTGACAAGTATTTCTTGATATTGGAGTTAAAGATGACAATGTTATAGTATTCAGGAAGCAGTCCCGTGATAACGTGTACTGCATATAGGATTGAAAGAAACTCTAATAATAGAAATTACGTTTAATTTTCAGAAGACGTGAGAAGAAAATGGAAGTTCGTTAAATTTGTGATAGAAAACAAGTTCTTACCATGGTGTATCATAGTACAGTAGCGTGTTTATCTTACCCGAAACTAAATATTCTAACAATTTGTTATTTTTTGAAAAGCGTAATTTTTCCTGCAAAATACAAATTAACATTTCTTGTATTCCTATGCACTTTATTTTGATCATTAGTCTGTCACGCGTAACTGTCCTTCTAATATTTATAAAACTACATGGTAGAATTAATATGATAATTTGTGCGTCCATTGTTACAATAGCCCCTAACATATTGTCACAATTTGGGTTTGAAAAACTAAAGTATTTTGAAGGTATATAAAGAAATGCGATGTGTTTGTTTGTAGAGTTAGATATTGTGTGTTCATCACTCAGTGCTTAACGCGATTAAAATAATGAATGTACGTATTTGAGGAACAGCCGTTCCAGTTTAATCTGGCCTACATAGTGTGGAAATACATTCTAAAAGTATAAACAAATCCGGACTTGAGATATTGAAAAAACACACTCTGGAAAATTGGAAAGTTGTTATTCAGAAATAAAAAAAATGATTCAATATACATTTTAAAGCATTTAAACTAATGGCGTTTAAAATATGTAATGAACAACATATTTTAAGATAAATCAATCATTGAAATTATTGAAATTTAATTGCTGTTATTTTGAAGGCTTTATTGATGGCGACTCTCTAATTATAACACTTCTCTTATTTCTGTGGGACGGGACTTTCTTCTCTTGTAGATATTCTTGTTGATATAAGTTTAACTACACTTCTGGATCTTGATCGCAATTCATTTTTACACAATGAAAGCAATTCAATTAAGTATATTTATTATCACAGTGTGTGCGTGTCTATATTTGGCATAGTTTAAAGTGTTATCGGCACATTCTATGGCTTCTTAAACGAATAATAATCGAATCGCCATCGTCATTTATAACATGAACACAGGTTGACAACAGTATCTACAATATATATATATATATATATATATATATATATATATATATATATATATATATACTTAGGCAGCATTTTTACATTCATGCATGTTTGATTAAAGAACAGGGACACTTCCTGTTTGTGTTTTTTATCCATCTTTTCATGACGGACTAAAAATCTAATGTTCTCTTCGAGTGTGAACAAGAACTCGCGAAACCTTCTAACGTATTTAACTCTACATAATCTTTGACAGGCTTCAATTATGGGGGGCGCAGGTTGCAATGTGAGACAGCGAGGATGTAAGTGTTTTTGACTAATATGTCCTGAATTCTTTTTTGGGGTGTCGGGTCCTACTAAATGTTGATAAATAGAACTATGGGGAAGGAGACGTTATATGTCAGGCGACGAGAGATACTAGTCCTTGTCATATAAATATATGTATTGTTTTTGGAGACACATTCTCCCATTGTGTATTTAAACACATATACAGCATTACTAGTTTTTAGTAAACCGTCCCACAACGTCGGGTTTTTTTATTAATAAGTTAGTTGTTTTACATTTTTTATAGTAAATAGTGAAACCGGGTTTATGGTTTTGTCAGTAGGGTAGATATGTTTATGTATAATATATTTTATTATTTTGTCATCTACTTGATAATTAGGGTGTATTTGGTTGTATTGATGTTATTAGAATTGCAGCAATATGTGTCTAATAATTAGAGAACAAATTTAATCCAAATCTTAAATACTTGAATTTTCAAATGCAACATTCGTATTTAATGCTCCCATAGTAGTTCCCTAAATCCGTTCTAATATTAATATGTTTTATCCGAAATTGATATTTGAAAAATAGTTATTAACTAATGTACACCCTCGAACAAAATGACAGAAAATATCCTTCACTAATACCTATATGAAATCATATTGTTGCACAAGTAGTTGAAGTATTTATATAAAAATATTATTATTATTTCTAATGACACCAATAGCTGATTTTTTTTATTTAGTATTTCTCTTGGAAGTCAGTTCATCCGGCTGTGCTTGTTTGACTTGCTATTTGCTTTCTTTATCCCCGCGCATCACTTGAAATAGTTTAGTCCGGGGCGAGAAAAAGTCACGTCTGTTTGAGAATATATTTATATATATTGATGAACAAATACATACACATTGGTATTTATGATAGCGTATGAGTTAATGACTAACGTTGATATTTTCTAACAATCGAGATTATTCAATTTTTTTCACAATGGTTTCAATCATAGTATTACTACCTTTGCATGTAAATATATTGAAGTAAATTACCTACATGCACCTCTGTGTTACGAATTAATCATGATCAGTTGATTAGTTTCGGAGTCAATATTGTACATACAAATATATAACCATATACACGTACAAAACAATTAATAAATAGCGATATAATCTAAACCTATTTTAATCGTGTAATATCCTGAAACATCCGCTGCAATCTCCTCTTCATGCCCTTGTGCCACCTGGTGACAGTTATAATCGATAATGCCCGTCTAGTCTCGACATTCAGCTTTAGTCTGGCACACCATTTCAAATGTAACACTACTAATTCTTCCTAAATTCTTAAAATATCTGCACTTAGGTTTAGAAATTGACACACCCACACACACACACATACACACACATATATATATATATATATATATACATACATATATATATATATATATATATATATATATATATATATATATATATGTATATAGATGATCAAATACACTTTGTTGGTGTCGGCTCTGCTTGAAATGTTGAGCGCACTAGAAGCAAAAAAAAACACACACTAAACAAATAATTCATGTGATGGTCTTTCTTGCAACGTTAACATTTTGATTTTTCTATATTCATCTTATTGAATCATTGTTTTTATTCTTCTCATTACTTTTGTCGAAACAAAGAAACTCTTATTTAATTTCGTTCTTAATAATATTGTTCTTCTATTGATTCATAAGATACAGAAACAAGATAATGTTATAGTTGTTCACTTATCTTTTCAGGATTCGACAAGAACATCATGAATATGACGTCACTATTGTATATGTACATATTTATTATTATTTTATATTAGATTTGTTATAAACATGAGTTTGACTTTATCTAATGCATTAATTAATAAAACCCATGGTGGGTATGATTATCTAGTAGCCACATCGGTTTGTGGTTGGAATCGTTGTAAATTGAAAGACTTTTATATTGAGAGTTAGACACTCAAAGATTATGCGAATAATTATTCTGATAATGAAATACTTTTTCAAGTGCAGATGATAAACATGACTTATTTAAACACTATAACTAACAAAAATAGTTTTTACAAAAGCCGTTTTCCCAAAGTATATCTGTCTTTAATCTAAAATACACAGTTTTCAAAATGTGTTTACGTCTACAATACAATATTAATTTATCTGCATCTATGAGCGCCGTATATATTTTCTACATTAATCAGAATTTTATACAACGAGAAGATGCTTCTTAGGAAGAAGTTTTCATGGCAGTTTCTGATTTATTTAATTTATTATGATATGGATTAGGTTGGTTAATTTATTGTATATTATTGTTAGCGTGATCGTTAACAACTATTAAGAACTCATTATAGGCTTGCTGAGGCAGAAGAGGGATAGTAGAATTATTAGATGTAGATTTATGATGCAAATTAGTTGTAATGATCGGTTGTAGAGCTTGATTAGGGGATGCATTTATGTGATCTCTAGGATTCATTGTAGAATTATTTAGTTCAGTTACGGTCCAAGCATACACAATATCAGAATATGTGCGTCTATTGTCCAATGAGCAATCACTGGTACGCCTATATATATATATATATATATATATATATATATAGACATGATATTTAAAACGTAAACTTATACAAAATATTCAATGAGGACATTAATTCAATTGTGATGAAATAATATTTAAAAGTTCTGAAGGTTTATCAGTTTTGCCGTTCTTCCATCGAATACATCCATTTATTTCATAGATTGTGTCATTTAAGTGAATTTTTCTAAGATTGAAACTAATATTCATTAAATTTAAAAAAAATTATATTGACATTGTACGATGGATGAAATAAAGTCAAAAGTTAAAAAGTAAATAATGATGTGAAGTTGAGATCTATTTTCAAACAGAATATAATGAGTCACCTCTCATCATTCTAGCGATAAAGTTTCATCTCCATCTTTCTCTTCTTTTTTGGCTTGGTTCAATTTTACACCTTGTTTGCAGGGTCCGCCTCAGAAGTCAGCATTAATTCATGCCTCCTAATATTATTTCCTTTGTTTCTTATTTACTTATTCATGAAGACTTCATAAAAGATAAATGTATTTAAATATGAGTTCAATGGGGGAAAAACAAGAACCAATATTCTTAAGATACGACCATTCAACTAGCTTGCCTAGCGTTGAAAATACCATTTCATACTGAAGTGTGACAAATACAGACAAACATAGTGTCTGTTCGTGATGATTAGTCGCATCTCAAACGGCGTAAAAATACAGACGAGCAAACGATAAAAGAAGTAAAAGAAAATTACGAGGCAATTTAAATATATAATTAACTCTACCTAGAAGTTCAGTAAGTAACCTTCCTTCCCTCAAATAAACAAACCAAAATACAAAACACTAAATAAATAAACATTTTAAAATATGATGGTGAATAAAATTCAACACGACTAGAAATAAAGAAACAATATGTAAAAACATGTCTAAAGTAATGAAATTAGTAAATTTGGCGTGTGGCTGTCAAGGTGTGTTAGCCTGAACTTACGATCGATTATCTATCTAAACTTGTTCATTTATGTATGTAGGAACTTTCCTTCTTTGTTTGCTCACTCCTTCTTTTTCTCTGGGGTAGACAAGGGGGATCATCTTGTGAAATCACGTTGTCCGAAGTTTCCGGCCAATCAGGGACCAACAGGTCAGCTTGCCCACGTGTGATTTGACTGCCTATAAAAACAAGTAACGCACTCTCTTCTTTCTCTTTTTTCTCCCGCTTGCTGGACGAAAGCACACAGAGAAGATCGTTGATCCCCCCAACCGGATCGACCGAGAAGACAAAAAGTAACCTCTTTTAATTCCTACCAGGAATAGCGAACTTTTCTTGAAACACACACCATTTCAATTGCCACAAAACATCACCTTACATCAAACACCATCGCATATACACCTTCGTGCAAACATGAACTTACAATGGAACTTTTGCACTCATTAAAAATATGAACTCTGCAAAATGTTTTACTCAAATAAATTGTTTTGTTTTAATATAAATGTTTTAGTCTTAATTATTAATTTTACAAAATACCATTCTTGTGTGTTAACTTTGTTATTCATTCGCTTTCTTTCTAATATAATTACCAAATAATAATAATGTGTTCTTTCGTTCCCTTTGGTTGTTGTAATTTGTTAATATTATCCACACGTGGTCCGTCAACTTCGACCCATCCACACGTGGTCGGGCCACGTCGAACAGTGTGAATGACATGCTGCTTTTGCCCGACGTTTAACAAAATGCTTCTGATAACATGCATAAACATGTATTGTTTGTTTTTAACTTTCGAAATGATTATCTTACGATAAAATAACAAAATAAAGATAATCATTTCGAAAGTTATAAACAAAAAAATAAATGTAAATATTAATTTAGCGAAGGAAGCTTAGAACAAAGTAAAACAAAAAAAAAATCAAAACAACAAAAAATGTCATATACGAAGAGAACACTATATAAAAGCATATCTCAGCATAACTGAAAAGAACAAAGGTGCCATTACACAACCCTGTTAGGTACCATTTGTCACATTGAAAGGTTCTGAAGACTCTCCATTTGAAACAACCGATGCCTTCATTCCATCATGGAAAGAAATAATTACATTCAGCATGTTGTCAGGTATTCCCAGCTTGTCCAACACTTTCCAGAGGGCTTCGCGGTTTACTGTGTCAAAGGCCTTTGTAAGGTCAATGAAAACCATATACAACTCCTCGTTCTTTTCCCGAACTTTCTCGGCAACCTGGCGGAGGGAAAAGATCATATCGACAGTACCCCGACCAGCACGGAAACCGCACTGAGATTCGGGATAGATATCATCAACAAGGTGTGTAATTATTCTGTTGAGAATACGCCTTGCCAAGACCTTCCCTGCAATTGACAAAAGTGAGATGCCTCGATGGTTGTCACAGATGTTTCTATTGCCTTTATTCTTATACAAGTGTTGAATTAATGCATCTTTGAAATCCTGAGGGACATTTCCACCTTGCCAGATCTTCACATAGAGACTGTGCAGCTTCTTCACTATTGTCTGGCCACCGTACTTAAACACCTCAGGAGGTAAGGTGTATTTCCCTGACCTTTTGCCTGACGACATTTGCCTCATAGCAACGAAAACTTCATGTATTGCTGGAAGGAAGGAGAGTTCAGGAATCTCAGGTCGTTCAGTGATAGATGAAAGTATTTCTTCATCAGTTGTGGAAGTATTGTTTAGGACCGCTTCGAAGTGCTCCTTCCAGCGATTCAATATATCCGCTCTATCATTTATCAGTGTGCCATCATTTGCAGATACGGGAGAAACGCCAGATTCGTGCGGTCCAAAAACTTTCTTAATACCTTGAAAAAAAACTTTCAAGTCTTTTCTGTCAAATGCTTCTTGCATTAATTTGCATGTGAGGACCACCATGCCTCTTTCATCTGCCGTAATTCTTTCTGGACTTTACTTTTGCATTCCTTGTACAATTTCCTCTTTAGTGTTGAGTTCTTATAATCACTCCATGTTTTATGAGCCTTATGCATTTCATTGATCAACTCCTGGGCCTCAACATTCTGGTCATCGAACCTGTCCTGATGTTTACGGACAGGTAACCCTAAAACCTCCAATGCAGATGTGTGAATTACGTCCCGCAATGATTTCCAGGAAGATTCGATATCATCGGTTATCTCAACAGAATCCAATGAGCCATCAAGACGGGCCGACAGTGCTGCCCGCTGAACGGTATTCTTTAATGGTAGAATGTTTATCTGTTTAGGGACAGACAAGCCTTTCACTCGTCTGTGCTGTAAACGAAAAGACGTTTTACTTCGAAGCAAGCCATGATCTGAAAGATAGCAACTTGTATGGAACGAACGAGTGATACGAAAGTCCCCAAGGTCACGTCTCTTGGTGATGATGTAGTCAATCAAATGCAAATCCCTAGAACGAGGGTGCATCCATGTAGTCTTGTGGGAGTTTTTACTGCTGGAATACAGTGTTGGTAATACACAGATTAAGCTCTCCACAAAGAGACAACAAACGAAGACCATTCCCATTCATACGACCAACACCATGATGACCCAGAACACCACGGCATGATGTACTATCCACACCCACACGTGCATTAAAATAACCCAAAAGAATAAGTTTGTCCTTGTGTCGAACATTATTGATAATTTCTCTTAGTTGCTGGTAAAAATCATTTTTCTCCTGCTCTAGTCTGTTCAACGTGGGAGCATAACAACTAATTAAAATAATACGGGTATCACATTCAAGATTAAGGGTTAATGTCATCAAGCGATCCGAAAACCCCTTTGGAAGGGTCGGCAATGACTCTGCAAGATTGGACTTGATAGCAAATCCTTTTCTTCTGTCAGTTTTGAATTTCCAGCCAGGCGAGTTTCACTAAGGGCGGCAATATCGATGTCAAACCGTTTAAGCTCAAGTGCGACAAGAGCCGTCCTACGTTCTGGCTGAGTATCATTGTCAAGTAGAGTACGGACATTCCAAGATCCAAAATGAAAGTTTTTACTTCTTCTGTTATTGAGACTGCATGTTGGATACCCATACAGTTGCAGTTGGCTGCTAAGGGTAATGATGAGCGAGCATATGTTTAGGGCTCCTTTTATCGCGACCTTCCCAGCATAGGGAAAGCAGTGCTATCCCTTAACAGGGCTGCTTTGTCACCGATAGAGGACACGGACTGCACAATTGCTCAAATGGTTGGGCAGAACGGCCATCACCCACCGGTCGCCAAAGTGTAGAGATCGAGCTAAGAACTTCCAGTAATATCCTTTACCTGTTCCCGTCGCCTTACCCTATCGCCTGTTGACTTTTTTTTTGTGTGCAGGACTTTGGTCTAAACTTAAGTTGTCAAGAAACCCACACAAAAGATTTGTTTATAGTGGTGAAAGCCTGTGTAAATACTATCCACACTTTTTGGACCTTTTCATAAACCCAAGTCGGTGCAGAAAAATCGCCACAGATTAAGCAAGAAAAGACCTCAGGTTTAACATCAGAGTTTTCCATCTCCTAGATACCTGTCTTAACAAAGCCTAAGGGAGGTATCTTGCCCAGTGGTATTACGCGCCCCCAGACACTATCCTGGGAATTTTCATAACCCGGCACCATATATATATATGTCTATACATATATAGATACAGACCACTACCTAGTGGCAGGGGGTTAGATTGGTGAGCGCCGGGACATATCTGCATGCCAGCAGGTCCTGCACACTGCATCTCTGGGGTTCTAACCTACTCCGAGATCTCTAGTCTATTAGCCTGGGGCCGCAATGCGCCCAGTTACAATAGTGTACCAAGGAGAGGTCAGACTAAAGTCTTGTCTGGGGATAGGCTATATACCAGCAGGGGAGACTTACTCACTCGGCTCCCTTTTCGCTCATCTAGTGGGCTATCTGGCGGCTAAGCAAAGAGTAAGAGTAGGAAGCACATGCAACTACAAGTACGCTCCACTGTTGCACTAGACGCATCACGCAGACCTGTGGATAACTCCACCACACCATATATATATATATATATATATATATATATATATATATATATATATGATATTAATTTTAAGTAAATACCATTCAAAAAGTAAGTAAGTGTGTCTAGTCTGTATATTTAATATGACCCTACACTTGATTTTCATTAGTTGTGTTAGAATCATCTTTTTATTTTTCTCCGTCTATCAGTCTATCTCTACATCTATCTGTGTCTATATTTCATTTGTTTTCATCTTTTCCATTCTCTTCTATGGCTGATCATCAATGTATTTTCTGTGTTATATCTCTCTTATGATCCTATCAAAGCCAGAAAGTAGGTTTTAGTTATAAACTAATTAATCACTTGACCCTTACAACCGCTACTTAACAATTACGTAACTTATTGTTCTAGTGAAATAATCATCTCTGCCGGTGATAGATGATTTTATCAATAAAACTTGATTTTTAGGCGAAGTATTGGACTTTTTGAACGACTGTCGTGGTTGTGTGCATTTCTGTTTATCATGTTTTAGCATATCTCTCATGTCCATATCAAGCGATTAATCTGGTTTCCTGTCAAATGATGTTAAGTTCACTATCCACAAGATTATTGTCAAAACATTCTTCTTGTGTGCACAGATATGTAATGGTAATCAATCTTCTTCACGAAGTAAGAAAGTTTCTACAATCAAAATCGATATCGTATAAATCCCGGATGATTAGTGTACGCCTATCTATCTTCTCCGATATGAACACGTATTTTATGCATGCGTACCAAACATACATAAGTACTCACATAAATCGACATAATGAAAAAAAAAATATATATATACACATATATATATATATATATATATATATATATATATATATATATATAAAGTTACAAAGAGAAAACTCAGAGCGACAGTATTGGGCCATCTGTATTATAATTTATTTCGTCCCGGACTAATAGGACTCATCAGCTATAATCAAGATGGTCTAACACTCGTTTAATGAATAGTGAGTGAAAAACAACGTTTTGGGAAATCGTTAAAGAGATGGGATTGTCCTCTCCTTATGTAAGTAAAAGAGTAGCACGCAGAGAGATTCAGAAATCTTCTGCGAACGAGATGTCTTCCCCACTCCTTCTATAATCATTAGCCAGTCACTCGACCTGTTAGGATTCTAACCCAGTTTCAATTCAACGCCGAGAACTCTTTATAATATCTCACATAAATTGAGGGATATCATTTATAATAATCTATAGGTTAAACGTTATATTTATTCCCATACAATCTAAAATACATTAAAACAATCAACATATAAGAATCACTTATCTATGCACTCTATATATGAACTTATTTAAACATATTTTAATGTCCTTAATTTATTCTGCTGATTCACAAATATAGTTATTTGAACTTTCGTATTAATAGAGCATGAACATTTCCATAACAAAATAATCATAACTCTGACGTGATTTACGTTATGTTTTAACACATGAATTCAAAGATAAGCGATAATAAATAAAAAAATAAATGAATGTGCACAAATTATCAAGAGCGTTGGAAATTATTTTAATAGTCCAAAATAATCTATTTTGCTTTGAATACGTATTCTAGTTGTTCTTTCACAATTATATAATATAGAAAACATGTGATGCCGACTGTTTGCTGTTAATGAAAATGCAAATGAATGGTTTAAAATAGTTTTCGACATTGAATAAAGTATTATCAAGTCAAACAATGTTTTCATTGTAGTACAAACTATTGAAAACAATTCTGTTACCTGAAGAATCGATGCTCACACTCGTATGTATATAACTTAAAACGGTTTAAGTTCGCATAAACAATTCATGAAATTGATTATCAGAAAGAAAAAACCAGGCAAACCATTACAACTTGACTGATGTTTGTAATTTTGTTTGGAAAAATACATTTTGACAGACACGTTTACTTTTAGTCAGTGGCGAACAATGCGGGTTTGGGCGTGGCTCCCCGGGCGAGTAAACAAAATACAAATCGACTACTACGTTCTACCTCACCAAAAAGAAATATAGAATCAGTCCCGGAGAAAAAAAGAACACACATATAGCTTTTGAATTTTAAATGGGGGATCTTTTTGCATATATTTTTAAGTAACATGTAGCTGTTTTTTTTTACTTCTGAAGTATTCCAGCACACATAACATATAACTATTAACAATACCCGTATTTCGCTTTCTAATAAAATGTTCGAATATCCCCCTTTTCATTTAAACAATCATAGACTTACTCGCGTAGTAAAACTTTGGAATTTGTTGAATAATTAGAAAAATAGATCGGCGACTATTTTGCATCACAAACTAACAATACAATTTCTTCTCGGCGAGGAAAAACAACTGTTCGGTTCCAATCCCGTAGCAGTACGAAAGAAAAGACAGGCGCAACAACTTATTTTAGAATTATCAGTAGTGCATTTGTGGTGTGAATATACCTTTAACGTGATATGTACTGTTTCATTTTATTAAATTACTAAAAATTGAAGAATAAATAGAAATAGAAATATTAATATTACGCGTACTTTGCTTCACGTCTCTAGTTTAATGTTGAGACCTAAAAGTAGTTGATTGTATATACATTCCCGCTAGTTATAAAATGAAAAAGCACAAATGTACACGTATATAGTAATATCGAATACATATATTCCATAAAGTAAGGGTTGAATGAATACGTTCTTAAAGCAAGGAGACTTATAATCAATGGATAATTGCTAGTTCTAGAAATCTCGACTTCAAGATCTCGAGACGTGATATGAAATCTCGAGATTGAGAAAATAATTTCGAGATTGCAATCGACACTTTTGATTTGCAGAAGTATTTGTATCATGTTAAAAGATGCCATAGGTCAATTTTTTAATATATGGTTTTTGAGATTATTTTTGAACAACATTCAACAATTAAAGATATTTATTTCTAACGTGCAACACTCTTCTTCGTTTCACATTTGCATTGTTGGGAAAAATACCACGATAAATAAATCTGATCCAAAAGATAGCCCAAGAACAAGGCATTAGTTTGGATGTCTGCGTAATTAACATGAAGGCATCCAACATTTTCCTTAACTAAACCAGGGACGTTATGGTATCTTATTCAATTACGCATAAAACCATGTGCAAAAGATGGGAAGTATAGTTGAGAAGCGGATCAGAATAAAGAGAAAGCTTCCTAGAGACATGATATTGATGAAATGCTTAAACAAGAAGGTACAATAGATGTATATGGATGGCATCATCATATCTTCATTAGACTGGAAGTAATATTTGACTGCATGTTTCAGCTACGAACTGTCTTCTCAATCATAGAAGATACGGAGATTTTCATAAACAATAATAAGTATTGGCAAAGAATACGCTTGGGACTTTGATGTTTCTATTTTGCCTTCGGTGGTCTTCGTCTTCTGGACTTTTTCCCGGCAGCTTCCGAAAAAGGATAGTAGTATGAACGTAACAATGATGAATCACTCATCAACTATTTACTAGCTGAGATGGATCCATCGGCAAGTGCAGAAACAGTGCCAACTATTGTTTATTCTCTGCGGCTATTTTTGACTTTTATAGTTTCTGTTGTCACCGCAGTGATAAGTTTCTTGAAATTAAAGCCTATTAAAATGATGTGTCCGTAAATAGCCGATAATAAATAAGACACCACGATGGTATATTTACAAGAGTGTGTATTTACAGAAGTGGATAATAGTATGTTACAGAAAGTCTGCTCCAAGACTGCTCGGATTTACTTCCTTCCCACAGCAGGAAGATGTGGAGAGAGGGTGGAACAGAGGGACAATCAAACCAGCGCTCTAAAAGAAGGAGCACTATGGCCTATTAAAAATTGCAGCCTCGTTGGTATTTCCCGGTTAGGGCGTGTCAGGTAGTAAGCCATAAACTTACTCCACCCAAAGAGGGGAGGCAAGGCTTGGGAACGATTACCCGCTAAATAAAAGGGCACCGAAGTACCCCAGTGTCAGTTGGACTGATTGTCGAGAACAGATCCTCGACTAGTATTCAGAAATCAAGCGTCTTAAAGCAACTAAAGCTGCTGAGTAACCGCTTCTGGACTTCATCGTAAGTCCCTTCATGCATAGTGTCTAGAATAATTCATATAGTCACGAAATAGGGTAGATCACTATCACCCAATAACATACACCTTATTTATGATCGAATATGCTACAAGACTGTTGGTATTTAATTCCTTCTAACTACAGGAAGATGTGGCAGAAGGCTGGAAAGTGGGCACGGTTAAATCAGTTCTCTTGAAGCGTATAAGTATGTCGCATGATGGCCTATCGAAGTTGTTTCTCTTATGAATTTAGCATGAATGTGTGGAGATGATGGACTTTGACTAAATAATAAGTGAATTTGTTTTATAAAAGCTCACAAAGTCTAAATTCAATAAATCTGTTTTGAAGATATGGTTTTCAAATTACTTGATTCTTCAGTCACCATCATTACACATCTCTAATTTCTTTTTGGTCGTCCCAAAAAAGGGTGAGATTTGGAATATGGCCCCGGACGGCATTTTGCTTTGGTAGCTTGTTTAGTTTTGGTCTTTCTTTGTATTCGAGGTTTGTAGTCTAAGCGTACTGATAACAAATAATAGAGTCATTTTCAAATCAATGTTAGTGACTTATTTGATGTCACCTTTTAGTTAATTATGAGACGAAGCCATGGTCCCGACCTCAACCCCGGATGTAGGATTATTGTTAAGATTTATGAAGAGCGAGCCTTTTCGTCACCATCGTCAAGTAAATTATAGAGAAACTTAAGAAAGTAGATTAATATAATAAAACCAAAGCATGGCAAAAACATGCCAATCTTTACTTATCGTTAACCCCAATACTTATCTTGATGTGGCGACCGAGAATGTTGATATTTGGGGAGATATCTAGCTATATATTATAATTGGTAGTATCGTAAATGGTGATAATAACATTTACTAAATCTTCTAACTAGTGCCTACTAATTAATTTATGATCACGAAAAGGAAATAAAACAAAACAACTAAAAAAGTGCAGTTTCTAATATTAGTACAATCTTATTCAGCCTGTGATTGGTCATCGAATTTATCAGAAATGTTTTAACAATTTCAATTCATGAGAAGCTTCTCTCTGTAGTATTAAGTACCAGTAACCAGAAGTGTCACATCTATCACCAGAAAGTTGTCAAATGTTGTTTGATTGTTGAGGGGAAACGCCCAAAACTTGTTGGTTGTTTAAACTGTGTCCGACGTAATTTCCATACAAAATATTTCAAATCACTTTTCCCGAATGAGCATACATCGTAAAATGCCGATGACGATTTGAACAGATGCGACTGTCTTATCGATTGAAATACCCAGACAAAGTTTTCTTACAAGAAACGGCTGTTAGATTAATCAATAAATATAATCGAAAACTTGCGAACGGATGCTGATATGTATCGAAGATCGATCAAATGTTGATGTTTAACCTGTGTATTCAACAATGATAAACTTGTTCATTAGTTGTATTTGTGGGGGGAATTCTCCATTTTTTTACATCATTTTTTACCTTAACTTAATAAAAGACACTGAACATCGAATTTCGAATATAAGCTAAACTTTAACGGAGGAGAAAATACATCATGTAGCTTTTTTAGATGAGATTTCTCATCTTATAACTAAAGCGATAACTGATTAACCTTAACGTAAAAAGAAATTACATCATGTAGCTTTTCCCAGATTAGTTTTCTTATTTATAACTTAAGCGATAACTGCTTAACTTTTCGTAGAATATAAGAAAACACGCGTAAAATTATTCATTTATTTTAATGATTCATCGAGCCCCTTTTTTATGATTTGATGTACCATGAGAAATTATATGTACACTTAAGTCTAAAAGAATATTAATAAAAATCACATAACAGCATATACTCGAATAACGTTAAAATATATTTAGGAGGATGTATTTTTTAGATTAAAGTGTAGCATATGTTCTGTTCGCAGGCAGAGAAGTTAAAAACGTTGGACCTGAATCATCTAATTTTTATCTCAATCCACAGTTCCCCTTTTTTGGCGACAGCGGAATTTTCGCAAAGTAAAACGAAATCGTGTGTCTTACTGTGCTCGCATTAGCAGATAAGTAAATAGATTTTCTTACAAATGTCACATCAAACCCCTTTACATATAATAGAAGCGAAGTGACTATTTGATAGAATTAAATGCCTTTTAAGCTATGTAAAATCGTGTGTATGTCCTAGTTAGATGAATTGAATTAACTCGGTTTGTACGCAATCATTCAAATAAATAGAAGTATAGTTCGATTTGTTGCGTTTAAGAAAGGCAGTTTGTATTTCTGTTCATTATTTAGTATTAGCTGATCCGGGTGTCCCATGGAATTTATAATTACTGACAATTTTTAAGCATTTTACACCAAATGCTTTGTTCTCATGAAAATGATGAGTCATTATTCATATTATTTGCATGTTTTGTATTTTCTGTTCACAATGGTAGGTCGTTTTATTCTTCATCTCTCCTCGGGTCTTCGTGATGTTCTGTGAATTTCAAACTGAAACTTATTTTATCCGCTTAGATAGAATGATCTCATTTCGGCGTTCATGCTTTTTAAATATCCGATATGAGTGAAGTTTTTCTGAAGTTCCTTCTCGTAAAATAATTCTCTCGAGAATATCCCTTAAGAACGTAGTGAACATCAAAACAGCCAAAACATTACGTAAATCATGTAAACGACCATTAATAGTTCATCGAAGAACATCCTTAAAAATAGGTTGTGTAAATGTAAATATTCTTATTAAACTTCAATGTATACTGAATTATGCAGAAAAAAAGAGCTGAAGTCAACGAGTCGAAAGGCAAAAAAAATAATAAATTTATAATAGAAATACATAAAACAAATGAAAGGAGTAAAAGACAATACATCAATGACTAAATTTATGAAGTTGCGTGATGTAGTGTTGAATTGTATTGATGTTGCGAATACTGCACAGTTCGTACAATGAAAAGGTATGGTTTAAATATGATAGTAGACTAGACTAATTCATTCTTGGTGGTGTCACATTTTAAACGTACAGTTGTTTCTAGACTATAATTGTATGGGGAACAAGATGTATTAGCGACACCATTTCGTAAGTAAAGCAACAGCACCCGTAAACAAATATAAGTATGCTATCTAAACAAACAGTTAATTAATAACCATACGGATTTTTTTCATTTTGTGTTTATTATTTTTGATAAAGGAGAGATTTTCCCGAAATATTAAATGATTTCAAATAATCATCCGGACAACAGACACACAGCCGACACCACACTTGCGGTTATGTGAGATTTTAAAGAAAAATACATAGTATATCCCTGGACTTCGATGTATTATTTGTGTTCCTTTCAGCTTAAAACCTATGCGGCACTCTGTATTGCCCTCAGCCTTCTTAACATATTACTTATATATATATATATACATATATATATATATATATATAGATATATATATATATATATATATATATATATATATATATATATATATATATATATATATATATAGTCTCGGAAGTTTCTCAACCATTAAAACTATATGAAAAAAACAACAAAAAAAACCTTAAGTCCCAAGTCGTTCAGTGGAAAATCACTCATGTAAGTCAATTTAATTATTACAGTTATTATATTAGTTGGCATCTAACATTATGTAAGGGATCATCAGTTGTTTACCATGAACAACTAGTTCGGGAATTTGTATATATATATATATATATATATATATATATATATATATATATATATATATATATATATATATGGCGTTCCCTTACGTCTGAGTTTGCTCTTTTCTTAGTTTTTCGTTTGGTCTCACCGAAAATGAACCACTGTATAGTGTAGGTTTTTGCAACTCACTTTAATCCAATAACTGTGTACTCTTTGTCACTTTTTCTGATGATTTTGTAATGTTGCAGAGATGATATTGACATAAACATGTTGTTTATTATCAATGTTCGTTTCGGCCTTAATAATCGGGACTCATCAGCATAGAGATATGACTATCCACTACCGGTCATGCGATTCGATTACGCGTATTTTGCAACACACATCCGACGCTTTAACCACCCGACCACATATATATATATATATATATATATATATATATATATATATATATATATATATATATAATGTTCGATTATTAAGTCGTTAGACTATGATATCGTGTCATGAATTGTTCTTAATATATACTTGATATTCTTTGTATAAAAATGTTGTCTTTAAAGTGCATGCATACTTCACTTTTATCTTCAAAGTAAAGTTATGCGAATATTAAGGCTTCTATAGCCATCATATTAATCGCTAAATATCCTATCGTAAAGTATGGTTACTAAAGTAGCTGCCAGTATTTTATGTAAGAATACAGTCCGAAATTCTACCCTAGTCAAAAAATATGTGCGAGTGGCATTGCTGTTTGAGTACTTTGGGGCATGGGTAGTATCAGAGAGAGATGGAGAAAAAAGTATAAGGTATTTGAGCCATGCGTAACCATAAAAATGTGATGTTTATCAAATAAAATTTATGAAGTAAAAACTTATTGTTATACATATTTGAAAGGTTTGTAGTCATTATAAACTGTTATTACTTAAGACTAACTTGTCTTCCAATAGTGTACCTTTAACATGTGTTTTAGCGAAATATTTCCTGCTTATATAAAAGCTACATAAATAATCAGAATGACAATTGTTTTAATAGTTATTTTTACGTTAATATTTCGGCAACTTATATATATATATATATATATATATATATATATATATATATATGTGTGTGTGTGTGTGTGTGTGTGTGTGTGTGTATGTGTGTGTGACTGTAAACAGTAACGTAACTGGTTTGTCCAGGAATCTTTTTCAATTTCAAACAACAAACTACATAGTTTCCCCAACAAACTACATAGTTTCTATATGCCCACAGGCATACCTTCAAATATAGAGATAAAGTAAATACAGCTTTAGGGGCTCGTATATGGGAACTAAAGGATTAGGGAACACCTTTTACCATAAGTTGGAAATTAATAGAAAGGCGAAAACCATATTCCCCAATATCAGGCCGCTGTGCACTTTGCGAGTCTGAAAAATATAACATTTTGCGAACCATCAATGACCCAAACATTATATGCCTAAATAAAAAAGGGGAGATATATAAGGACTGTAGTCACAGGAAAAGGCACTTTTGATAAATTGGCCAGAACAAAATACATAGGTCATAACCGCAGAGTACCCAGAATACGGTCTTTTAGGATTTTGGATTTCACGATGATGGATTCAGATTCCGAATTTCGGATTGAAACATCCCGACTGTGGCCCTAAACCAGATTTCTTTTATTGAATGTTTTAATTATAGATGTTTGTTTATATTTATGTATATAACTGTTTTATACTTTTTAATTTCTAATTTAAAATAAAAAAAAAAAATTTTTACATATAAAAAAATTGTTTTAAATTTTTTATAAAATCTTAATTAAAAAAAAAATGTTAGAAATTGTTTGGATTTTTTAAAATTTACAAAATCTTTCTGTTTAAAATTTTTCTTTTTAACATTTTTTTATTTGTAATTTTTTATTTTTTAAATTTTAGTTTTAAAATTTTATGTTTTCAATTTGATATATATATTTTTCATATATATATTTCTAATTTTTTATTATTTATATATTTTATTTTTATTTTTATTTTTTATTTTTTATTTTTGTTTTGTACTTATTATTTTTATTTTTTATTTTTTATTTTTTATTTTTAGGGTAGTCCAGATTAATAATTCTTCTCGGTTCTATTGCCAATTTATGTAACCTTATCTTATTCGCCTTAAAAAATTATCAGACCCCATTTGAAGTTCGCTTTTCCTCTGCCAGTCTTTCCTCTATATCTTCACCGATGTAGAATATCCCTTTATTTACCTACCATAATATGCTCGTGCGTACGTGAGTGTGTGATACTACGGGTGTGTGTGAGAGTATATATATATATATATATATATATATATATATATATTTTATATGCATGCTTATATGTGTATATATATATATATATATATATGTATATATATATATATTTATTGTGTATGTATGTATGTGATGTATGCGTTTATATACGTGTATGTGAGGGTACACGTATTTATATATAGTACTATATTTTTTAAATTTTTTAAATTTTTTAACGTAGTCCAGTTTAATAATTCTTCTCGGTCCTATTACCAAATTATGTAACCTTATCTTATTTCCCTAAAGAAATTCTCAGACCCCTTGAAGTTCGCTTTTCCTCTGCCGGGATTTCTCTCTGCATCTTTACCGATGTAGGATATCCCTTTTTTACCTACCTTAATTTGCTCGGAAGTTTGTGAGTGTGTGTAAATACGGATATGTGTGTGTGAGGGTATATATATATATGTGTTTGTTTTTTTACATGCATGTCTCTATATGTGTGTATATGTATAAATTTGTTATATATGTGTGTATGTGCTATATGCGTTTATATGCGCGTGTGCTAGGGTGCACGCATTTATATGTGTATATGAGTGTGTACATGCAATTAGGTCAATGAATAGGTACGTATATGTGTATGTGTGTATATATGTATATATGTATGCATTAAAACTCTAATTTGACCAATCAATTTAGAAATCTCTCCCCTTGTGTGAAATTTCCCCCTTCTTGTCCCCCACCCCTATTATTCTGCACATTTATGCGCGGGTGTGTATTCTGTATATATATATATATATATATATATATATATATATATATATATATATATATATATATATATATATATATATATATATGTGTGTGTGTGGGGGGGTGTATATATGTATATATATATGTGTGTGTATGTAAATGTGTATATATGTATACATATATATATATATATATATATATATGTGTGTACATGTGTATGTGGGAGTGAGTATGTGTATATATTTGTATGTGTATATATGTAAGCTAATGTTGATATTTATATTCATATAGATTTGTGCGTATGTCTGTATGTGTATTTTAATCTTTCATATCATGTATATGTTTATATATGTGTTAACTTTTTAAAAATAATTTTTTACAATTTTTTATATGAACTTTTTAAAAATTCTTTAACATTTTTTATAAAATGGTTTAATTAATTTTTTATAAAAATGTTTTTGATATATATATGTTTTAAGTACAGTTTCTTTATATGCAGATTTCTTAAAATTTAATTAATTTCATCTTTTTTTAATTTTTACTTTCA